>QEPC01001717.1:3909123-3922080 GCA_003113815.1 Sphenodon punctatus | reverse complement strand
TGCTAGTGCCAATGGCCCCCAGGCCTATATGCTGTCTGTGCCAAGGGTTCTGTACCCTGGCAACCCACTGTCTGCTGCTGCTAGTGCCAATGGCCCCCAGGCCTATATGCTGTCTGTGCCAAGGGTTCTGTACCCTGGCAACCAATGTCCGTTGGTTCCAATGGCCCCCAGGCCTATATGCCATCTGTGCCAAGGGTTCTGTACCCTGTCAACCAATGACTGCTGGTGCCAATGGCCCCCAGGCCAGGCCTATATGCCATCCGTGCCAAGGGTTCTGTACCCTGGCAACCAATGTCTGCTGCTGCAGCCAATGACCCCCAGGTCAGGCCTATATGCCGTCTGTGCCAAGGGTTCTGTACCTTGTCAACCAATGTCTGCTGGTGCCAATGGCCCCCAAGCTAGGCCTATATGCCGTCTGTGCCAAGGGTTCTGTACCCTGGCAACCCACTGTCTTCTGTTGCTACTATCAATGGCCCCAGGCCTATATGCTGTCTGTGCCAGTCAAGGGGTCTGTACCCAGGAAACTTGATGGCTGCTGCTGCTTCCAATCATGCCATGCAGTCTGCCTGCCCGCCCAGGCTGCCAAGCTCAAAGCCTGCCTGATTGCCACTCATGCCACGCTGCCTGCCTGACTGCCCAGGTTGCCATTGCCAGCTCCAAGCTTGCCTCAGCCCGCCTGCCTGCCTCTCATGCTAAACTGCCGTGACTCCCTGCCTGCCTGACCGCCCAGGTTGCCAAGCTCAAATCCTGCCTGAATGCCACTCATGCCACGCTGCCTGCCTGCCCCGGGCAACCCATGTTTGCTGCTGCCAAAGTCCCCTACCCCCCAGGCCTATATGCTGTCTGTGCGAAGGGTTCTGTACCCTGGCAACCTGCTGCTGCCAAAGGTCCCACCCACCGGGTCCATAAAAATGCTGTCTGTGTTCTGTACCCTGGCAACCAGCAATCCACTCTCTAACCACCACACCCACCGCCCGCTGCTAAGGAGCCTGTCTCTCTTTCTCTCTGGCACACCCACGCAGACAGAAGCCCTGCCCCTCCTGGGGGCTGTCTGCAAGGTGAGACCCTGCTGCTGCCTGGCACATCTTTGTGTTAATACCTTAACTACGCTATATGTGGAGCCAGCCAGATGCTGCTGGTAGGGATTGACAAGCTGTATGAGATTCTGCCACCTGCCAGCCAGAACTTCAGCACATAGGAATAAAAGTTTGGGCAGGTCAAACAAAGCTCATAACAACAAATATAACAACTTTTATTAAAACTATTTAAACAACAACAACAAATCAACAACAACATTATGAAACTAAAACCAAAAATTTTAAGGAAACTTATAAAGGAAAAACTATTAGTCTCTGGGCCTGTCCCCCGGGACTTGGGGGAAAGGCAGAAGGCGTTGGGGCGCCGCACAGGACTGAGGGGTGGCCACCCGGTCCTCTTCCATCTCCTAGCTATGGGAAACGGTAAACTCCACGTCCCCTTCCATGTCCCGATGCCACTTGGAGATCGCCTGGTGGTACAGTTCCAGGCGTTCTATCTTGGCGTAGACGTACTGGTCATACGCCTCCACCTTCTTTTTCTCCACCTCGAGTGCCTGGAACTGTTCCATCAGGCGGTTCTCCAGGCAGTGTGCGTCCTTCATCATTTGGCGGCCAGGTCTCTCAAGTTCGGCCCGAAAGGCCTTGGCCGCAGCTGACTTCCAGGGGACTCCACATTGGGGCTGGAGGAGGGGGAAGGGCTTACATGCTGGCATTTCTGTGTTGCCTTCCCCCCCTTCCTCTGGTGCTGAGGCTCCACGGCCACGCCAGAGTCCTCCTGCCGCCTCACCTGCAGGCCATGGAGCTTTTAAATATGGTCAAACCAATGGTCTGTCAAGCCCTGCCTGCATTCTGTCTCCACAAGTGGGTGGACTGGGTGGCCAATCTCTCTCTGCAGGGGACTTCCATTCTTAACTGGTCATAGGGCAATCCATTCCCTGTTGTTCCAGTCCCCATGCATTACCTTGCATATGGCGATTCCGTCGCCCATCTCATAAAAACTCCAGACATCTGACCTTCTCCACCAAATGTCTGGGGGTGTCACTGACTACTTCCGCCTAGGGGTCCTCCTTGGCCTGGCCCCAGTGCTGGGATCGGCATCCGATTCCTCTATGAAATGGGAACACATTAAGAACACCAAAGTAATATCATGCATTTATGATGATGCCTCTAGTCCTCCCTTCTTGGGGTGCTAGGGATGGCAATGGGAGATGTGACCCTGGCTGGCATGTGCAAATCCTTCCATCCTTGGGGTGCTAGGGGATGCTAGGGAATGGGATGGCAAATGGAGAGACCCTGGCTGACACGTACAAATCCTTCCCTCCTTGGGGTGCTAGGGGATGCTAGGGAATGGGATGGCAAATGGAGACACCCTTGCTGGCACGTACAAATCCTGCCCTTCTCTGGGTGCTAGTAGCAATGGCAACTTGAAGTACCCTTGCTGACACGTGCAAATCCTGCCCTTCTTTGGGTGCTGCTGAGGGATGAGACCCTTGCTGGCACGTACAAATCCTACCTTTCTCTGGGTGCTAGTAGCGATGGCAACTTGAAGTACCCTTGCTGTCATGTGCAAATCCTGCCCTCTTTGAGGTGCTAGGGAATGCGACTGAAAGGCCCTGGCTGGTACGTGCAAATCCTACACTTATTTGGGGGTGCGTAGGAAATGGGATGGTGAGTGGAGACCCTTGCTAGCCTAGCATATGTTTGGGTGGGGGTGCTGCTCGTGCTCATGCCTGACTGCTGGAAGAACCCCCACACTATAGTACCTCTTCTCTCTCTGGCAGACATCCGCTGCTACCCGCTGATGCCCACTGTTTGTGCCTGACTGATGCCCACCACCCACCCGCACGCCAGTGAATTCGCTCTAATCGATAGAGCCTTTCTTGTCCTCAAAGTAAAAAAAAAAGTTTACAAACCTGGCAGCACCTCCTGTGCCTGCTGCTTGCTCCTCATCCGAGGGGCCAGCCACCACCACAGATGGTCCAGGGGCTGGGATAGTGACTGCTTCCTCCTCCTCCACCACCAACACCGGCTCCGGGAGCACCAAGTCGGCCCCCAGCCAGGGAATCTAGACAACAGTCTTCTTCATTTTTTTCCCCCCAAAAGCTCACTCACACCCAGACAACAACACACAGTCACCCACCAACACTCACCAACCAAAACAACACAGCCAAACCAAACACAAACAGCCAAAACACATGAAGCCGAACAGCCAGTCACAAACATACTCTCTCGCCACACAGCTCCACATGCACTCAAATTTCTAGTTTCCAGCACGATCACGTGCTCTCGCGATACTTTTTCCGAACACCCGAACCCAAACTCAGCAAACGAACCGACCAACTGAACCGAACTCCCAGACCGAACCAAACGCCCGAACACAAACCGCGATCTGTTCGCCCATCCCTACTTCTAGGTCTATATGGCTTCCACCTATTGAAAATGATCCGGGGCCTGGTGCACACCCCTAGTGAAGGTGGAGTCATTTTTCATTTTTGTTATTGAAAAATGTCATTTTCATTATCGTTATTAACGACAATGTCGTTATCGTTTCAAATGAATTTATTTTTGGTATTGGTATCGTTATCAATTCCCATGCACAACTAATATCTATTTAAACTAAGGGAGACAGGGGAAGGGAAAAGGAAAACTAGCTAATATCTAATCAATTATCTATAGAACTATTCTAATCTAATCTATATTTTTATTTACTTATTTATATTTATTGACCGCCCCCTCATGACTACAGCATCCGGGGGTGGCTCACAACAAGTAAAACAATAATAAAAGCTCATAAAAACATAATCAAATAAGAAAAATTAAAAAGTAATCCCCCCAACATTTACTATACACCCCTCAAGCCCCCTCTCACCCTCCCCTGCCCTCCCACCCTCCCCTCCGAAGGCCTGGGTGAACAGCCAGTCTTACAGGATCTACGAAACGCCATCAGACCCGGGGCCGGGCGAGCTTCCTCCGGGAGGGAGTTCCAGAGTCACGGCCACCGAGAACACCCTCTCCATTGTGGCCCCCTTGTTTAACACGGGGGACCTCCAAGAAGGCACCCCTGGCAGACCGTAGGGGTCGACCTGAGGCGCAGAAGGCAAGGCGGTCCGAGGTCTGAGGGGCCCAGACCGTGTAGGGCTTTATAGATCAACACCAACACCTTGAATCTGGCTCGGTACGCTATAGGCAGCCAGTGCAGAGTGTGGAGTACAGGTGTTATATGCTCCCGCCACCTCGTCCCTTTGAGGAGATGGGCTGCTGCATTCTGCACCAGCTGCAGCCGTCGAACCAAGGGAAGCCCCATGTAGAACGCATTGCAGTAGTCTAGCCTCGAGGTGATAAAGGCGTGAATAAGAGTGGCCAGGTCGCGCCTGGAAATGTATGGGT
Organism: Sphenodon punctatus; assembly: GCA_003113815.1. NCBI lineage: Eukaryota > Metazoa > Chordata > Lepidosauria > Sphenodontia > Sphenodontidae > Sphenodon > Sphenodon punctatus. Next base: position 3,917,656 of record QEPC01001717.1, on the reverse strand, counting down.
GCAGCCTCCATACTAGATACAGCTGGCGGAAGGTGGCTTTAGCCACCGCCTTCACCTGCTGATCCAGACGGAGACCTAAATCCAGAACCACCCCCAGACTCTGAACATGTTAGGCTACGGGAAGGCAGACCCCCCCCCCCCCCCCAAAGGAGCCGGCACCTCCCTTGCCCTACCCACCACCATCACCTCCAAGGAAATCCCCATGTAGAGCACGGTGCAGTAGTCTAGTCTCGAGGTAATGAAGGCGTGAATAAGAGGGCCAGGTCGGGCCTGGAAATGTATGGGTGCAGCCTCCACACTAGATACAGCGGGCAAAAGGTGGCTTTAAGCCACTGCCTCCATCTGCTGATCCAAACGGAGGCCCGTATCCAAAACCACCCCGAGACTCCGAACCTGTTGGGCTATGGGAGGGCAGACCCCCCCCCCCACCAGAGGGGCTGGCACCTTCCTCGCCCTACCCACCACCATCACCTCCATCTTATCAGGATTGAATTTCAGTCTGTTCTGCCGCATCCAATCCACCACGGCCTCCAAACATTGGGAAAGCAACGAGACAGCAGGGCCTGGATCGGTGGAGGTACAACTGAGTATCAGCAGCATACTGGTGACATCGCACCCCGAACCCTCTCACGATCTCCCCCAGGGACTGCATATACACATTAAACGAAAGCAGAGAAAGAATCGAACCCTACAGAACGCCGCAGATCAAAGCCTGGGAGCTCGATGTTTCAGCTCCCAGCACCACGCGCTGGCTTCTCCCCGAGAGGAATGAGCGGAACCACCCAAGGATAGTCCTGTCCGGACCCCCCGCGTCTCCCAGCCATCTCAGCAGCAGCCCATGGTCCACGGTATCAAAAGCGGCCGAGAGATCTAGCAGGATCAAGAACGTAGAACATCCTGCATCCATCTCCCGCCGGAGATCGTCCACCAAAGCCACCATTGCCATCTCAGTACCATAGCTGGGGCGTAACCCAGACTGAAAAGGGTCAAGGAAACCAATACGGTCCAGATGTGGCTGGAGCTGCAGAGCCACTGCCCATTCAATAACCTTCCCTAAAAAGGGAATATTAGAGACAGGATGGTAACTGGTGAGTGCATTCACATCCAGCGATGACTTCTTCAGCAGGGGGCGCACCACCGCCTCCTTGAGACTGGGAGACAACCTCCCCTGCTGAAGGGACGCATTAACCACCCTCACCAGAACCAACCCCAATGTCTCCCTGGAGGCTTTCACCAACCAGGATGGGCACGGATCTAATTCACAACTTGTGGCTCCAACAGACCCCAAGACATCCACCGCATCGGCCTGCATCACTTCCTGAAACTCCTCCCAGAAAGATCAACCAGACGGTGCCTCCATAACCTCATGCTCCTCATCTACTGCATCCAACCCGGTGTCAAAATTACTCTGGATCTGAGCAATCTTGTCTGCAAAGTAAATGGCAAACTCCTCACAGCGGGCCTGGGACAAGTCCCCGTCCAGGCGAAGGGAGGCCGGACTGACCAGCCCCCGCACCACCCAGAACAGCTCTGCTGGATGCAACTTTGCAGATGCTATGAGGCCAGAAAAGAATTCCTTCTTTGCTGTCCTCATAGCCTCAACATATGACCGCAAATGGGTCCTATTGAGAAATCGGTCAGATTCAAAGCAAGTCCGACGCCAGCATTGCTCTAGTCTCCTGCCTACCCGCTTCATACACCATAGCCCCTCGGTAAACCAAGGGGCCCTGCAGTGACGAGACGGAGGCAGGGATAATCTTGGAGCCACCCTCTCGATGGCCTCCCTCAGCAAGGTGTTACAATGCTGTACCAGCACATCAACAGAGTGGCCATCCGGGTCCAGGGTTAGCTCCCTCAGAGCCTTCTGGAACTGCTACGGTTCCATCAGCCTCCGAGGGTGGACCAACCTAACTGGTCCATTCCCCTTCTATAATATCTATCTATCTAATGTATACTACCTATCTATATATAATGTACAGGGGGGAGAAGGGCAGGGAAAGGGAGAAGGTAAAATGTAGGGTATGAGGAAGGAAAGGTATTGCTAACAATGAGGGCTAGGGAGGATTGTTTGTGTGCAGCACCACAGTTCTGTAAATGCAAGTTGACAAGCAGAGCTCTCACAGAACGGAGAGAAAAAGCTTGGCCCTCCTATTATAAAGGGTAGCAGTGCCCTTCCCCAGAGCCCCCCTGATTGGTTGTGGGAGGCAGCAGGCATTAGGGATGGGCGAACAGATCGTGGTTCGAGTTCGGCCATTCGGTTCGGCTGCGTTCGTTTCGTCCGTTCGGTTCGCCCGTTCAGTTTGGTTCGTCGGTTCGAATGTTCGGTGGTTCGGATAGAACGTTGAGTTCGGATTCAGGATTTGGTTCGGTCGGGATAGGTTCGGTCTTTAGTTCGGTGCAATCGGGAACTAAAAATGACATTTAGTTTTTGAAATAAAAGGAAAAAACTAAAAAACATATTTCTGGCCATAACATTTTTGTTTCTTATTACTTTTTGATGATATTTAGGGAGATTGTACCCCCCAATGGAGCGCACCAAGTAGACCAACATTCGGAACGATTAGATAAAGGAAACTGATTTCAGAAGCAATTGAATATTGTGATTTTAAGAAAAGCTCCATACACATTCATGACTACAACTTCTTTATCTTGCATCCAATGTTCATGAAACTTGTGCATATTACATCCCTCTATATGCTTAATATTTCTGCCAATTTTAGGAAAGAGTGGATAAAGGGTCCCAAGGGTATAAGACATTAACCTGAAAATACATTTCCAGCTGTTACATTTTGATATTCCATTCTGTTTACAGGATATTTGACAGGAATGTATCAAATACCGTTCCTGCTATTTCAGCAAATGTACAGGAGATTTTGATAAAGGGAACCACTTCTGTTGGCCAATTTGCATCACAAACCGATCTTATACCACAGTGACATAAGAGAATCCCAGGCATAGGCCCCTTCTCTACATTTGTTGTACAGGCATATAAAATTGAGACCCTTTATAATATCTCTCTGATATTTGGCAGAGATGATCATGAAAGTGAAATATATAGTCCTGCCAAATTTCATGTACACTGGTTGGACTACAAAGATGTTATAATCAGACATACATTTATTTGTTAATTGCTTATACCACCAAGACCTTTTGTCCAATCCTTCTGAAATTTGGCAAAGATAGTTACTATGGGAAGGGGTATAAACTTAACATGTTTCACCTACATTAGATGTGAGGCAAAGAAGTTACAGCTAAGAATGTATATGTAGAATATTGCAAAATACAATAATGCAACTGCTTCTAAAATCGGATTCCTTTATCCAATTGTTTTGATATTTGGTGCACATAATGAGTTCTATTGAAGGTAGAGGCACCCCAAATTTCAGCCACATAGCTTAAAAAACAAAAAAGTTACAGCCGATAATGTGTTTTCCATTGAAACCAATGGAAATTCAATTCCGAACTCACCGAACGCATCCGAACCGAACGTTCGAATTCGAGTTCGGTTCGACCGTTCGGTTCGGTTGACCGAATTATTCGAGTTCGGTCCGAACTCCGAACTTCCGAACCGCATTCGCCCATCCCTAGCAGGCATTGAGCAATCACAGAGTGCCATGAGACTGCTGGGGCCTGCTTGCGGTGCTCATTGGCCAGCGATGCATCCATCAGATACTGCTGAGCTGCTCGCCGCTCCCAACACAGGCACAGTTCAATAATTCAACCCTGTTTAGTAGGGGTGGGACTTGGAGCAAAAAGCCGGATACTGGTTTTACCGGTTTACAAAAAATCAGTTTACCGGATTAAAACCGGTACCGTTTTTTTTTAAATTGATTTGATTGGGGAACTGTCCCCATTGAAATCAATGGGGAAAAAAACCCAATACCTTCCCCTCCCAGGCTGCACGGGTGGAAGGGGGGACACCAGAAGTTCCCCGGAAGGCCTGGTGAAGCGTTCAAGTCAGCACTGCAGCCGGGGGCCCGCATCGCGCTTCTGCCGCCGCCACCATCACCACACAGAGGGAGCACACACAGCACACAGGTAAAAGGCGATCCGGGGGGGTGGGAGTTAGGTTACCAGAGTGCCAGCAGCCAGCCAGCCTGGGGTCCCAGACGAGAGCTCAGCTGCCTCTATAGCCCTGACTTGCTGCCACCGGGCCATCAGTGGCGGCCCGGAGCCCGGATCCAGTTTAAAATAAAAGAAAATCCAAGCTGGGCAGGGCGGGTGTCCCCCCTGTCACCCACACAGCCTGGGAGGGGGAGGGAAAGTGGGTTTTAGTTTTTTGGTTGTTTTTTTTTTTTACATTGCGGGGAATTATCTGATATATCCGGTATCCCAGATACTGCCAAATACCAGCAGTATCAGATACCAGGAGATCCAAAATTCCCACCCCTACTGTTTAGGGCTCCGAGATGTCTGCTCCCTCCTCCCCTCTCCACATTTTCCCTCTAAAACCCAACTGCCACAGCACTAATAACAACAACAATAATGATGTTATCCTCATTATTATCCTCATCGTTATCCTCGGTTGTCATCGTTTTTGTTAGTTATCCTCGGTTGTCATTTTTGTTATCGTTATTCTCAGTTGTCATTTTCATTATTGCAATAACGAAAACAATTTTCATTATTGTTATTGTAATAACAAAAACGACATGCACACCCCTAAGGTCCTTCATCCCAACCTTGTAGTATATAGTGACATATAAAATTATTACATTTTCAGACTATATAAATCAGGACTGGGGAACCTTTTCCATCCCAAGGGCCAGTTTGAAAATTAGTACAAGCTCCAAATGCTACTTGATTGTACAGTGCCAGGTACACTGCTGGTGCTATATAAATAAATAATGATAATAATGAATAAAAGTTAGGAGTAGGGGTACATAGGGATGGGCTCTTAAAAAGGAGGGTCCAGATCATGGGTCTGTCTCTTATCCTTGTGTGCATGCCCTCATCTCTGCTTGCTTAACCTGAGCTCAGTTTTTCAGTGCTTTCGTGTAGGAGCTGGATCCAGGGGCCAGATCCAAAAACTGGAAAGGGGCCACATAAAAACTTGCCAAGGGCCACATTTGGCCCCTGAGCCTGAGGTTCTCCATCCCTGATCTAAATCAATTATAAAGGTTTCTTCACAAACTAAAAGAGCCTCCTTGTTTTCTACTTTAACCCTAAAGAATAATGTTTCTTGTAGTTTTTCCCATTAATGGTGTTATTTGGGGCTCAAAATGTTGGAGATGCCGATACAACTTTGTCCCCAGCACTTCAGAAGTAGCTTTCCTAAGGAACCCTCTGTGGCCTACCTCCTTAAATGTAATTACTTTTAAAGAGTGACACTGCATTTGGTTTTACTGAAATGTATTTTTACAGTTTATTTACCCATTCCTTCTCTTTTACATTTTAGACTCTTAACTGCCACTCATTTAGGAACCAATAAGCCTGATTCTTAATGAAGTATCACCCATTTCAATTTCTTTGTTGTTGGAACATGGGAGTTGGCAAGAAAAGTTATATCACTAGGGATATAAAGGAATCAGAATATGAATATTTTTTCCATGTTTCCTCCTTAAGTTGTTGATTAAATTTCGAGCATCTATAAGGAACTTCAAATGTCACTAGCACAATAAGAGAAGACCCGATATTTGAAACGCGTTAGAAGAGCTATAGGCTGTACAGCAATCTTTTGGGGATATTTTTGCTGTAGACTTCTTGCATCAAATCAGGTGGTTTGACAACAGTGGCGGCCCCTCCCCCTGGGCGTTTGGGCAGACGTCCCCCCCAAGACCCCCAGGGGTCGCCCCATGCTTGCTGCGGAGCCAGGGGCTGCTCCTCAGCTGATCCAGTGGCAGCGCTGAGTTTCCCCGCTTGTCTGAAGGCTTTGTTTACATTTTAACTCTTCACTCCTGGATGCCTGCAGAGCCGATGAAACCCAGCCAATCAGCAAGGCCTAGAGGGAGCATCAGGGCAGCTTTTCTAAATGCTCTGGGCACCCCATAGCTCCTCGTTCTCCCCCTGGCCCCTCCCCTACCAGAGTGGGAGGAGGGTGGGAAAGAGCTCACTCTTCCTTGCTCCTCCCTCCCTAAGTTCCCTGGAGGGGAGGGGAACAGAGAAAGAGAGAGCTCCCCCTCTTTTTTACAAGAGGGGAGGGGCTTAGGACGTGTTTGGAGTCCCTGGCCTCATTGTTTGGAGGGAAGAACAACAGAAGATGGTTATCAGAGTCAGACTAGAGTGATTAGGAGGTCTCATCCTTTCAGAAACCTGGTAAATTTTGAAAAAACAAACCCCCTGCCCTGATCCCCTGTGCATTGTTTGTTTGCTTGTGCTTTCTTTTGTTCTCTCCCCGCCACACCCCCAGCATGCATTACAGGCAGGGGTAATTACTAATCTTGTGAGCCCAGTTGGAAGGACTGTGCTGCCTCGCCTCCTATTCTTTAAAATATTTTCTTGGCCCTTGCTGTTTTTCACCCTGTGTGAGACCATGTCACCCCAATTGTCTTCTTTCTGTTTGTTTATTTGTTTGGGGGGGGGGGTTGGAAGGAGCTTGGATGGAAAGGATTATAATCTTTGCTGGAATATTCACTGCATTTAAAATGGCCCCTCTTTCAGTGCCAGTTTCAAGGCTGTTCTGCTGCAAGGCGGCCACCATGTTGGCTCACTAATGGCTAGTCTTTGTATGAATATTCCCTCTCTGGTTGCAGTCACTGCCTTTTACATTGCAAGTTTAGTTTGTAACAGAACTGTGTAACATGCTCTGGGGGACAAGTGGAACTTCATGTTACGGCTTTTGTGGTGTACTAAAGACTTAATATAATACTGTTGGCTTGAGATGGTTTGCTTTGTTTGCTCTGTGTTTGCCTGTGAACTGCTGGGGTTCCCCCTCCTCTCCCAAGCATGTGCAAAGTTGGTGGCCATTAACTTTGCTGGAATTTTTGCTTAATTTAAAATGACCCCGTTGCCATGCCAGTTTCAAGGATTTTCTGCTGCAAGAAGGCCACCATGCCACATGTTGGTTCACTAATGTCGAGTCTTTGCATGAATGTTCCTTCTCTGGTTGCAGCAGATGCCTTTTACATTGTAACAGAACTGTGTAGCATGTTTTGAGGGCAGGGGACAAGTGGAACTCCACGCTGAAGCTTTTGTGGTGTGCCAAGGGCTTCACATAATGCTGACTTAAGATGGTTTGTTTTGCTCACTCTGTTTTTGCATGTGCACTGCTGGCTCCGCCTACTGTTGGACAGGTTCTTTCTAGCATTGGCTCTGTCATCTGTTGGCCTGGCCCCTCCCACTTCTGGCCCACCCTGCACCCCACCAGCCTTGAAACCTACCAGCCGCCACTGTTTGACAATATGATTTCCAACTCCATAGTTCTGTGATAAAATAAAAACACCATTTCTCAAACCACGTAGATTACTGATGGGGGGAGGGGGGGAGAACTGGCTCCACAGATGACAGGAAATATTTCAGTTTTTGAGCATTTGTTAATGCTTAGCTACTATATCACTGCTGTGAGACAAGGCAGTTGTGTTTCACTTGGAGGTCAGAATTCAATCACAGTATTGATACCTTAAAATTTGTTCTGTCACACCACTGTGCATATAAGCAAATTGTAGGATCGCATTCTTAATCACCAATTATCTACATGCATTTAATTATTTAAATGTTGCTATGACAAAGTGGCCTTGCTCCCATGGAGAGCAATGGCAGGAGCAGGCCCCAAAATTCCAGTCACATGCAAACCGTATCCTTTTACACTTTCTTTATTCACAAAAACAATTAGAAAAATCACAGTGCATACCTTTTTTGGCTATCAGGCCAGTCAAGTCAGCACTCTGGAGATGTCCCAGAGATAGCTACCTCTGACTGAGGCCTGTACTTTGCCAGAACCAGGCACTGATGGTAAGGTCCTGTGGATCTGAACCCCTGGGGTTCTGGGATGCTGCCTCAGCTTCTGGAGCCACTCCCTAGGCTTGACCTCAGCCCTGATTGTCCTCTCAATGGTTCCTTCAGTCCTTGCCTGAACCACACCCTTCCCAGGTGTTTCCCCTGTACTCCAGCTCTGCCTCCCAACTTCCTGATTGGGTACCAGCTAGCATAAAATGCATTCTGGTACCAGTGGAAGCTGGTAGGTTTTAAAGCTGGTGGGGTGCAGAGCAGGGCCAGAAGTGGGGGGGGGGGCAACAGTAGGCGGGGCCTGGCAAACAGCAGTGCACATGCAAACACAGAGCGAATAAAGCAAACCATCTTAAGCCAACAATATTATGTGAAGTCTTTAGCACACAGGGGCGGCTGGTGGGTTTTGAGTTTGGAGGGGCAGTAAGGCCGGCAAGCCGGTGGGCGGAGTCAGGATGGAAAAAAACACAGTCTACATGCACATCAAGCTTAAAATAACTAATGTATAAACCCCAAACACAGGGAAACACAGAAAACACTGGCAAAACACAGCAGCAACGAGTTCCCAGGGTTAACATTGGATGGAAGAAAACACAGTCTGCATGCACATCAAGCTTAAAATAAATAATGTATAAACCCAAAACACAGGGAA
>QEPC01001717.1:3855961-3908560 GCA_003113815.1 Sphenodon punctatus | reverse complement strand
GGGGGGGAAGGCTGGGAGTCTAGCGGGAGGAGGATGCAGGGTGGGAAAACAGCCTGGGGGGGGTGGGAAAACAGCCTGGGGGGAGGATAGGATTCTTACCTGCTCGGTGCTGGCTCTGGCGATCTTCGTCCAGGGACTCTGGGCTGCGCTGCAGGTGGAGGGGGGGGGACTTAGGGTTTTTTTATTTTAAATTGCCCCCATGTCCTGCTCTCCTCTGCGGAGGCAGGACTTACATGGGCAATTTAAAATAAATAATTTTTTTAAAACCACACGTTTCCTGACTCCCTGCCTTGCCGCTCCCCCCCCTCCCCGCCACTCTGAGCGGCAGATTGGGGGGGAGTGGCAACAATGAAGTGGCTGGGCTGGCGGTGGGCAGTTTGAGAGCTGTCCTCTCCAAAAGTCGCCTCTGGCAGCCATGTTCTTTCTTCAGCATGTGAGGCAGGGACCAGTGCACATGCGCGCTGCTCCCTGCCTCAGGCGCCCAAGCCCAAGGCATCTCGCCAGGGCGCTTTCAACAAGCGCCCTGGTGAGAGCTTTCCTTGTGCCCATTGACCGCAATGGAAGCCCCTAGCTCCTCCTTCCACAGCACGTCCTATACGTGCTGTGTGGATGGAGGAGCTCAGCCAGGCTGAGCGCTCAGCCGCCCAAATTGGAAAACGCAGTTGGGCTTAGCTTTTTTGAACTTTCTGGGACCCACTCCTCATGAGTGGATCCCAGAGTCAATTGAAACAGTGCCACAACAGTGTCTGCCTTTGCTTCAGAGCAGAGGCTGCTGCGGCACTGTGGGAAGTGGTGGCGGTGCGGTGGTTTTTTTTTAAACAAACAGTGACACTGGCGGGCCCTCGATGCTTGGGGAGGGGTCAGCGCCCCAAACTCCCTAGGGGGCCAGCCGCCACTGTTAGCACACCACAAAAGCACCAGCATGGAGTTCCACTTGTCCCCAAAACATGCTACACAGTTTTATTGCAATGTAAAAGGCAGGGGCTGCAACCGGACAGGGAGCGTTCATGCAAAGACTAGCCATTAATGAACTAACATGTGGCATGGTGGCCTTCTTGCAGCAGAAAAGCCTTGAAACTGGCACCGCAAAGGGGTCGTTTTAAATGTAGTGAATATTCCAGCAAAGATTAGAATCCCTTCCATCCATCCCCCTCCAAAAAAACCCCAAAACAAACAGAAAGCAGACAATTAGGGTGACAGGGTCTCACACAGGGTGAAAACAGCAACAGCCAAGAAAATATTGTAAAGACTAGGAGGAGAGGCAGCACAGTCCTTCTGCATGCAAACACAGAGCAAGCAAAGCAAACCATCTCAAGCCACCAACAATATTATGTTAAGTCTTTAGCACACCAGAAAAGCAGCAGCATGAAGTTCCACTTGTCCCCCAGAACATGCTATGCAGTTCTGTTGCAAACTAAACTTGCAATGTAAAAGACAGTGCAGCAACCAGAGAGGGAACAATCATGCAAAGACTAGTCATTATCAGGAGCATAGCTAGGGTGCAATGGGCCCCTGGGCAAGATGGGCCCCCTTCTCCAGCGGACCTAGGGGCACTGCTATCAAACACACAAGACACCCAAAATACAGCCAGCCTATTAATTACATTATGCCATGAAAAGAGACATATATATAACCAGTTCTGTTGTTCCCCCATGATCAATTCACGCTGTCCCCACCCCATAACCAGTTCATTTGTGCCCCTGGGGCAACATGAATTCATTATATGGGGGGCACAAATGAGAAATGGTTATGGGGTGGGGTTTTAAAGACAGTATTCCTTTTAGCAATAACTTCATTAAGAAGAGTTAGTGAAATAGCAGCCATAATAACCTCAGAACCATATTTGCAGCTTTTCCAAGATAGAATAGATATTGCTTTACATCCTAAATTCCTACCTAAGATAGTATAAGTAAGACAGTTATTAATTTATTATTATTATTATTATCAAGCATTTATATAGAACCAGCTATGTACCTGGCGCTTTACAAAGTAAATGAATAGACACGGTCCCTGCCCTAGGGCTTACAATCTGAGGGGCGGGGGGCCGGGGGGAAGAGAGATGAAGGAAGGGGAACAGAGGGAGAGACAAAGAGTGTAACATTCATGAGGATACAAGGTCCCAGGTGCACGCACTTGGCTTAGTTACATCAAGAATGATGGCTTGTTGGCCCATGTGAGGATATGAGTACACAAGTCCTTAGGTAACAGATTGTACTGGATGGAGGGTATTGGCACGAGTTAGGTGAGGGGAGCAAGAATTCAGGGAGGGCAGAGCGAAAGAGGTGGGTCTTGAGGAGGGATTTGAAGGTACGAAAGGAGGGGGCGAGGTGGATGTGGGCAGGGAGGGAGTTCCAGGCATGGGGGGCGGCTAGGGAGAAGGGACGAAGGCGGTTAGGGGAGCAGGGGAGGCATGGGAGGGCGAGAGAGGGGATAGAGGAGGAGCGGAGTTCACGGACTGGAGTACGGAGGGAAATTAGTGCAGAGAGGTAGGGGGGAGCAAGGTTGTGAAGAGCTTTATAGGTGAAGACTAGGAGCTTGTGCAGGATTCGTTCAGGAAGGGGGAGCCAGTGAAGAGAGGAGAGGAGGGGTTGCACGTGGTCGAAGTGATGACTACGCTTGAGAATGTGGTCCTTTTTACACAGGCTTCTCCCACCCATGAACATGCAGATTTCTGAGTGTTCATGGGTAGAGGAGCCCCGTGTGAATGACACAGCGCACACGCCCACAGTGACTGAGGATGCCTGCATGTGCCCTCCTAACACGCATCCCCACTCACCCCCATCTCTTCCCCTTGCTTGGAGAAACCGGGGGAAATGGTGGTTGCTCCATGGATGCGGATGAGTGGGGATGCATGTGCAGCTGTGTGAACACCCCACCCATGCACCAGCACGCCCATAGATCCCCCACCCGGAGGAGCCATGTAAAAATGACCTGCGAGAAACCACTTGGAGAAAAACATACGGTTGCTGTCTTGTAAACAAGGTTCTTTCAGATGGCTCAGAACATTATCACAACACCCACCCTTCTAGCCCCGCATGGAATATTCCTAGAAAGGGTTGGAAGGAACTGTCATTCTGAGGGGGAGAGTTCTTTTTATACTAGAGGAGCTCGAGACCATCACGTGATCTATTATTTGAATATGGTGAGCATGCCATGCACAATTCAGTTGTGAGAATGTTCTGAGCCATCTCGAAGAACCTTCTTTACAAAGCAACAACCTTCTGATCACTCACATGGGGAGGAGTTGTTTGTAAACAACCGTTTTATCTCCCAGTCCCATCAGATCCTACTGCAGGCAGAGGGAGAAGAGGAGGGGGGACCCCAGCAGTGCACATACAAACACAGAGAAAGCAAACCATCTCAAGTCAACAACATTATGTTAAGTCTTTAGCACACCACAAAAGCAGCAGCATGAAATTCCACTTGTCTCCCAGAACATCAACATGCTACACAGTTCTGTTGCAAACTAAATCATCAAATCAAATCAAATTAGTTTATTCGGCTTAACCAAGTTATCGCCAGTAAAATAACAAAATACAAATACAAAATACATCACAATAAAATTCAAGAATATAGAACTGCCTTAATTCAAAACAAGTTCTTATCCTATCAAACAATGTTATCCCACTAATTAACCAATTACTCTGCCTAGTAACTACACTTCTTCACCTAACTAATCCCAAGTAAATCTCAGAGATTAAGTACAAATAATAATTGTTTCTGATCTTAGCACATAAAATCATCTCCAGTTAATTAGCATTAAACAGTTCATTACTAATAGTTGAACCATTTGCCAGATTCTAAAATAAACCATCATTCGCTGGGCTTGTACCATGAATCTCACAAAACTGGAAGGACAGAAACTTCTTCCTTGTTAAGAGTGCCTCATGTAAAAATTTTGCTACAGCCACCATAAGGTCATTGTCTTGGTCAGTCAGTAACTTAATATGCCAGGGCTTCGTTTGAAGCCTATCAAACCAGAGGCTCAAATATGATGTCAAATAGTATAATCTAATCTTGTCATATAAATGGCAATCAATAAATACATGTGCCACCGACTCCGTCTCCATCTGGTCAAATACATTCGGTATAGCCAAACCCTCGCAGGCGTCCCTCCAGCACAATTGTTGGTAATGAATTGGTTCTAGCGCAGAGAAAAAGGTACCTTAATCTATCTGACAATGGTTGAGCTAGATAAGATGCAACAATCCCCCATGGTGGCTTCACTTCTAAATAGTCATTCAGGAAGGTGGGATTTCTTACTGCCGCTTGAGACAGCTGCATTTCTAAATCCTCTAGTCTGGTAATAATATTCTGTCTCACCTGGGCGTAGTCCTTTACCAAAAGCTGTTCTTTCGAGTAGCCAATATGGGCCACAGAGTCTTCCATGACCTCCATCCATGGTCTGGAGTAAGAATCCTCCCGTATAGCTCTTAACAAAATCTGTGAGGAGTACTGTACTTTCAGCCAGAGCAACAGGGCAGATCTTTTTATGGTCCCTTCCCAGGAGATCTGACCTAGCTCTCTTCTTATAACTTCTGCCGGGACACTTCTTGGGGCATTTAGAAGGGAGTGAAGGAACTTATTCTGTGTCACATTTAAATCGCGTGGCGCAGGAATTGCCCATAATTCAGCCCCATACAGGAATTTAGCCTTAGTTTTAGAATTGAAGACCCTCACAGCCCATATTGGGTCTGACCTACCAAACTGTCTAAACAACCTTAGAATAGCCAGTGGTGTCCCTCCCACAGCCAACTTAGCTGATTTATAATGAGTTGTCCAGCTCATATGCTGATGGGAAAAAATCCCCAAATATCGATAATGCATAACCTGTTGAATGGGTTGTCCGTCTACCTGTCATAAGAGATCAGGAAGGTTTGGGGACTCCAACTACCCCTTATTGTGCCATTTACAATACCCCAGAATTTCCTAGTATTTTTATCCTTTCCTGCCTCCACTAAACTCTTCCAAGTATCGATGACATAATCCCTCTTCTTTGTTTTAATCAAAGCCCTATACTGACTTTTATACTCGAAATATACCGCTGGTAGCTGATGGGACTGAGATAGACAATATTCGAAGTATATAGCTCTGTATTTCCTTCGTGCGGAATGACATTCTTCATCAAAACATCGCTGTTGTGTAGGTTTGAATGACCTGTTAGCTATCTGGCCTGGGTGTAATAAATGCACAGATAATAATACAGTCATTTCCTCATATGTTTGGATAATAGATTGTGAAGAGTCCGTACATAACACTTGTGACCTCATAAAATTATAGGGGTCTTTCAGAAGCAAAGCTCTCAGTTGTAAGCTATCATTCTGGTCCCATTTCTTAGGGTGGTATCTATCCAAACTCAGGTCATCAGCTGACTCTGATTCCTGAGTAATCCCTTCCCGCGCCTGTCCCCATTCCAATGTAATCTGGACTTGGAGTGACAAATTATCACTCATTTGATTTGCGCCCACCTGGAAATCCTGAAGATAATGCAATGCCAAATCATTTACCATCACATAGTCCAGTGTGCTGAGCCCGTTTACCCAGGAAAGTAATCTCGCCCGGATGGTCATGAGGGCATCTCCCATTCAAAATAGTCAAATTGGACGCTGCAATAAATTCTCCCAGTTTTACACCTGAGACATTCAATCCTGTATCTTTTGAGATCCTTTCACTTAATTCATATCCCAACCTTCCAATAGGGGGCCTATTGAAATCTGGCAGCAAATGCTCATAAAGAGCTTCATCACTTTGTCCTATCCGGGCATTAAAATCCCCACACATTAGCAGGAGAGCTTTCGGGAACTTTATCTGTAAATTAATTATAAAATCTCCTAGCTGATTCAGTAAGTCCTGTAGCTGCTGAGGGAAGGAGAAGCTAGGGGAGAAGCTGTGTGCCTGCCTGCCTGCCTGGCCTTCATTGGCTCCCTTCTCTTGACAGGTATTATATATCCAGGGGCTGGGACCCCCTTCGGGCATCAGCCCTTGGGAGCAAGCCTAAGGGCGACATCCAAAGGGGGTTGCCCGTTGGCTGGGCCCGTTTGCTGGGGACACAGTGCAGTGCCCTACCCTCTGGTCGGACCGGGAAAGGAGTGCCCGCCGAGGAACCAGAGGAGCTACGGGTCCAGTAGGAGCCTGGTGCCAGTCAGGAGTGGAGCGACCCCATCATTTTGGCTATTGGTGGGAGCTGGAGCCAAGAACAGTGGTGCTTGAGCGTGCTGAGGGACCCTGCAGAGGGGTGAGGCTGACCCGACTCGGAGGGATTTCCTGGAGTTCCCCCCAGATCTAAGGAGCTGACGTGAGGAACTGTGCAGCTGGGCGGTGCAGGACTGGAACCCGTGCATACGCTCTGGGTGAGACCCGACGCCCCGGACATTACAGGCATTTATGGTTAGCCTATACAGGACTGAAATAGTTAATTAACTGCTGGTGTTTGACCACTATTTGGATTTATATTCTCTTTATTCCATTTGCCTCTATTGGTAATATTGTTAATTGTAATGTCACGGAAAAGAGACAGACAAGGGCAAGCCCTGTCGAGTGGGATCCCTCAACCAAAGCAGTTGAGGTTAGATACTTATCTACGGGTAGGTCCGCAGATGGGGAAATCCAAATCAACTAGCGACCTTATATTGTCAGATAAATTATTGGGGGTATCTAGGAAGTCACCAGTAAACGATCAGGGAAAAGATATTTTTGACCCTCTGTCACCTACATATACAGAAGTTCCCAGTGGGGATAGTTCACCATTATTAGAGAAAAGTCTTCCATCAGATTACCAGCTGCTGGGTAATCAATGCCTAATGGTAGGGGATTTAGTTAGGAAATTGATACATCAAATGGTGGAAATTGCTGATACCTTAAAAATACAGAATACCCATATTGCCTCCATTGCTAAAGATGTTGGCAGTATTACGGCTAATCAAAATGTAAATAAGGAAGGAAAAGTGGAATGAGGGAGCCCCTCGCTTGGGAGGGAGCCTAGAGGGCGGCCCACAAATCCCTTATTGATGACTGCTGCTAAGGAAAGTAAGCAACCAACAGGGAGAAGTAATTTAATCATTAACCCCCGGGCAGTATCTTGCTCTATATCCCCACTGCCCAATGGAGTTTTCCCGCGGTGGTATACTAAGTTTGATATCCAGCAACACCTACAGGATATCCTTAGGGTCCATATACCGTTTTGGCAAATTGTGTATGTTCATAGACTACCGTCTGCCCACAATTTGCAATGAGTAGTTATCTGTTTCCGTAACCCTAGATTGGTGGCTAGTATTCTTAACCAGCATGACTTATTTTACTCTTGGGGGATTAGGGTAGGGGAAGTATTTACGGATCCAGTCCCCCAACCTTTATTTAAGCTGAGAGCTATAGTAGATTCATTATTATCTAATCAACAAGGCGAGCGCCTGGTTAGGTACGGTGGGGAAAATAGGGGTGCGATTCCCGTCAGGACACCAATGGGATGCCCTGGAAAGTATCTGGATAGAGTCACAAGGGAAACGCCAATCAATACCCGATTGCAACAAATGGCAATGCCCACAGTGGCTCAAGGAACAGACCTATTACAGAAGGATATAAGAGCCCCAATAGATGCAAAATCAGAGTCTGATGTCTCTTTGAGTTTAGGACTTGAGATGCAACAGGTTGCCAGGCTGAGTGGTGTGGGTGTGGGGGGAGGCTCCATGGGAGATGCTATAGATGACCATGACCGAGGCAATTATGCAAGAAGGATCATTATTAAGGGAGATTAATCATGAACTGAGAATTGGGTCAGATATGGCACCACTAAGGGGGGAGGGTGAGGATACTACCCCAGGTGATATAGAGGAGGAATTGACTGATATGGATATGGATGCCCCAGCGGGGTTTGATTATTTACCTGAGCAGACTGATGGATATGGGAGGAAACTTTCATTGGTTGACTGAGGGTGGGCGTACCATGATTCTCTTTATATGTTGCCTATTTGTTCTTGGAATGTGGAAGGCTGGAAATCGCACAGTAGAGATGAAGATTTTTTGTCATTTACTAAGACCTTTGATATATTATTATTACAGGAGACATGGGCAATTGAAACTATTGAATTGGCTGGGTATGTTTCCTACTCCCTGCCGGCACTCAAAATCAGGAAGAAAGGCCACCCAAATGGTGGGATTGCATGCCTGGTAAAGCAGGATGGTAATATGTGTGTCCAGGAGGAAATCTCACTAGCCTCAATTGCCCTGGGATTGATATTGCATATGGGTTCACTTGACTTAATTGTCCTTACAGTGTACCTTCCACCAATGTATGCAAACTAAATTTGCAGTGTAAAAGGCATCTGCTGCAAGGGCCAAGAAAATATTTTAAAGCATAGGAGGAGAGGCAACACAGTCCTTCTGCACATGCAAACACAGAGCAAGCAAAGCAAACCACCTCAAGCCAACAATATTATGTTAAGTCTTTAGCACACCACAAAAGCAGCAGCACGAAGTTCCACTTGTCCCCCAGAACATGCTACACAGATCTGTTGCAAACTAAATTTATTAGATGGGAAACGAACACTCATGCAAAGACTAGTCATTAGTGAACCAACATGTGGCATGGTGGCCTTCTTGCAGAAGAAAAGCCTTGAAACTGGTACTGAAAAGGGGGCCATTTTAAATACAGTGAACATTCCAGCAAATATTAGAAACCCTTCCATCCATCCTCCTCCAAAGAAAAACCCCAAACAAACAGAAAGCAGAGAATTGGGGTGACAGGGTCTCACACAGGGTGAAAAATTAAAACAGCAAGGGCCAAGAAAATATTTTAAATAGGAGGCAAGACAACACAGCCCTGCCAACTGGGCTCACAAAATTAGTAATTACCCCTGCCTGTAATGCATGGGGTTGGGGAGGGAGAGAAGAGGACAAAAGAAAGCACAAGCAAACAAACAACGTACAGGAGATCAGGGCAGGGGATTTGTTTTTTCAAAACTTACCAGGTTTCTGAAAGGATGAGACCTCCTAATCACTCTAGTCTGACTGATAACCACCTTCTGTTGTTCTTCCCTCCAAACAAGGAGGCCAGGGACTCCAAACAAGTCTCTGGCATTTCCCCTCCTATAAAAAAAGAGGGGGGCTCTCTGTCTCACTTCCCCTGCCCCTCAGTGAACCTAAGGAGCAAGGAAGAGTGAGCTCTTTCCCTCCTTCCTCCCACTCTGGTAGAGGAGGGGCCAGGGGGAGAAAGAGGAGCTATGGGGTGGCCAGAGCATTTAGAAAAGGCACCCTGACACGCCCCCTAGACCTTGCTGATTGGCTGGGTTTCTCCATAGGAACCCAGCCAAGGAGCACATAACACCTCCCCCACTCCCTCCCCAATCCCCCAGAAAGCAGTGATTTTCTGGGCCAACACCCAGGGCATGCTCCCTGGGGTCTTGGGAGAGATCCAGTCCCTGCCGCCCTTTAGCTCTCTGGCCAGTGAGTGAAAGGTTAGAGAGAGGTGGGAGCAGCAGCAGCAGCAGGATGTTTGTCCCCTCCCCCCCTTGCAGAGTTCTTTCCCTGCAGGCTTTGTTTACATACGACTCATCAGCTCTCCAGGAGGAGAGTTAAAATGTAAACAAAGTCTTCAGACAAGCAGGGAAACTGACAGTGCTGCCACTGGATCAGCTGAGGAGCAGCTCCTGGCTCCCCAGCAAGCATGGGGGGGACCCCTGAGGGGCTTGGAGGGCATCTACCCCAATGCCCTGGGGGAGGGGCTGCAACTGGCTGGCACCAGCAGGAAACTGTGCAGAACAACTTCCATTTATGCTCCAGCTCCTTCCCTACTGCCCCCTATCTGATACCTTATGGCTCTTATTCCCCATGTCTAGCCTTGTCCACTGGGTTCCTTGCTCTGGCCTTTGGTCTGTTTTTCTTTCTCCCTGTCTTGTTCCTAGCCCCAGTCCTTGGCCTTCCAGTCCTGTGCTCTGACCCCCTACATCCGCCTATGTCCCGGACAATCCACACCCAGGGCCCTTGACACTGACTGCCTGAGCCTCCACATTTCCCAGCTCTTATACTCCCTGGGGAAGCAGAGTCAAGACACAGGCCACTGTTCCTTGAAGGGCCTGCACCTAACCTGTTAAAGTTGCATCATTGTCAATGCTGCTAACCTTCTAAACCTGTGAAGGGGTTAGAGAGAGGGTTAGTGGGTGGGGTTGGGTTTTTAAAATTATGTTTATATTACATTTTTTGTGTTTTTATAATAGCATTGTCAGTATTTGGGGTTTAAAATATTGTAATATTTCCATTTGTAATATTTCTTGTAAGTGGCTATGAGTCCTTTTGGAGAGGGGTGGAATTAATAATTGTAATAATAATAATAATAATAATAATAATCCAATCTGATATAATTTAATAGATCTAAAATCAATAAGCCCAGACTGAACACAGCGTTCCCATTTCCAAAACACTACATGCCAATCTCAGAGCTAATTCTGATAAAGGGGGCACCACCTGGGGGACAAAAGGTGGGAACAGCTTGTCAGACCAGGTTCCCTAGGGGTAGTTTCCACGCAAGTAGTTAGCACGGAGACAGACAAGTGGTTGGTAGTGTAGGCATTTATTAGTCCCTCTATGGGACCTTCGAGGGCTGAGTACCCCCCCAACACACACACACACACCAACACTGGTGCCCTGTCAACCAACAAAGGCAGTTACATTGGTCCATATCTTTTATACCTTTCCAAGTTAATTACAACATTATAATATTCCCACCCAGAGTGACACCCTTCTATCATGACACGCTCCAATCTGATTGAGACCCCTGTTACATATGCATTTTCAGTCCCAAGGTTCATTTGAAGGTTATTCAAAGTTATATGGTTGTCTCCTAAATTCTCATGTCCTTCTAAGGTGCCTCTGAGTCCCATGGAATCACCCATCTATAACTGTTCCCTTGATCTCTTCCCCTTCCTTGTCATGCCAAGTGAGACACACCATGTGGGGTGTCAATCCTCCTGTCAAGTCTGCCTGATTACCTGATAAGATTTCTCTTTAGCTCCTTTGCTCTTTTCCCCCAACCATCCCATGATTCTCCACTCATGTCAACTTCTTACCCTGACTTTCTAAAACACATAACACATGCTGTATTTAATATCATTACTTATTATGTGTGAGCATGCTATCATTATTACTCTATACCAATATATATATACACTGTGATATATATATATATATATATATATAAACATCACCATATATGTGCCTTCCTGTATGCTTACTGTGTCATTTCCATAACAGATCAGTATTTCCCCTCCAACATTCGCTCTCCTTTTTTTCAAGCCACACAACCTGCACCGAAGGGCCTCAAAGACAGCATTTTATTTATTTATTTATATAAAATTTATATCCCGCCCCACCTGCCCACAGGGCAGCAAACAACAGTATAAAAAAGTAAAACAATAAAATAATTTAAAACCGTTAAAAATACACAATACAGGGGGACACACACACACACACACACACACACACCCCTACCGCTCACCAAAAGCCTGGCGGAACAGCCAGGTCTTACATAAAGATTGAAATGACAGGCGAGTGGGAGCTAGCCAAGCCTCCTCCAGGAGCGAATTCCACAGCACAGGGGGGCCACCAAAAAAGATCTAACATCGGTGGCCACCCGCCTCGCCCAGGGAACCTCCAAAAAGGCTTCCACGGACAATCTCAAGGGTTGCACGGGCACATGGGAAGTGAGGCGGTCCCGCAGATAAGTAGGGCCCAGGCCGTGAAGGGCTTTAAAGGTTAAAACCAGCACCTTGAACCTGGCTCAGTGCTTTATAGGCAGCCAGTGCAGAGCCTGGAGCACTGGTGTTATCATTACTAATAAGCGGGGTACGTCATAGGGTGCCAGGTCAATCATATACCTAGATGTTGTCGGGTAACCAGTTGATACCCCATCTCCAATCATCCTCATGAGTCCAATTGACAATTGTTGCTCGGGAATTAAAGTAGGCCGAGGTATTTGGCTGGCATCGATACGACCCTTGTACATAGAAATGTCATAAAAATGGGAACAGAAATCTGTCAGGGTGATCTGCAACAAAGGAAATAACATAAGGTAAAACACCGTAGCAATCCAAAGAAAGCAACACCTATGAACTAAAACCAATAGTGTACACTGTTCTCCACCTCACCAATGAAATTTGTGAAATACTGCCAGGGCAGCCCTTCTAGTACGTGGACCCTTTATTTGTGGGCACACCTTTTCCCACCCATTCACCGCACCCCCAGACAAGACGTAGGGGCTCCCCTTCCTAGCAACCCATTTTGCTAGAGCCTCCATAAAGACATGCACTGGGACAGGCGCGGCACTCTCAGAACCACCATCCGACAGCCCCACTCTCCTATAAGCTCTGTAGCTAAAGCCTCTACATGGGTAGGGGATGGACCTGACACAACACCCTGTCTGGCAATTGATGGGGGAGCATGCACATGACAACCCGTTTTCCCAGCTAGAATCCTGTTACCTCAAATCAAATTGTGTTGTTGCTCAGATAATTTCCAATTTGATTGTTCATGTAGTTCATTCCTCACTTCTAATACCTTCTCTAATGATATGTGAAGTAGCCATACATGTGATTGTATAATTCTAGCTCTTGGTGTATATCCCACCTCCCCCTTTTTTTTCTTATGAGGTACACACACACTTTGATTAAAAAACACACTAAAAATGATACAATACTAATAAAATAATTCCAAACATCCCAATACCACTTGTCTTGCCACTAGGTAGACAGATGTCAATATAGATTTAAACAATGTCCCTCGTATTGATGTCACAGTCTTTCAAACTGGAACATTGGTTGGAATGACATTGCTAGGTGATGAAATAGGCTCTCAACTTTTAATGAGAAAGCAACATGTCCTACAATGATGTAATAATTTGCAATGATCTTGGTTAATATGCGAGATTACACTGCTGGAAGGGGTCAGAGGTTACTAGCACTTGACCCACGATGAGAAATGGTCTTTACCACCACTCCTTTGACAGTGATGACTCAGACGAAGTAGCAAAAAAATTGCACTACACGAGGTTGAAAGTCAAACAAAATCAGGAATAGCTGAACTTGAATCGTGCTTAGGAAAACCCCACCAACCGTCAGCAGAGACGAAGTTGACTGGTAGTGGGGAGCACAATGAGAGAACCTGTGCAAAACAAACTACCAATCAAAACAACATGAAAGGCAAAATGAAACATTGCATTTGTTTAATGATATCACTTGTATGACAAGACAGACAAACAAAACAAAGTGACAGAAAGCCATGGCATAAATACATGTATAGGATCCTAGTCAAAGATTTTTTTTAAAGAGAAAAAAAATAATTAAAAATTCAGTTGCTTGCGCAGGTCCTTCTGCCCTCTGTTAGTATTTTGTTATTACACTGTTCATTTTGCCTGTGGAGGGTACCAGTCCCCAGACAAAATCCATGCAATGCGTGTTTTTTTAGCTCTACTTAGAATTCTTGTTCAATATAGTAAAAAATTTAACACACTTTGAATTTGGGTTTCACTTTACTTTTACCATTTCTCCTAAAAAATGGATACTTGGTTATGAAACTTTGCCAAAATTTGGCCATACTTACGCCTTCTTCAGACAGCCACTCACAGAGTTTTTTTGGAACTCACTCCACTCTCCGGCAGTGGACAGTTGTCCCCAGGATTGGATAAGGGGGCTGGGCAGAGATCCTGCAAGAGCTGGCTGCACAACCTGCCTGGATCCCTTGCAGCTGTGTCATTCTCCTCTCCTCCCCCAGGTAACACCATAAAGCGGGACTGCCCTGAGGGTGGCGGCACCCTCTGGTCAGCGACTGAAGGACGCCGCCAAAGGCTGAAGAGTCGTTGGCGGGGCATTAGAGGGTGGAGGCGGACACCCTAAGGAGTGGGATTATCATCACGCTGCTTCCGCTGCCCTGCCACCACCGGAACCCCGGACCAGCATGGGGGCTGGGTGACAGGGACACCAGCTGGGCTGTCAGCCCCACTGCCGCCGGGACCCAGGACCCAGAAGGGTGTTGGGCGTAGGGATTGGGGGGGAGGGGGAGGTCCCGACATATGCACCCAGGTGTGAGGTGGGGGCATATGGAGGGAGGGGTGTTGCCCGGTGTGAGGGGGCAATGGGTGGATAGGGAGATATGGGGGGAGGGACGAAGGGACTAAGTTAGGGGAGAGGAGCAGCTCCCCTTGGTGTGAGGGAGGGGCACAGTCCCTGGGGGAGGGGAACTGCCCTCCAATGCTAGAGGAGGGCAGGGGGTGTAGTAGTGGGTGAGGATCTCCCTTGGGAGGCCGGCGGGATGGCCCCTGGAGGCTGGGGGGACCCGCAGCTATGGGGGTCATCTTGGGCCGGGGGAATTATGGTCCTTCTGGGCAGCAAATTAGAGCTGTGAGGCAGGACAAATGTTATATTCTTGTCCCGCTCACTAGCCTCCAGGCAGGCGGTGAGGTGCTTTGGGACCAGAGGACCCCCGGCCTTGGGTTGCTGCTGCTGAATGCGAGGTTGGTGGCCAATAAGTCAACTGCAGTCCGGGAGATGATCCTGGACCAGGCAGCCAACCTCACATGTATCACGGAGACCTGGCTGGACAATGAGTCAGGGCCTATATCGGCTGACCTTGTCCTGGCTGGGTACTCCATGCAGCAACAGCCTTGGCTGGGGGGCCAGGGGGGTGGTGTAGCCATTGTTTTTAAGGATACATTGTCCGTGAGGAGATTTCCTCTGCAAACCATCATGGGGATAGCGGGCCTGCATTTGGTGTTGGATTTGGCCAGAGACAGATTAGGGATACTGCTGATATACCGGGCACCCACCTGTACGGCAGCTTCCCAATCTGCACTGACTGAGCTGGCGTTGGGGTGATCTTGTGGTCTCCCAGGGCAATAGTCCTGGGGGACTTCAATATCCATGCTGACACCAGTCTTGGAGGAGCAAAGCGTGAGTTCATGGCTGCCATGGAAACCATGGGCCTGTCTCAGAGGATGGTGGGCCCCACACACATTGGGGGACATACCCTAGACATCATGTTTTGCACAGGCCTTGAGTCATGGGATCCGTTAGTGGGGGAGGTGTCAGCAGAACGCTTGTCATGGACGGATCATTATCTCCTCCAGGCAGGTATCCTGGCGCACATTAGCCCCCAGAAGGGTGCAGAACCAATTAGGATGGTTCGCCCCCAACGGCTTATGGAACCTGGAAGGTTCCAGACTGTTCTAGGGGATGTATCCTCTGATCTTGATGGCTGATCACTCGATGACTTTGTGACCATGTGGAATTCCGTGTTGGTGGAGGCCATTGACCGGGTGGTTCCCAGGTGTCCACTCCCGAACCACCGACAATGCAGATCCCCATGGTATACGGAGGATCTGTGGCAGATGAAGCTGGAAGGGCAGTGGTTAGAGTGACAGTGGCATCACTTGCATGCTGAAGTTGACCGATTGTGGCATAGAGTCTGGTTACGTACCTATGCTGTGGCGATGCAGGAAGCAAAGAAAGTTTTCTTTGCTGCCCTCATTGCATCTGCTAAGTCACACCCGGCAGAGCTTTTCCGGGTGGTGAGGGGGCTGGTCAGTCCGGCCTCCCTCCGCCTGGATTTAGAGTCATCGAATGCCTGCTGTGATTTGTTTGTGCACTTTTTTGCAGATAAAAATCGCTCAGATCCACCAGAGTTTTGATGCAACACTTTTAGCAGTAGGTGAACCAGAGGCTGTAGAACCAGAGGCAGTGAACCAGAGGCAGCCTTGTCCTGTTTTGTGGGATGAATTTCAGAATGTGTCACCCTGAGATGCGGGAGATGCCCTGGGGTCTGTTCGAGCCACTTATTGTGAATTAGACCCATACCCATCCTGGCTGGTCAAGGCCAGCCGAGAGACATTAGGGCGGTTGCTGGCAGGGATTGTCAACGCCTCCCTGGGAGAGGGCAGGGTGCCAGACTGCCTTAAGGAGGCGCTGGTGCAGCCCCTACTCAAGAAACCATCATTGGACATTGGTGTCCTGGCCAGCTATCAGCAGGTCTTTAACCTTCCCTTTTTAGGGAAGGTTATTGAGGGGGTGGTGGCTTGACAGTTGCAGGAACATCTGGACCAGATTAACTTTCTCAATCCCTTGCAGTCAGGTTTTTGCCCTGGATATGGCTCAGAGACTGCACTTGTGGCCTTGGTCGACGACCTCTCCCGTGAGTTGGACCGGAGTCATTCGACCTTGTTGATTCTACTAGATCTCTCAGCTGCACTTGATACCATTGACAATGAGTTGTTGGTGACTCGGCTGCGGGACTGGGCAGGGATTGGCAGGACCATTCTTGAGTGGTTCCGCTCTTTTCTGGCTGGGAGAACCAAATGTGTGGTCCTGGGTGATTTTTCATCTTCTCCCCGGGACCTCACGTGTGGAGTTCCACAGGGTTCTATCCTGTCCCCTCTCTTGTTCAATGTGTACATGCAGCCTTTGGAGGAGGTTGTTAGGGAGTTTGGCATACGGTGTCATCAGTATGCTGATGACACCCAGCTTTATCTCTCATTTTCATCCGACTCAGGCCCAGCAGTCTCGATGCTTACCCGGTGCTTGGCAGCTGTGGGGGATTGGATGAGGGCGAGCCGTCTGAAGTTAAATCCCAACAAGACAGAAGTGATGGTCGTGGGGATGACCAGGGGAGTGGTGGCTCCCATCATTGATGGGGTCCATCCTGCCCTGGTATCTCATGTTCGGAGTCTGGGGGTGCTCCTGGACCCACAGCTCTGCCTGGATGCCCAGGTGGCGGCTGTGGCAAAAGGGGCTTTGGCCATATGTCTCAGATTCCGACCTAGCCACGATCGTCCATGCTTTTATTACCTTGAGATTGGACTACTGTAATGCACCCTTGGTGCTGGTACAGAGGTTGCAGCTGGTGCAGAATGTGGCGGTTCGTCTCCTAACATGGACGGGCCGATGCGAGCATATTACACCAGTGGTTCGCTCTCTGCACTGGCTGCCTATAGTCTACCGGGCCTAATTCAAGGTGTTGGTATTGACCTTTAAAGCCCTGAATGGCCTGGGCCCTGCCTACCTGCAGGTCTGCCTCACCCTCCAGGTCCTGGATCGGCCCCTGTGGTTGGCCGGGGGCGCCCTCCTCAAGGTCCCCCAGGTTTCTCGGGTGTCAACCTTGCGGAGGACGTTCTCTGTGGCCGCACCGCGGCTGTGGAACTCCCTCCCATTTGAGGTCCACCTGATTACCGACCTCCCCTCTTTCCATAGACAATGTAAGAGCTGGCTGTTCCGCCATGCTTTTCCTGAGGGAGAGGGAGTAGGTGGGATGTTGTTTTTATATTGTGTTTTAATAGTGTTTTAAATCCTATTATTACTGTTTGAAATTGTTTTAATATGTTGTTAGCCACCCCGAGATGCTTTTAGCAGGAGGAGGTGGCATAAATTTTTTATCATAAATCAATCAATCAATCAATCAATCAATCAATCAATCTCACTGGTACTAGTTTGCCTTGACATACAACCAAATAAAAACACCATGAGTACAACAGGTTTGCATTAAAGGCAGACTGGCTGACAGGGTGCAGGGAGAGTAGCTTAAGATGACAGTGTGGGATACTATACACTCTTAGAAAAGATGCACCACACCCCCACATATGCCAACTAATTAACCTATAAATCCCTAAATATACTTGTACACCTTTTGTTTTATTTGAGTCACTTTCCCCCATCCTGTTCAAAAGCTGGATAACTTGTTTGCCTAATGTGCTGCTATGCAAGCATGGCTTTAACTTTACAAAACCTGCTATTGGCTTAACCTCGCTCTAAAATTTTAAGCAGGTTGCTTAAAATGGTTCATGGTAATTTTATCAGCTTGCAGAATTTTGCATGTTGCTGTTTGACACTGTCTGACCCTAACCCTAATTCTCGCTTCTTCAATTCAGCTACCCCTATTCTGAAATCCCTAACAGCTTCAGCAGGAATGGGATAAGGTTTACTGTTACCTTCAGTTTTCCTGCATCTAGACTGTCACAAGCCCAAACCTCCTGCCATTTGTCCCAATTAGCTTCCATTCCCACTGGACATTCAGGGGCATGCTTTTGTTTAATTGCTTTTACAGCTCTCCTGTCATCTGTAGTCATGGCCACAGGCAATTTACCAGTGTCTTGCCAGAGCACATTGTTTACCAGATCAATTATTAAGGCACTCCTTTTGATATCCTCTGTCCCCAGCATCCAATAATAAGGTGATCCCTTCCTGGTCAATGAAAACAGTAACTTGGGGCCTGCCTCATGGATCCAGTAGACAAGGAACCAAACAATGCCATGGGGCTTTCGGAGGACATTCCTAATTCAGACTTGGCAGGGCTCCCTTCCTGGGAGCTGCCTCTGACCCTTCAGACTTCAATACTCACACAGGAGTTAAGTAAGCTGCTTGAACCTCTGTACCTTTTCTTCTGCCTCCCTTTTGTCTTGCAACAACTGCCAGGCTGGGATAAATTCTTAATTTGGGCCAAGCCCCCCCCCCCCCCCACACCTGTTCTTACATCCCTCACTTCCTCTACCCATTGGACCTTCAACCTTCCATTTCTCCATCTGCCAATTCTCTCTCTTAGTTCAGCAATTGGCATCAGAGAATCCAAGTGTAATTCCACCTTTTTGACCCAGGGTACACAATTATCCCCTGGGGCCATCTATACATCTCTCAAGGGTAGCAGAGCCAGAATTGCCTCTCTCTGTACTTGTTGGCTACACTTCATTGCCACTGCCAAACCTGACAAATAGCCTTTCTTACCAAGATCTCTCAAAGCCCCCATGACTGAAATTAAAGTGAAGCGCCATGCAAAGTGCGAAAAAGGCTTAGTTGGAAGTTAGCCTATGGCTCAGATCCATGCTTCCTGGTTTTGATGAAACAGTGGCACAAGCAATTATGCGTTTAGTTGAAAATTCCCACCTGGGAAGGAAACAAGTGGGGCTTGCAGCTGATGTATGTGGAGACTCTGTGCTCATTTGCAAGGGCCCATTTCCACCTGTGCCCATTAGCACCTGGGAAAGAAACGAGTGGGGGTTGCAGCTGGTGCACAGAGCATCTGGCAGGGGGCAAGGGAACCTGATGGGCAATAGTCCCATGAAATAGAAATATGAGCGGCCTTGACACTTACCCACATCTGCATTTATTGGGTGCTGTCGCACATACACATGTGAGGGGGTGTCAAGGACACTCATCTCAAACACAGGGTTATCATCCCATTTATTTCACCTTTGGGCTGGATACCTTGCTGACCTAAAGATAAAGAGCTTCAGGCTATTCAACATAACTTCTTGCCTTTTCCCCAGCAATACTCCCAACAATGTTGTTTTGCGGGGAGGCTAGAAGGTACGCTGCTTTTCTCAGAAGGACCTAGCTGCTTCGGGACTCAGGTCAGGGCACATGCAGTCAGGTTCTAGCCGACCTCAGCCCAAACATCTGGCCTGAGAAGGGCTCTACTTACTGCTTGACAATTAAATGGGAGTTTTGTGTGTCAATGTAGGTGGGTACTGTGGGAATAGTACACTGTCTCTTTGAGAGAACAATACTGGCAACTGAAATGTATAAAGCACATGTGGTTGTTACACAGAGCTGGCTGAGACTGGTCACTACCAGACAGAGCCACTGGCTTCAGGCAGAGAGGCCTGCAGCATTTATTATAAATATAATAAATAAGATTTACTTATCCAGAAGGTGTACTTCTTGATCAGCACAAATCATCACATGCTACAAGGAGTGGGGTACAAAGAAAGGAGAAGGGGGAGATAAGAAACTGCTAAAAAGATTATATTTTAAAAAACCCCAAGGAGCTGAAACTCTCAGGGAAACTGCTGATTCATGGGGGGGAAAATAAAAGTTTTGACCCATGCATGCAAACAGGGTATACAGCAAAGGAAGATGAGCAGAAAATAGCCATATTCCTAAATCTAGCAGGAACTGAGGCTGTTGATGTCCTTACTAGCATGCAGCTAGGATGTGCGAAAAAGCGAAGTGACTGTTACAGATGTTTGCAGAATACTGCATACCAAAAACAAGTGAGACCTTTGAGAGAGACACGTTTCACAAAAGAGTGCAAACAGAGGGTGAGTCCTTTGAGGAATTCCTAACAGACCTGAAGCTGATAAGTTTGGGCAGCCAACAGAGTTCATTATAAGGGACCAGATTGTAATAGGAATTAGAGATTTGAAACTACAAAAAAGACATTTGGAAGATGTGGATCTGACCTTAGATAAAGCA
The DNA here is from genome assembly GCA_003113815.1 of Sphenodon punctatus. Lineage (NCBI taxonomy): Eukaryota > Metazoa > Chordata > Lepidosauria > Sphenodontia > Sphenodontidae > Sphenodon > Sphenodon punctatus. The sequence continues at coordinate 3,888,344 of QEPC01001717.1, read as the reverse complement.
CTGAGTGTGCCCCAGGCAGCAGAAATTACTCTCCACACTTTACAAATAATGGAAGGAAAATCAGAAACAGCTACAGTAGATCAAGTAAACAGTAAGCACCAGGACAAGCAAGGACAAAGCAAGAAGCAAGCAAGGAGAACAGGAAGATTCACAGATAGCCCAAGGGATAAGGATACAGGTGAAAGAGCACCTCAGTGCAAGAAATGTGGAATCAAGCACCCAAACAGGCAATGCCCTGCACTAGGAAAACTGTAAGGAATGCAAGTGATATAACCATTTTGCCAGTCTGCAACAGGGACAGCAAGCACAGAAAAGGAGACAAACCATGCAAACTGATGCAGTATACCGTGACAGCACCGAATGAATGTACTGAGGAGGAATTCTATGTGAGTACTGGGGCTGCAAAAGCAGGAGATGACTGGACTGATGCACTGAAACTGCATGGAAGGGTCATCAACTATAAAATGGACACAGGTAAATGTGCTTCCAGAATTAATTGTTAATAAGTTAAAACAAAAACCAAAGTGTATCAAGAGTCAAAATGTAAAACTAAGAGCTTATAATGGGGAGATGATTCCCACCAAAGGAGTGTGTGAACTAGTGATAAAAGTTAAGGATTAAATTGAGCTGATGACTTTTGTAATAGCTATGGGAAACACTATGCCAATTGTGGGCCTAAAAACCTGCCAGCGGGTGAGTTTAATTAAGAGAGTATATATGGTAACAAATACAAAGGGCACACTAATAGAAGACCAATATTCTGATGTTTTTGAGGGCATTGTTAAATTGGAAACGGAATATAAAATTGAGCTGGCAGAACCCAATCATCCGGTCATTCATGTCCCAAGAAAGGTTCACCTAGCCATAAAAAGGAGACTAAAAGAAGAGCTGAATCGATCGGTGGCATTAAAAATAATTGACAAAGTAGAAGAATCCACTGAGTGGGTCCATTTGTTAGTCATCATAGAAAAGAAAGATGGGACACTAGATTATGCTTAGACCCAAAGGAAAATAATGTATTGGCTTTACATTATTTTTCTCACTACCCTGAAGTGGTTTTGTTAGACAATACGACTGCACAGCAGATCATACTGCACCTTAAAGCAATCTTTGCCAAACATGGAATTCCACATGTGGTTAAATCTGACAATGGCCCCCAGTTGTCTTTGCACAAATTTAAAAAATTTGCACGGGACTATGGGTTTCAGCATGTTACATCAAGCCCCAAATACCCTCAGTCTAATGGGCTTGTGGGAAATGGTGTTAAGATAATAAAAAGATTACTAAAGAAAGCCATTAATACGAATGGTGACCCATACTTAGCTCTTCTGAATTACAGATCAACTCCTATGGCACATGGCCTGTCACCTGCTCAGATTTTATTTAACGGACAGCTGAGATGGCTACCCAAACTGATGGTAACAAATCACAGGAGTGACACTGATTTGCACAGGCATAAGCAAAAGTTCAAAGCTCAGCAAAAATTGTACTATGATAAAGGGTAGCGGGCACCACCGGAGCTAAAGCCCAATGATACAGTTCGTATTTATAATGGTGAAAGCACAAGTTACTTGTAGGGTTGCTCAACGATCCTACAATGTAATGACTCAAGATGGACACTTTTTGACTTAACAGGAGACACTTGCAATGCATTCTTGAAGAAGGGGAGGAGAAGAGGACAAGAGAACAACTAGAGACTATGCAGAAGGTGACTCAGGAAACTGAGGAGGCAGCTGAAGTAGCATCACGTAGATCAAACAGACTACACCAAGCACTGGAAAGACTTATAGAACAATGTTAATTTCTTTGTTTTGAAGTTAGATGTTTAAAAAAAAAGGAGATGTGGGAATAGTACACTGTCTCTTTAAAAGAACAGTACTGGCAACTGAAACTTAGGCCACTTTTAAATGAGGCACTTACACCACTTTTAGACGAGGCAATAACAAACACCTCCTGAGCTGCACATTAAGAGAGAAGCCACGCTGCACTGCCGGAAGTGACGTTCTCCCCATTGCCGGTAACGGCAGTAGCTGGGGATGTGGCACTTTGCAGAGGCATGTTTTAGAGACCTGAAAATTGAGGTCTCCAGAATGCGCCTCTGCAAAGCACCGCGTCTCCAGCTGCCACCATTACCAGCAACAGGGAGAATGTCACTTCCGGCAGCGCAGCACAGCTTCTCTGTTAATGCGGGGCTCCGGAGGTGCTTCAGCGCCCTCGTCTAAAAGCAGTGCAAGAAGTGCCTCCTGAGCCCCGCGTTCAGAAGAAAGCTGCGCTGGGAGTGTTTACACTACCAGAAGTAGTGTCTACACTATCAGAAGTAACGTGCTGCCCATTCTCAGCAGCGGCTGGAGACGCAGGGCTTTGAAAAGGCGTTTTCTGAAAGCCTGCAAAGTGAGGCTTTCAGAATGCGCCTCTTCAAACTCCCACATTTCCAGGCACCGCCACTGCCAAGAACAGGTAGCACGTCACTTCCAGTAGCACGGGGAGCGTATAAACACTCCCCGCATGGCTTTCCTCTGAACGCGGGGCTCAGGAGGTGCTTCTAAGCGCCTTGTTTAAGAGTGGCCTTTTAAGAGCACATATGATTGTTACACAGAACTAGCTGAGACTGGTTGCTAATCAGACAGAGCCACTGACTTCAGGGGGAGAGGCCTGCAGCATTTGCTGGAGCATTTATTATAAATATAATAAATAAGATTTACTTATCCAGAAGGTGTACTTCTTGATCAGCACAAATCGTCACAGGTACAATGAAGGTGAAATGCTTTAGTGACAAAGGGTATTTTCATTCTAGTCCATTGCTAAATTATAGCTCTATGATTCTGGTGTAATAATTTTGGTGGGGTGGGATGTGATTTTTTTCTCCTTTTATGTTATTTTAATTGATGTTTGTAGCATTTGTAAGACGCCCCGAGCTGCCTGTGGCAGGAGGGACAGGGTAGAAAATGTTTTGAAATAAAATAAATTAATAAATAAAATTAAATAATACGAGATAAGCAGGGTTTTTTTTTTATGATTTAACAACAAGTTGACAGCTGTCAGTCCAATCTAGTTATTTTTGTGTTGCAATATATTTTTCCATATTAAGATGCTGCTCTGTGATTTTAATGGAAAGTAAATTTACCCCCCCAAAACACACACATACACACAGAGCATTTCTGATGGACAAAGAAAAATTCCAACAATCACTATGCACCTCTACAACACAAAGCTGCATGTTTTCTGCTGACAGCTTGTGTTACAAGAAGTCAATATTTATTTATTTACTTATTTTTAAAATGTATATGCTGCCCCCTCCTGCTATAAGCATCTCGGGGCAGCTAACATTTTAAAATACATAACTAAAATACAATTAAAACAGCATAAAATCCAAAGATTAAAATAACCCATACCCAAACCCTCCCTCAACCAACCCACCCACCCCATCTCCCTCGGCAAAGGTCCGACGGAACAGCCAGGTCTTACACTGTCTGCAGAAAGAGGGGACGTCGGTGGTCAAGCGGACCTCCAATGGGAGGAAGTTCTACAGCTGCAGCGCAGCCATAGAAAACGCCCTCCTCATGGTCGACACCCAGGAAACCTGGGGGACCTCAAGGAGGGCGCCCCCGGCCAACCGTAGGGGCCGATCCAGAATCCAAAGGGTGAGGCAGTCCTGCAGGTAGGTGGGACCCAGGCCGTTTAAGGCTTTAAAGGTCAACACCAACACCTTGAATTGGGCCCGGAAGACTATCAGCAGCCAGTGCAGAGAGCGAAGCACCAGTGTAATGTGCTGACATTGGCTCGTCCCCTTCAAGAGACAGGCCATCGCATTCTGCACCAGCTGAAGTCTCCGAACCAGCACCAAGGGTAGCCCCACATAGAGTGCATTACAGTAGTCCAGTCTTGAGGTAATAAAAGCATGGACGATTGTGGCCACATCCGAGTCCAAGACATACGGACTAAGCCGACGTACCAGATATAACTGGCGGAATGCCCCCTTCGCTAGAGCTGCCACCTGGATATCCAGGCGGCGCTGCGGATCCAGGAACACCCCCAGACTATGGACCTGAGATACCAGGGGAGGACGGACTCCATCAATGATGAGGGCTATCACTCCCCCCGGCTTTCCCAACAACCATCACCTTGGTTGTCAGGATTTAACTTCAGGCAGCTCGCCCTCATCCAATCTCCCCCAGCTGACAGACACTGGGTAAGCACCAAGACTGCCGGACCTGGGTCAGATGAAAATGAGAGATATAACTGGGTGTCATCAGCATATTGATGACACCTTACACCAAACTCTCTGACAACCTCCTGCAAAGGCTGCATATACACATTGAACAAGAGAGGGGATAAGATGGAACCATGCGGTACCCCACATGTGAGGCCCCAGGGAGAAGATGAAAAATCACCCAGGACCACACATTTGGTTCTCCCAGTCAGAAAAGAGCGGAACCATTCAACAACAGTCCCACTAATCCCTGTCCGGTCCCGCAGCTGAGTCACCAACAGCTCATGATCAACGGTATTAAATGCAGCTGAGAGATCTAACAGAATCAACAGGGTCGAATGACCCTGGTCCAACTCATGGGAGAGGTCATCGACCAAGGCCACAAGCACAGTCTCCATGCCATAACCTGGACAAAAGCCAGACTGTGAGGGATCAAGAAAACTGATCCGGTTCAGATGCCCCTGAAGCTGTCAAGTCACCACCCATTCAATAACCTTCCCCAAAAAGGGAAGGTTAGAGACCGGCCAATAGTTGACCAGGACACCAATGTCCAATGATGGTTTCTTGAGCAGGGGCCGCACCAGCTCCTCCTTAAGGCAATACAGCACCTGCCCTCCCCAGGGAGGCATTGACTATGCCGGCCAGCAACAGCCGTAGTGTCTCCCAGCTATCCTTAACCAGCCAGGATGGGCATGGATCTAATTCACAATAAGTGGCTCGAACAGTCACAAGAGCATCCCCCGCATCCAAGGGTGACACATCCTGAAATTCATCCCACAAAACAGGACAAAACAGCTTTACTGCCTCTGGCTCACCTACTGCTAAAAATGTTGTGGTGAATTTGAGCGATTTTATCCACAAAGAAGTCCACAAACAAATCAAAGGGGGCATTTGAGGACTCTAAATCCAGGCGGAGGGAGGCCAGAGTGACCAACCCCCTCACCACCTGTAACAGCTCCACCGGGAGGGACTTAGCAGACACAATGAGGGCAGTAAAGAAAACCTTCTGTGCTGTCCGCACCGCAACGGCATTGGAACATAACCAGACTATGCCACAATATTCACCAAGCTTTGCTAGAATCCTCTTGATAAATTGTACAAAACACTGAAGAGTTTTGACTTGGAAAAATTATTAATATGACCATAATTATATAAATGTTTAAAACACCTACTGTTTGGAAGCAGCTGTATCATGCTGACAGTTATGCTAACAAATGGGAGTCCTTCCAAGCTGAAAGATTTCTGAGGGTATTTAACCATCCTAGGGATTTGGGGGCTGTATCCTGGGGGAGGGGGCAAGGTGTGATCCCATGAGGAGGCTGCCAGTGGTGGGGTATCATCAGGGTGTGTGGCTTTGGTGGGCAGCAGCCTGAGAAGTGCCTAGGTCCAGCCCTGTAAAATGCATGAAAGAAACTATTAAATTGTCTGGTTGGGACTCCGATATTTGCTGTGAGAAGAGTCTGAGAAATGGCAAAAGTATCACATACATTAACTGGGTTGCCTGGTACTGGGAAGTTAGATAGAGCAGTTCACACTTGACTGAAGTGTCAACAGTTTCCATTGCCTCCAGATTCCAGTTAACATTAACAGAACTGCTAACACTTGAGTGAAGAATAAGTAGTTTCTATTAGGGCTGAAAGGAGAATACTTTTTTATTCTCATTAGAATCGAAAGACCTTAGCAAGATTTTTATTTGAATTTATAAGCCACCCTTCCCACAGTGGCGCAGGGCAGCTTACAATCCATAAAAAAAAAAAAAACCAGAAAGGACAATAAAACAATAAAATTCATACAATAAAAACTCCCAACCTTCCCCCAAAGCATCCTCTCCCCAGCCCTCAACTCCATCCAAAACCTCTAACCAACCCCTAGCAGATCGATAATCGACAGAGTCCTTTTTCAAATAAAAAGGTTTTTCACTGCCTCCAGAAGATGCTTAGACCTGAGTTCTAGTGACCCTCCTGGGGAAGGCAGTTCCACAAAACTCAGGCAGCAACAGAGACTGCCTTCTGCATACCTCCATCCTATAGACAAGGGGAGTAGCTGGGACCAGCAAGAGGACACTCCTGGCTGACTGTAGGGGCCACAACAAAACATGGTAGGACAGTCGGTCTTTCATCTATATGAGGCCCAGACTGTTTAGGGCTTTAAGGGGCAAAACTAGAAGCTTGAATTGTGCCCAGAAAGCTATAGAAAGGCTGTGCAGACTTTGGAGCACCGGCGTAATGTGCTCCTGGCAACTTGTCCGGAAGAGGAGCCAAGTCACTGCGCTCTGCACCAGCTGCAGCTTCCAAACACTTATCAAGGGCAGCCCCATGTAGAGCACTTTGCAGTAATCTAGCCTTGAGGTGATGAAAGCATGGATGATAGTGGCCAGATCTGAATCAGAGAAAAGATCTCAGGAAGAACTCACTAACGGTCCAAGATCTAAACGAGAATTGCATTTAAAAAGAAACAAAGTAGGAAAGATGCATGCTTAGGGCAAAGCATAAATGTTCTTTATGTCCTCCTGACCCTGACTAGGGATGGGCGAACAGACTCGAGTTCGGAAATTTGGTTCAGTTCAGTTCGGAAATTCAGTTCGGTAGTTCCGTTTGGTCGACTGAACTATTCGAGTTCGGTCCAAACTTCCGAACAAAGTTCGGAAATTCAAGCCCCATTGAACTAAATGGAATATTATCTTTTAGGGATGGGCGAACAGAGCCAAGTTCGGAAATTCGGTTCAGTTCGAAAACTGAGTTAGGTTCGGAAGTTAGGTTCAGTCGACCGAACTGGTCGAGTTCGGTCCGAACTTCCGACCTGCATTCACCCATCCCTAACCTTGACCCCCTGCCAGCCTATTCCCTCCCCCGCCCTCTATAACTCCTCACCCACGTTGCCCTCTGTCCCCCTCCCTATCAGTCACCATGGCACTTAATACTAATTCCCCTGGTCATCGCCACAGTGACATCACACCCATGTCATGGCTATTGTGACATGGCCAGGCAGGGACCAGTAATGGCTGTACCATGCCACTAGGGATTTGTAGACCCTCATATCTCTGGAACCCTTCTTCACAAAAATATGGGGGTGGACATTTTGGCTTTGTCTCAATGAGATCTTTAAAAAGAGATATCACACGTCTGGCCAGTGTAGTTCCAGGAGATGACACAGGGTGAGACAAAATGGGCACAGACCAACACAACTTCCACATAAGGCATTCCCCATTACGCTTCATGTAAAGAACTCCTAAAAAGCAACTGTGCATGCACAAATGGTATTGCTGCCATTTTGGGAAAAGGCAGCCAGTCTGCACATGTGCAAATGGTCACCATGCATGCACAAAATGGCTCCCCTTTTCCAATATAGCGGTGACGCCCTAGCACCATTTTGGAAAAGGGTTGCGCATACACAGAATAGCCCTGGTGTCCATTTGTGCACGCACAGTTCTTTTCTTTCCTTTTCTCGAGTTTCCCAGCAAGAATTCAGACAAGACGCTACTGGTTGAACCGTGATTCTTAACGATAATGGAGACAAAGTCAAGAACAAGTTTCAGTCCTAGTTTCCATGGTTTCTTGGATTCAGGCAAAGGGTTAGTGTGCAATGTGTTCTTTTGCATGGAGGATCAGCTAGACCACAAAAAACATCCCTGTATAGTAGTATCCCTGAAGTGTAATTTATAATATTTAATACAATTTCATGTTTTGAATATTAAAAATACATAAACTACTTTCAAATATATTCTATGCAGGCTTTTCCCCCCAACTGTGACCAACTTGGGGTCTCTTGTACCCCTAATATCAGATTAGTACAATTGTTGTTGTTTTTCACCCAGAGAAGGGTTAAAATAATTTAAAGAGACATTTTATTTAAAGTAACTTTGTCTTGGTTTGATTGATAATTGGATGAACGGGTCTTGCTTTTTTATTCATTCTGAGTCCATGATATGCTTACTAACTTGTGACCAAATATAATCTACATCAAAGCCCAGAGGGTATGATGAATTAGTTTAAGTTTGAAGAGTAAAGTTAAAATTTCATGATAATGTAGAAAGATTCTTTTACTTTGTACAAATCAATCAATATGTCTGAATAGTTCCAAGGAAAAAAACCCACATACTTAGAGCCACAAGGGCGCATGCTAGATATTCTTAATGAAGCTAATGACCCTCACAGCTGATTCTTAATTAGTTTAAGCCTTGGATGTATGTAGAATAAAGAACACCAAAGAGTTCACTCTGTTCCCTTCTAATGTGCAAAACAGCTAGAAAAGTTAACTAAGAACATTGTCTCGATGGAATAGGAAGGAGTTTGAGTTGTAAAGTACCTGAATAATGCTTTAGCTTTTGGGGCTCTTATGAGGCTCCTATCACACTTGAAAAAAACAAACAATAAAAGTAAGCAAAGGAGAAGCTTGTGAAGAGTTAAATGACCTTTGCATCCACCAAAAGGTTTTAAAATTAGCTGAAACAGTAGACTGTGCCCTGATATATGGGGTGCTCCTTCGGAAGCTTTCTAGTGCGGATTGGAACCACCTGCGTGCAGTAGCAAGCAAGTTCATTGATCCAATATCATCCCTGGGTGAAAACAAATGAGACAGTAGCCCACAATAGCTCATAGTAGCCCACAAGTCACCTGCCCGTCAGTTAAGTGCACAGTGTCATGACTTTCAACCCCAAATAAAAGGGGTACGTTTAGGTCTAGAATGAGAGATCATAACTGTTAACACTACTTATTTAAACTCATATCCTACCCTTTCCCTAAATCTCGGGCCTGGTTACAACACAAAAAAACATATAAAATAGAAATACATAAAAATCCCCTAGAACTCTACCACCCCTATATCTCACCAAACACTTAGCCAAAAAGAAAGGTCTTTCATTGCTTCCAGAAGATGCCCAACTTGGGCTTTAACAAACCTCTGGAGGAAGGGAGTTCCACAGCACTTAGGCAGCAACCATGGATACTTCTCTGCGTGCGCTCATCATCTGAACCCGATGAACAGATACCTGCAAGAGGGCCCACTCAGTCAGTTGCAGGGATCGTGATGGAGCATAGTGGAGGAGACAGTGGGTAAAAACTGATGTGCAGCTGGCATGGTGGCGCCCCAACCCGGGAGAAGACACCGAACAAGCGTGCCCACAGCCGGAGAGTCATCCTGCTGCCCACAAGCCAGGAAATTAAACCAACATGTGGCTAGCCGACTCCACCGTCAACATTCTCCCAGCACCCTGCCTCCCAACATGACAGGCAGCCATGATGACCAACCATGGTGCTCGGCCATGGTGGCCACTGCCCAAGGTGTGGATGGCAGGGCTGAACACACGTGCTAGCCCTTGTAGGGAGCCCTTAGCCAGAATGGCGTCCTCGGAGATTTTCCGAGGATGCAACCAAGACTTGCTGCTTACCCACCCCGGGGCAGTCCTGGGATAACATCAGTGGCACATAAACATGCGTTCCCATGGGTCCTGGGCCAAAGTGGGCCAGCATTATATCAGATGTGTGGAGCCCAGGCCATTTAGGATTTTATTTATTTTATTTATTTATTTATAAAATTTCTACCCCGCCCCTCCTGCCACGCAGCTCGGGGTGGCTTCCAACCATTTTTATAAAATACCATAAAAACAATTTAAAACAACCATAAATATTATAAAAATAATTAATACAGGGCAGACTAAAACCAAAATTAGGTGGGGGAATTAAAACCCCACCCTACTCACCCTCCCTCCCAAAGGCCTGGGCGAACAGTCAGGTCTTACAGTTCCGCCGGAATATTAGTAGGCATGGGGCCAGGTGAGCTTCCTCCGGAAGAGAGTTCCACAGCCACGGTCCCACTACCGAGAATGCCCTCTCCATCGTGGCCCCCCACTTAACATGGGGGACCTCCAAGAAGGCACCCCCAGCAGACCGCAGGAGCCGCTCTGGGGCGCGGAGGACGAGGCGGTCCCTAAGGTATGAGGGGCCGAGACCGTGTAGGGCTTTATAAACCATCACCAGCACCTTGAACTTGGCTCGGCACGCTATCGGCAGCCAGTGCAGAGCTCGGAGCACCGGTGTAATATGCTCCCGGCGACCCGTCCCCGTAAGAAGACGAGCCGCCGCATTCTGCACCAGCTGCAGCCTCCGAACCAAGAACAAGGGAAGCCCCACGTAGAGCGCGTTGCAGTAGTCGAGCCTCGAGGTGACGAAGGCATGGATGAGGGAGGCCAGGTCCGGGCCGGAGACAAACGGACGCAGCCTACGTACTAGATATAGCTGGCGGAAGGCAGCCTTAGCGACTGCCTCCACCTGCCGCTCCAGACGCAGATCTGCGTCCAATATCACCCCCAGACTCCGAACCTGCAGAGCTACAGGAGGGCGAACCCCCCCAACCAGGGGGGCCACCACCCCCTTCGCTCTCCCCACCAACATCACCTCCGTCTTGTCGGGGTTAAGCTTCAGTCTGCTCAGCCGCATCCACTCCGCCACGGCCTCCAAACATTGGGAAAGCAACGAGATAGCAGGGTCTGGGTCAGTAGAAAAAGAGAGGTACAGCTGAGTATCATCAGCATACTGGTGACATCGCACCCCGAACCTTCTCACAACCTCCCCCAAGGGCTGCATATAGATGTTAAACAACAGCGGAGACAAGATCGAACCCTGCGGAACGCCACACGGTAAAGCGCGGGGGCACGATGTTTCCTCCCCCAACACTACCCGTTGGCTCCTCCCCGAGAGGAATGAGCGGAACCATTCAAGAACGGTCCCGCCCAGACCCCCCAGGTCACGCAGTCGCCTCAGCAGCAGCCCATGGTCCACGGTGTCAAAAGCGGCCGAGAGATCTAGCAGGATGAGAAATGTTGAACATCCTGCGTCCATCTCCCGGCGGAGGTCGTCTACCAAGGCCACCAACGCCGTCTCGGTGCCATAGCCGGGGCGGAACCCAGATTGAAAAGGGTCTAGGAAGCCAATACTATCCAGATGCACCTGGAGCTGGAGTGCCACTGCCCGCTCAATAACCTTCCCTAAAAAGGGAAGGTTAGAGACAGGTCGGTAGCTGGCAAGTGCATCCATGTCCAAAGATGGTTTTTTCAACAGGGGGCGCACCACAGCCTCTTTAAGGCACGGTGGCAGCCTCCCCTGTCGAAAGGACGCATTCACTACCCCCGCCAGCACCATCCCCAACGTCTCCCCGGAAACTTTTACCAACCAGGATGGGCACGGATCAAGTTCACAACACGTGGCCCTCACAGAACCCAGGACCTCCACCGCATCGGCCGGCGTCAGTTCCTGAAACTCTCCCCACAAAGCTGGACCGGACGGGACCTCCACCCCCCCGCGCTCTTCACCTACTGCCGTCAATCCAGTGTCAAAGTTGGTCTGAATCCAAGCAATCTTGGGTACTTTCAGACGATAAGGGGCCCTTTGGCCCCGTACCGGCACCACCGGCTTCGTTCCCCGCCGGGGTCACCCCGTAACGGCACAACAGACGTGCCGGGGGGATCCCGGCGGGGAAAGTGGGAGGGGCCGGGGTCGCGCGGCACGGCGCAACGTGTGGCCGCACGGCCCCGCCCCCTCCACGCACCCCACCGCCCGCCCTCCGAGGAGACGGGCGGGCGGTGGGGCCAATGTGGCCACCGCGTCCGGCCGAACGTGCCACGGCCCGGGATCCTGCCGCGAACAGACGTACGAGACACGGTGACCACAGGTGGGTATTCACCGTGGTTCACCGTGATCTCGTAACGTCTGAAGACACCCCTTGTCTGCGAAGGTAAAAAAAAAACCCAGCATCTTGAATTGTGTCGGGAAATCTAGTGGAAGCCATTTCAGACTCTGAAGCACAGGTGTGATGTGCTCATGATGACCCATCCCGGAATGGAGCCAGGCCTTGTATTAGTAGTGACATGGTCATGCCCAAGATCTATATACAGTTGACTGGCTTTACAGACAGATAAGCAAACCCACTGAAATGTGTGCTTCGATTTCACTGAATTCATATTCCCCATTGGAATCATGTTTAAATTATGCTTCAACAAACACTGAAGTGCTTTGCTGAACTCATGTTCAAGACATTACTGATGCAATCTGAGGTAAATTACACTATAAAGCAACATTTTATAAACACAGGATTCAACCCCCAAATCCACTTACTTCAGGATAGACCCACTGATTTCAGACTAAGTGGTCTGAGAAAAGTGGCCATAGCGTAATTCACTTGTGTAGCCATTTGGTAACTCATTCTTGTAAAATAAAGCCACTTTTCGTTACTGGCAGAAAAAATGCTTACCCTTTACCCCAGGAGAGTTTCCTTTAAAACCAACTCATATGAAATATTCCTTGGTGTAACCAGTAGGATACATGGCTAAGCCTTTGTCATGCATTTAGAAATTCTTTTAACCTTATTTTCTATTCTGCTATGTTAAAGACTCTCTTTTTTATGCAGTATACATATCTACTGAATATTAAATGATCCAGTGTTGTCCTAATATATTCCCTATGAATTAATTAAAAAGAAATATAGAAATTCCCATTATACAGGAATCTTCTACAACTTTGGCTTTTACACAAAAAAAACCAAAAACTAAATTCATCTAACTTACTTCACAATTCTTTCATATGCATAAAAAATAAATGTTAAGTTCCGTTACTTTTTCTGACTAAATTTAAGCAGCACAGGGAAAAAAAAAAATCAAACAACTGGGGTATTTTCATTTGATGAATAAAGGAAATCTACAGAGAGGTCCTTCTTGCATTTTAGGATATTATTTCAACCAACATTCCTAGTACTTCTAGCAGTTAAATAATAAGTAGAGACAAAATAAACTAGTTGAATTTATAGACTTATTCGTATTTTATTTGGATAGATATTTGACTGAATGCCGTAAATAAATAAATAAATAAATAATAATAATTATTATTATTATTATTTATATTATTATTGTGATAAGTGAAGACACTTCAAAAGGTGATAGTCAAACCATGTTTAGAGCAATAGATGTAGTTCTGGGTAATAGAAGTTTTCATTTGTGCCATGTACGTTTCTTTTAAAAGATCTCACAAGGAAGATGGACTCCCAAAAAGAGTCAGAGGGGCTGGATTGAAGTATGGGTGCACGAATGTGTATGCCAGCTGTGGCACCAAAAACAGCTGGGGTTCGGCTGGGAGAGTGGATCAAGACCCTCTTTCCCCCTCTCATCTCAAGGAAAGAAGAGGAGAAGAGGGCTGAGAACTACTGCCCTAGGCCTCTGCCCGCCTCCATCACCACAGTCCTGCCTTGGCCAAGCCGCCACCACGCTCACAGCGCTATTCCTCCTCCCATCTCAAGGAGAGGCAGGGGGATGGGGCTGTGAGCGTAACAACAATTTGGGAAAGGCAGGGTTGCAGTGGCAGAATGGTGTGTGCGCACACAAAGTGTGTACACACAGAAGCCTGCACACACAGAAGCCTGCATGTTGCCACATGTACCATGGATAAGGGCCAGAGTGTCTGAGGGCAGAAGGAACCCCATGACAAGAGGTCACCCCAGGGTTGGCCTTAGGCACTTCCATGGGCCCCGCAGAATGCCCTCCACTGCAGGGCCACCAGTGTCTCTCCACAGCAGCCATGCAGGGTTGAGGGTTCCCTCCCAGCAGAGCCCCGAAGCAAAGGTCTATGGGGCCTCATAGGAGCATTTACATCTAAGTGTTTTTATTCTTGTGTTTCATCTGAGGTAGAGCTCAGGGGGTAGCACATTTGCTACCCATAGGTAAATTTTTGGGCACCTGCAGCGGGGGTGTCTGATGTGGCGATGCCTGAAAATGCAGATATTACTGGAGCATCCCAGGATGCCCCTGGACACAATCCCGGCATCCATAGCTCCCAGGGCTTACTCACCTCATCACCAGGCTGCAATGAACAGACATAATACAACAATAAGGAAGCAAACAGTACTCTGGAATCTCTGTGGATAGAAATTCCATGTATAATGGGGAAGTGTATAGCGGTCAGCCTATACTATACTCCTGATCAGGCAAGTGGGACTGACTGTGAAATGCTAAGGGAGATTAGACAGGCTACTGAGTCGGAAACACAGTAATAATGGGCGATTTCAAATACCCTCATATTGACTAGGTGAATGTCTCCTCAGGGCAGGATGCAGAGATAATATTTCTAGATGTCATAAATGACTGCTTCCTGAAGCAGCTTTTACTGGAACCAACAAGAGAAGGAGCCACTTTGGATCTTGTCCTAAGTGGAGTGCAGGATTTAGTGCGAGGGGTAATGGTGCTGGAGGTGCTGGGCAATAGTGATCATAATATAATCAAATTTGACACACTCACACGAGGGGAAATGCCAAATAAAACCACTGCAGTAACATATAACTTTAGAAAGGGGAACTATGTAAAAACGAGGAAACTAGTTAGAGGGAAACTTAAACGAGCAATTGCAAGAATTAAATGTCTACAGACAGAGTGGAGACTATTTTAAAACACCATCTTGAAAGCTCAGATTAAATGTATTCCACAAATAACAAAAGGTAGGAAGAGGACCAAATGTCTGCCTGTGTGGCTAAATGGTGAGGTGAAGGAGGCTATTGGAGCCAAAAGGGTATCCTTTAAAAAATGGAAAGAGTCCCAATGAGGTAAATAGGGAAGAGCATAAGTGTTGCCAAAGTAGGTGTAAAAAGTTAATAAGGCAGGCCAAAAATGAATTTGAGGTGCAACTTGCTAAAGATGCTAAAACTAATAATAAAAACTTTTTCAAGCACATCAGAAGCAGGAAGCCTGCTAGAGAGTCAGTTGGGCTGATAAAGGACACGGGGATGAAAGGGGTGCTTAGGGAGGAAAAGGACATTGCAGAAAAGCTGGATGAGTTCTTTCATTCGGTCTTCACTGCAGAGGATGTTGGGGAGATACCCACACCGGAACCTTGCTTTGTAGGTGATGAATTGGAAGAGCTGTCAGAAATCAACGTGACTCTGGAGGAGGTTCTAAAGCAAATTGACAAACTAAATACTAACAAACCACCAGGACCAGATGGTATTCACCCTAGAGTTTTGAAGGAACTCAAATATGAAAATGCAGACCTACTGTTAGTAATCTGTAACCTCTCGCTAAAATTTGCCACTGTACCTGAGGACTGGAAGGTGGCAAATGTAACCTCAATATTTAAAAAGGGATCCTGAGGTGATCCTGGAAACTACAGACCAGACCAGTAAGCTTGACATCTGTGCCAGGCAAAATGGTGGAAACTATAATTAAGAACAGATTGCTATGCATGTTGATAAACATGGCTTAATGGGAAAGAGTCAACATGGATTTAGCAAATGTAAGTCATGCCTCACTAATCTGTTGGAATTCCTTGAGGGTGTAAATAAGCATGCGAACAAGTGAGAGACGGTAGATATAGTGTACCTGAATTTCCAGGAAGTATTTGATAAGGTCCCACCATAAGACTCTTGAGAAAATTAAAAAGTCATGGGATAGGAGGTAGTGTCTTACTATGGATCAGCAACTGGTGAAAGGATAGGAAGCAAAGAGTAGGACTGAATGGTCAGTTTTCACAATGGAGAGATGTAAAAAGTGATGTGCCCCAGGGACCTGTATTGGGACCGGTGCTGTTTAATGTATTCACTAATGATCTGGAAAAGGATGGAAGAGTGAGGTGCTCAAATTTGCAGATGACACCAAGTTATTCAAGGTAGTTAAAATATGAGCAGACTATGAAGAACTACATCCAGGATCTTACAAGACTGGGTGCCTGGGCATCTAAATGGCAGATGAGATTTAATGTGGACAAGTGCAAAGTGATGCACACAGGGAAAAATAATCCAAGCTATGTGTACACAATGCTGGGTACTAAGCTAGGAGTTACCACTCAGAAAAAGGATCTGGGAGTGATTGTGGACAATACACAGAAAGCCTCAGCCCAGTGTGCAGCAGCAGTCAAAAAAGCAAACAGAATGTTAGTAGCTATTCACAAAGGGATAGAGAATAAAACTGAGGATGTCATAATGCCTCTATACAAATCAATGGTGCGACCGCACCTGGAATACTGTGTGCAGTTCTCATCACCCCATCTCAAAAAAGACAAAGCTGAACTAGAAAAGGTACAGAGAAGGGCAACAAGAATGCTAAACAGTATGGAACAGCTTCTGTACAAAAAGAGGCTTGACAAGCTGGGTCTCTTCAGCTTAGAGAAGACTGAGAGGGGACATGATAGAGGTTTATAAAATCTTGAGTGGTGTGGAATGAGTAGCTGGGAACGGTTATTTACCCTCTCAAATAGTACTAGAACTAGGGGACACTCCATGAAACTAGCTGCTGGCAGATTTAAAACAAAGGAAGTAGTTTTTCACTCAACGCATAAACAACTTATGGAATTTGTTGCCAGAGGACATTGTCAAGGCCAGTAGTATAGCTGGGTTTTGAAAAGGCCTGGATAAGTTCTTGGAGAGTAGGTCCATTAATGGCTATTAACCAAGTAGCTTACGGGATGAACTTCTTACTGTTGGGAGCTGGGAGTGAACGACGGGGAATGGATTCCCCATTGTGACTGTTGGTTCTTCTCCCATGCGATCAAGATTGGCCACTGTCAGAGGACAGGATGCTGTGGGAGGCCTCCTTAGATTGTATCATGCAGCCCCTGTGGCATCGATAAAACAGCTGCTAGATATTTTTCAGACTAAGGTTATTGCCTCCCTGATGTATGGAGGTGAAGTAACTGCCCCTGGATATGTGCGCAATATGGAAATTCCACAGAATCAATTTCTACGCATAATTCTAGGAGCTCCAAAGGCGACTCCCCTCGCTATGCTTAGACTGGAGACTGGAATGTTGTCCGTATTGGCTCAATTAAACCTTAGATTCCTCACTTTTTGGGATAAAGTGGCAAGAGGAGAAATGGGGCTGGCACAGAGCTGCTATTTTGAGCAGAAGCATCATCAAGGTTGTGCCATCATATCCATGGATTTCACACTTAAAGAAATTGACTGGTATAATTCCCCTCACAATGAAGGGTACTGGGATTCCAGGGAGTACCGAGATCCCAGATCACAGACTACCTAAGCAAGAACTTCGAGTACGTCTAAAAAAGTGGGCCCACGCAAAGGACTGTGAACTCCTTGCTTGTAATGAAGTTTTGTTATACTATCCAAGGGTTAAAACGGAGGCCAGGTTGGAATTGTATCTGCAGCATTTTCAGGACCCAAGGCTTAGGAGAATGGCGATGCTATTCCGCTTTAATCTGTTCGAGACAGCAGAGGTTAAGGGGAGAAACGAGACCCTAAAGAGGAAAGAACATGTAGGAGATGTCCAGGTGTGATATAGACTCTTCCCCCATCTCTTATTGCAGTACCCACAATATGCTGAGCTTAGGGAACTGTGGTTGAGTTCTGTGATAATCCTGGGAATAGCTTCCCCAGAGGAGACTTATGAATTGTTAATAGCTTCTATGGATATGTCAACAATTAAAACAGTGGCACTGTTTCTCCTAGCGCTAGGCCAAGAGGGCAGAGTTTCCTGAGAAGGGTCAGTTTCCTGCCCTTTTGAACTTGTTATATTTGGATATTTATATATGATTTTAGGTTTTCTTTTGTATGATTGTTTTACTGAAAAGCAGAGAGTTTTTATTTACCACGTGTGTTTTGTGATGTGTCATACTGATGTATATTTTATATAGCAAATTTGCTGAAATAAATCTATCTAGATCAAGACAGGATGCTGGGCTTGATGGACCATTGGTCTGACTCAGTATGGCATTTCTTGTCTTCTTAACTCTCTTTTCATTTAGCATTACTCACTTTCCTATCTCTGGAATTTTCCTAGTTATAACTGGGTAAAACCAGATGTGACAGTGGCCTATGGGCCACCAGCACGTCTGTTGAGCCACCACCAGATGTTGGCCCGGGATTGTCCTGGACTGTGTTGGCTGCGAGCCCAGGCTATGACCTCGTAAAACCTCCAAGGTCACAGCCTGGGTGAGGGCCCACCGTGACCTGAATAGACCAAAGCAGACCACAGCAGGCCATCACATTTTTTGTGGCCTGCCATTACTCAGCATGGGTCGTGGTCACCATGGCTGGCCGTCATTGGTCGCTATGGCTGCTCATCATGGTAGTGGGCGGGGCGCTAAGAACTTAGTACAGGCGGGGATGGCCATCTACAGATTTGTTTTGCTTTCCGGCCATACCTGGGCCATACAGCCTGTGGGATGGTTCCCCAACCACGGTCTCGTGGATCCAGTGCCCTGACCTGACCCATGTCATCCAGGATTTTCCTCGCCAGGGCAGGACGGGATAGTGGCACACTGACATCACATGTGTATTTTACCCATTGTTGTGTACTTATTCCTTACATGATAATTTGAGAAAACCACACAGACACAGTTGGGTTCAAATAACTGTGTTCAATGAACTTAAGTAAGCAAGTCTCAACTTACATACAGATGTTGTGGCAATCATTCTGCATATTTGACTGGCGAGATTCACTAGAAAGCGGAGAACCATTGTAGCCTAGCAATATTAATGACCTACCTCACAGGGCTTTTGAACTAGACAACAGGGGTGTGCATCTGTAACATTTTCTATTAGCAATGAAAACAAATGGGGTCCCATTTGTGCTCATAACTAATGTTATGAAAACTGATGAATAAGTAAATGATTATTGTTTGCTTTAATCCGTTTTCATTTAAAAAATAAAAAATCTTGTTGTTTTTTTTAAAAACTGTGCATGCACAAAATGGCCACCAGGGCCATGTGTCCCCTCTCCCAAAATGGTGGTGGCTGCATAAGTGCTATTTTGGGGAAAGGCACGCATGTGCAGAATGATCCTTTAGCCAGTTTACACAGATGCAGTGATTTTTCAAATTTTTTACAATTAACATTTTTTTAAAAAGAAACATTGGGCATGCGCAAAATAACTGCCAGTCTGGTCAGCACATGTGCAGTGATTTTTAAAAAAATTACTTTTTAATTTAAAAAACGAGGGGGAGGACCTGAAAACAAACTTTTGTTTACAACACCCCCCCCTCAAAGGTTTTTTTGTAAATAAAAACTAAGACGAATGGGGTGCCTTCTACACACCCTTACTAGACAAGGACAGTAAAGCACTTTGTACACTGAAAGTGCTATATATGTGATTAATAATAAGCAGCCATTTAAAGAGAAACCACTCAAGCCCTGTATTCTGCACGCACACAGCAAAAGTCTAGACCATTAGTTCTCAGACCACCATCAACCCTCTCAAAACCTCTCATGGACCATCATGCACCCATCAGAGGTGGGCATGGCTTGCCAGATACTCCTTGCAATTACAGGTAGTCCAGGTATCTTTAGTCTCTGTTGGTGCTATGACCACCCCCAGGAGGAAGGTATCCAACACATGCACACTAAAGTTCACTCCAATCCCCAGAGATGCCCCTGACACCAGCAAACTGAGTTCCAGTCTCCTGTAGCCAAACCCTATTTCAATGACCAGCAACAGACTACCAGGGAATTGCAGTCCTCCAGTGATATGCAAATCAGACTGAGAACCACTTCTCAAGGCTATTTTAATATGTGATAACCTTAACAACAGATCCAGGATACAATCAGAGTTTTTACATTCCTATAAGAAGCTGTATGAAAATGTGCAAAGTTGCAAACTAAGAAAGGTCAGCTTCTCAGCCAGATGTGTAGATCTGCTTTCTAAGGTATATCTTGTTCAGATGAAAGATGTACCTCAAGGTAAATTTTAATTTTGTTCCATTGTTAAGATCAGTGTTAAAATATAGACTGGAAATATTTAGTTTCTTTCTTTTTCATTTTAAAGATATTTTAAAAATACAATCAAGTTTATTTTTAGTTCAAATAAAGGTTGGTTTCCCTTATGTTTAACAAAGCTTCTCCAAGATAAGAAATTTTAATCTTTTTTCCATTAATGAGTTTTGTTGGTCATGCTGGTAAATATTACTTAAGAAAGAAATTGATTCTCTATAGTGTAAGTGGGTCACAGTCAAGCATATTTTTAGCATTTTTAATTTTCTGTCCCTAATTGGTATTCTGCTATGGAGCTTTCCAGAGCATAACACATATAATTTGCTTTCAAAATTGGAGCTTTCCAAACCAAAGCAGCACAAGATGTCTAAAAAATTCTAGAAGCAAACTGCGGGCTCCTTGATTATCCATCAGAGAGCAAGTCAAAATCTAATGAGGTTGTGCCTTTTTGTTGTGCTCATTTAGACCTTGTAAAGAAAAGCCAGTGGGATGAAACAACTACTCAAGAAAATCATTGTGCTTATGGATGACACTTCCCAATTCCCAATGTTGTGGAGGGGAATAAGGGCAGTGGACTAATTGTAACCCAAAAGCTGAAAGGAACAAAGATGTAGTGCCCTATTCCACTCCACCTTGAAATGCATCTGTAGCATCTTTCACACTGTAAGGAGTTGGTCCCTGTGTGTGTGTGTGTGTGTGTGTGTGTGTGTGTGTTGTGTTCTCACATGCAGTGAGTATTCCAAGCACAGTTGCCCCCATCCCTCCCTCCTCTGTGTTCTCACTAATCCCCCAATTCCCTTATGCTGAAACGAATATCCATATTGAATGGCAAGTTCCACAAATTCAGTATATTTGAATTTTTAACAAAGCAGATACAAAGCACTATTCATGTCCTGTTTTTTTTTCTTTTTAAAGAAAAATATTCTATCCAGTTATTTCAACTTCAATATTTCATTTACATTGTTAATTTGATTACTTCACTTTTGTATTTCAGTACCTTCTGTATTTTGATTTTGGTACTTTGCTCACCTTGATGATACTATTTATTTATTTAATTTGATTTATAACTCAGGCTTGCCCCAAAAGCTATATAATAAAATAAAAATATACCTTCTAAAAATATAAAAACAAGTAAAAAATATCAAACTACATACAACCCCCGTTAAAACCACTCCACCACCAGACACCCCTTGCCCTAAAAGGCTGGCTAAATAAGCAGGTCTTACATTGCCTCTGAAGAATGCTCAAGCTTTGGTGAACCTTCAGGGGAAGGAAGTTCCAAAACTGTGGAGCAGCTACTGAAAACTGCCCTATATGTGCCCTTACCGTACAGACTTGATGCAATAATGGAACTTTCAAGAGAGCACCCTCAGCTGATCTTAGGGTACACAATGGAACATAAGAGAGAAGGTGTTCCTTTAGAGATGCAAGGCCCAAGCCATTTATTTATTTATTTATTTGTTCGTTCAATTTATACCCCGCCCCTCCTGAAAACAGCTCGGGGCAGCTTCCAACAATAAAAACAAATACAATATATAAAACCATTTAAAACCTATACAATATCAAATATTAAATATTAAAACAGGGCCTGGTATATTTAAAACCAAATGGGGTAGGGGAGATAAACCATTAGCCCACCCCCACAAAGGCCTGGGCGAACAACCAGGTTTTGCATCTTCGCTGAAATGTCAAAAGGCTAGGGGCCAGGCGAGCTTCCTCCGGAAGGGAGTTCCAAAGACGCGGCCCGGCCACCGAGAATGTCCTCTCCATTGTGGCTCCCCACTTAACACAGGGGACCTCCAAGAAGGCACCCCCGGAAGACCGAAGGAGCCGCTCCGGGGCGTGGAGGGCGAGGCAGTCCCTGAGGTATGAGGGGCCGAGACCATGAAGGGCTTTGTAGATCAGTACCAACACCTTGAACCTGGCTCGGCATGCTATTGGCAGCCAGTGTAGAGCCCAGAACATAGGTGTTATGTGCTCCCGATGACCCGTCCCCAAAAGGAGGTGGGCCGCCGCATTCTGCACTAGCTGCAGCCTCCGAACCAGGCACAAGGGAAGCCCCACGTAGAGCGCGTTACAGTAGTCCAGCCTCAAGGTGACAAAGGCATGGATGAGGAAGGCCAGGTCCGGGCCAGAGACGAACGGATGCAGCCTCCGTACCAGATACAACTGGCGAAAGGCAGCCTTTGCAACTGCCTCCACATGCCGCTCCAGACAGAGATCCGCGTCCAAAACCACCCCCAGACTCCGGACCTGTTGAGCTACAGGAGGGCGAACCCCCCCAATAAGGGGGGCCGACACCTCCCTCACTTTATAGGTCAAACCATCAAGGTTATAAAACATGGATGATGGTGCCCAGGTCCAAATCTGATAGAAAAAGTCAAGGACTTTATGGTGGGTCATGCTCAGGATAGTGACCATCTTCCCCTGATTCTCACTTTAGGTTTTGGGGAATTTGTTTCAGCACCCCCACCCCAAGAGGGGTAGCCACCCTTCTTGGGGGAACGACATGTATCCCTGAAGTCTGCAAACTTGCTTTTCTCATTGTCCAGAACATTTACTGAAGATCCGCAGTTGAATTGCATAAGGGAGGTCATTATTGGCGGGGAATCTGGGGATATTATGGATCTTTTTTCATTACTGACCGGCAAGTTTCGGGAGCTGATGCTTCAGTCTGTGGGTCACCTTCATTTTAACTCCAATAAGCGCCAAAAGACATGGTATGACCAAGACTGTAAGACTGAGCGGAGAAGGGTGGTCTCCCTATATCAGGTTTATAGGGGGAATGAAGTTGCAGATATCTCTTCCCTCTATTTTCAGGCAAAGAGGGCATATAAAGCCTTGATCAAGCAGAAAAAACAGGAGTATTGGAAGGGCTATTGGGACAGTCTAATTGAGGCAGCTGCCTCACGGAATAGCAGAGTTTTCTGGTCACTCTTCAATGGTCTGGGCAGAGGGGGACAGGGTGATATTTCTAGAACCATTCCTGCCTCCTCCTGGTTTGCTCATTTCCAGCTTTTGTATGCTGCTAATTCAGCAGTTCCAGATAACCCGATTACTTTTGAGGATCTAAATTCCTTGCCGAACTGGCCACCAGTTCAGGAAGCGGAAGTTATTGAGGTAATAAATTCCTTTAAAAATGGCAAGACCCCAGGGGTGGATTTTTTATTATTATTATTATTATTATTAACAAACATTTATATAGTGCCAGCAGTGTACCTGGCACTTTACAAAGTAATAAAATAGACATGGTNAGAAAAGTTATTATTATTATTATTATTATTATTATTAACAAACATTTACATAGCACCAGCAGTGTACCTGGCACTTTACAAAGTAATAAAATATACACGGTCTCTGCCCCTAGGGCTTACAATCTGAGAGACAGGAGCTGGGGGAGAGACTTAGGAAGGGGAACAGAGGGGTCTAACATTCATGAAGATGCAAGGTCTCAAATGCACGTACTTGGCTTGGTTACGATGAGAATGACAGCAGGCAGGTCCATGTGGCAAGGATAAGGGTAAACATCCCTTAATCCCTATTGAAGTGATCAAACAATCTTTAGATTGATGGGTACCCCTGCTGACATAGCTTTTTATTAATAATACAGGTAAAATCTCCGTTCAGTGGGAAAGGGCAGTAGTTGTGCCAGTTTATAAGAAGGGAGACCGTGCTGCTCCCAAAAACTATAGACCCATAAGTCTCCTTTGCGTTTGCAGCAAGATATATGGCAAATGGCTTTTGGGGAAGTTAAATGATTGGATTATACAAAGTCAAATTTTATACCCGGAACAAGCAGGGTTCCAGACTGGGCATTCCACTACAGAACATTCTTTAATATTGCATCATTTAGTGGAGAAATATGTTAAGAAGAATGGCAGGTTTTTTGTGGCATTTTTAGATTTAAAAATCGGTATTTGATTTGGTGGACAGGGCCGTTTTGTGGGAGAAACTTGCCAATAGGGGTATTGACAAATGCCTTCTTTTCCTACTTCAGCAGCTCCATGCAAATTCCACCATGGCAGTTAAAATAAATCTGCAAGGCCACCTGACAGATCCTATCCCTGTTTTGTCTGGGGTAAGGCAGGGATGTGTCTTGCCCCGGTGCTTTTCAATCTTTTCATAAATGGGGTCATCCCTTTGCTTGCTCAGTTCTCCTCTCCCCCCCACCCCCCAAGTTGGCCGACCGTTGTGTTGGCAGTCTTTTGTATGCAGACGATATTGTCATTATGTCCCAGACTAGGGTGGGGTTGAGTAGGCAGTTATCCTGTTTTTTAGATTACTGTAAACAAAGCAATATGCAGATCAATTACGGGAAATCTAAGATTCTTGTCTTTTCCCAATCCCGCAAGCTCTATCCCTGGGTTCTGGAAGGGCATCCAATATCGCAGGAGAGGGTTTTTAAATATTTGGGTTTGCACTTCCAGGCCTCAGGTGGTTGGGAAACACATTTTGAGAGAGCACTTACTGCTGCTAGAAGCTCTTCATTTGCTATCTTGAAGTGCTTCGGGAGGACAGGAAAATCTGCATTAGTTTCAGCAGCCAGGGTCCTAAATGCTAAAGCACGAGCTCAGCTCCTTTATGGGGTGGAGCTATGGCTCCCCTTTGTGTGTAAAAACTTCGGGGAAATGCACAGTATACAAGCATATTTCTTTCAGAGGCTGCTTAGTGTGCCTAAGGGTACCCCGTATGCCGCCATTAGATTCGAGGTGGGGCAATGTAGGTGGTCCAGTATAACCCGGTGCCTTGTGGTTAAGTTTTGGGTTAAGCTAAAGTTGAGCAAAGGGGGGATGATCCAGTATTGGAATACAGATATTTTCAAGAGCAGTTGGATAGGGGCTATTGAGCAGCATCTTTTCACACTGGGTTTTAGTAGGGGCTATTGGGAGGGGAAAGATCTTACTTTTTTTGTCAAAGAAGCTGCCTGTAGGATCATGGATGTGAGGATGCAAGAAGAGGTGGCAAAGATTAGGGCTTCCCCCTACATGTTATGTTATTTGCCCCTTATTGCGCCCTGCTTCCTTATGGCTGGTTTTTTGTTGTCATGTATCTCACCTAGGGGGAAGCATCTTTTTATGTCCACACGCTTCAGTGCCTTGCCCACTATGGTGCTCGAGGGCCATTTCTCTGCCTTGGGTTTTGTGGATCGTCTATGCCCCTTCGACCGACAGCAAACAGAGACAACCGAACATGTTCTATTTAGATGTTGGTTGTATGATAAGTTCCACCAAGAACATCTATCCCTTTTTGGGGGGAAATATCCTGGTAGATCCGATCAAAACCTTTTATTATTGGCTTTAGCAGATATTGATCCTCAGGTTAATGATTCTATCTCAAAGTTTTTGGTAGCTGCCCTTAATGCTCGTGGTTTATTTCTGCAGTTTAAATGTATTTCAGAATCTTAGATTGAGTCATGGCATTGTGGTTGAAGTTTAAATCAATCAATTAATTCAGCACATTTAATCCTAGTAGGTTTTGAGGATATTTTACCTTGGTTTATGTTTATAACTGTTTATATTATAAACTTGTTTAGTTTTTAAGATGTATGTTATTTTTCTGTCATTATTTTGACTGTTATTTATCCTTTTTGTACTGATCATATTGTTATTATAGGCCTTTGGCCGCAAATAAACACTGATAGAAAAGGTCAGAGCCTTCTTGTCAGATGGACTTGGAGGAAAGGGCTCCTGGCCGCTGCCACAACCTAACTTTCCAGGCACAAGGGATCTAGAAGCACACCAAGGCTATAAACCTGAGTGACTAGAGGAGGCTAGACCCCACCTGTCCTTCCCCAAGATGACAGGGCTGCCCAATCATCATCACTTCAGTCTTGTGTGGATTCAGCTTCAATTGGCTTGCCTGCATCCAGTCCCCAAAGGCGGTCATTCACCGAATAAGCAGCGAGACTGCTGGATCTGGGTCAGCCACACAACCTAACCTCAGAAACACACTGAGCAAAAGAAGAGGCAGAATAGAACCCCTCAGGACCCCAGAGGTGGTTTTT
The DNA here is from genome assembly GCA_003113815.1 of Sphenodon punctatus. Taxonomy (NCBI): domain Eukaryota; kingdom Metazoa; phylum Chordata; class Lepidosauria; order Sphenodontia; family Sphenodontidae; genus Sphenodon; species Sphenodon punctatus. Next base: position 3,862,440 of record QEPC01001717.1, on the reverse strand, counting down.
TGGGAAGGTTGAGTAATCACCCATCACAACTCACTGGGACCTCCCTGGCAAGAATGAACAAAACTACTTAAGTGACTCCACAAACCCCTATCACACCCTACAGTCACTTCAACAATCCCTCTTAATTAGCTGCGTCTAACCAGATCTTTTGGCAGCATTTGACACAAAATGTTACTATTTATTTATTCGTTTTTATTGCAACCCAGACCTTCCCCAAAAACTCAGGGCAGCTCACAGCATAAAAATATACCCCAAAAAATATAAAAATAACTATATAAAATCCCCATTAAAGCCACAGGGTACAACTGCCTGATTTTCTCCAGGTGAAGATCATCAAACAGGGTCAAAACTGCAGTCTCAATACCATACCAAGGATGAAAGTTGGACTGATGTGTCTAGGAGTCTGATAATGTTAAGATACACAAGGAGCTTTCTGATGAGCTGAAAATTAAAAAGGACACGTACAAGAAATGGAAGGAGGGACAAATCACCAAAGACGAGTACAGATGAGTTGCCCAAACCTGTAGGGACAGTGTCAGGAAGGCTAAAGCTCAAAATGGGCTGAGGCTTGAGAGAGATGCTAAGAACAACAAAAAGGGGGGTTTAAGCTATGTCCGCAGCAAGAGAAAGAACAAGGAAGTGGTAGGTCTGCTGCTTCGTGAAGATGGTGAAATGTTAACAGGTGACAGAGAGAAGGCGGAATTGCTGAACTCCTATTTTGCCTCCATCTTCTCCCACAAGGGAAACTATGTCCAACCTGGCAAGAGTAGCACTAATGATGAAGGGAAGGAATTGCAGCTCAGGATAGGTAAAGAGATGGTAAGAGAACACCTAGCAACTTTATATGAGTTCAAGTCTTCGAGGCCAGATGAATTGCATCCTAGGGTACTGGAGGAACTTTCAGATGTACTCTTGGAACCTCTGTCTATTATATTTGAGAACTCTTGGAGAATGGGTGAGGTGCTGGAAGACTGGAGATGGGCAAATGTTGTCTCTATCTTCAAAAATGGGAGAAAGGAAGATCTGGAAAACTACAGACCAGTCAGCCTGACATAAATACCTGGAAAGATTCTAGAGCAGATTATAAAGCAGTCAACCTGTAAGCATTTAGAAAACAATGCTGTGATTACTAGGAGGCAGGATGGGTTTGTCAAGAACAAGTCATGCCAGACTAATCTTATTTCCTTTTTTGATCAAGTAGATCATGGGAATGTCATGGATGTAGTATAGCTTGATTTCAACAAAGCATTTGACAAAGTCCCCCATGATACCAGACAACATGAGAGTCAGTGTGGTGTAATGGCTAAGTGCACAGTACTTGGACCAGGAGGTAGGGGGTGACCCTGGTTCTAGTCTCACTTTAGCCAAAAACTCAGTGAGTGACCTTGGGCCAGTCACATTATTATCTCAGCCTAACCTACCTCACAGTGTTGTTGTGAGGATTAAAAGTTGTGTTCAACTGTTGTGTGTAAAGCACTCCAAGTGCCATACGGGGGGGAGCTCTAGATAAAAATAAATATTAATTATTATTATTATTATTATTAGATCCTTCTTGATAAGCTGGTTAAATATGGACTAGCTGATACTACCGTTAGGTGGATTTACAGCTGGTTGAAGAACCGTACCCAAAGAGTGCTCGTAAATGGCTCCCCACCAAGTGGGATGCCTCTGGGCTTGGTCCTGGGCCCTGTACTGTTCAACATCTTTATTAATGACTTGGATGAAGGAGTAGAGGGTATGCTTATCAAATTTACAGATGACACAAAACTGGGAGGGATAGCTAACACCTTAGAACGCAGAAACAAGATTCAAAATGGAGAAAAGATGACTAAAGGTAGACATGATAGCCATCTTCAAATATGTGAAGGGCTGTCACATAAAAGATGGAGCAGACTTGTTCTATGTTGCTTCTGAGGGCAGGACTAGAGCCTTGAATGGGATCAAATTAGAAGGAAGCAGATTTCAGCTAAACCTAAGGAATAACGTCCTAGCATTAAGAGCTGTTCGACAGTGGAGCAGAATGCCTAGGGAGGTAGTGGGCTCTCTTTCACTGAAGGTTTTCAAACAGAAGCTGGACCATCTGTCAGGGATGCTGTAGCTGTGGATTTCCTGCATTGAGCAGGGAGTTAGACTAGATGACCTCTCAGGTTATGATTCTACATACCAGAAGGTGCTGGGTGACCACTCATTCAATAACCTTCCCTAAAAAGGAAAGGTTAGGAACAGGGCGGTAACTGGCCAGAAAGTCAGCATCAAGTGATGGTTAGTTGAGCAGAAGCCAGACAACCGCAGTTTTGACAGCAACCAACATCCTACCCTCCTGAAGAGAGGTGTTGGACATCCCCAGCCAGCAGAGGCCCAAGTAGATCTTCAACAGCAATGCAATATTTGTAGAACTCTGGTATTTTGTTTTTGGCATTTTGTTCACTGTGGCGGTATGATTTAGTGTTATTGGCCGCCACCCTGCTGTACAACAGTGCTACTGTACTATTGGTATTAGTGCAATAGCACTGTTGCCCAACAGCGTGGTATGCAATAGTGTGGAACAGTACTGCAAAAGAGAACAAACTACAAAAAAACAAAATACAAAAGTTACTGAAATACTAAAGTGAAGTTACTGGATAGGATATGCAAATATCACATCACAGGTGTAAATCTATGTGTGTATTATACCAATAGTCTTCATGAATACAGACTGGCATATTAATTTCCCCCCTATTTACAACGCTTATCTAATTCACCCTCAGAACAGCCCTGTGTGGTACGTCATTATTATTCCCATTTTACAGATGAGGAACCAAGGCTGAGAAATAACGTTTTGCCCAATGCCATTCAGATAGTTCACAGTGAAGACAGGATCTGCCAGAGCCAAATCCAACACCTTATCCACTAGACTGCACTGGTTCTCACTATAACCAGTATTATAATCTTGTGACAACAATGCCATAGACAACAGTGGTGAAAGTGCTCATCAAAAAGAATAGTTGAAACTTCTTTTCCAAGTGTAAATGCTAAAACACGGATATGGCTAAACAGTAGCATGGGTACAAAAAATATCCCTAAAATTTGAAAGATATCTTTAATTTGTAAAATCTGGTGATTTTAGTTGATCTCAATACCCAAGTTAGAAACACAAGTTCAGTTTTTGCATACAAGTTACATTAGCAGTTTTGCACCTAGCGTTTTGAAAACTAAAAAATGCCTTTCTTTTTTTATCTGAAACTTGCATACATTTTCCATATTTTACAGGGGGCAAGAGGCGGCTCAAGACAACTGACAAACATACCAGCAAGGAAATTTAACATAGTCAGTCACTACCTTTGTCCAGAAAATCAGCTAATGGAAACATGGAAGTAGCAGAGAACTGCAGAAATACAGCATCATGCAAATACATTTGCCTGTGATGCTGGGTATTTATTTCATGGATGGTCTTTTTAGAAAGTAGGCTGCTTTTCATTCATGTTTTGGAAATAAAAACAAAGGGGGGTTGTTTCAAATTTGCAATAAGCATATTGTTAAGGCTCAAGGAATAGAAACATATCTTGGAAAATACCTCCAAACATGCCAAGCACAAAGTGAAAACTATGACAACAGCTAGAGAAATTCGAATTAAACATCTTAATTTGATAGGAAATTATAAAATAGCGACACTGCTGAAAGCAAGGGTACGTCCAGCCATACCAGTATGCAGAGAAGGGAAAATTCTAAGAGACAATGAATGAAACCACACAAGGTAGAATGGGGAGGCAGGCTACCACGTGGGGCCATGCAATGCAGACCACTGTGTGGCAGGCACCTGCCAGATGTTCCCCCCACACTGACTGCTAGATGACACGTCCGTGAAAAAATTCAAGAGATGCATCACAGAGCAGCCTTACCTAACAAGGTTGCCGAAGGTGGGACAATTCTTGTGACCCGGGTGGATCACACTTGCCCCGCCACGCAGGGAGCACTGCTGTGGGGCAGCAAGGTGGTACAGGAGCAGGCATCCGTTTGTACGGTTGACACCACAGCCCACCATAGTCGTGGCGGTGGCAATAGCCGCCCTCCTGGCTTCTACACAACCATCTGCTTGGCTCCCCATGCTGACCCTGCAACCTGGCAGTGGCAACTGCCCACCACGAGGCTGCGTGGGGATCAGGATGCAGCAGCTCACCTAGCTGCACCCAGAATTCAGAATTTATTGACTGGAAGACTCGGCCTATATTTGGGAGCTATCTGTTTAAGGTAAAATATATTTTCTGTTCCCAACAATTTTTCTAATCATTTCTGATTTTTTTTTTAAAAAAATTAAATAGCTATAAAAGCTTCTATGCCAGTTGATAAATATTAATGGCCACTACTGTAGCTATTCCACATGTGCGGATTACAAGTGATGAAACCCTGCTGGTGTCTAAATCTGAACTTCTCTATGCGGCAGCAATTTGATCATTATTTTTCTTTCAACTGCTGACAATGATCAGATATTGGATATGGTAGGGAAAAGATTTATTTCTAGGGTTAAATGATTTATCTCTGCTGAGGCCCCACAGCTGTAGAACTGAGCAGAACAGAAGAACTGCCTTGAGGAATTACTTAAAAAGAAGTGGAACAGTCTTGTCCACTGTAAAGTTAAGTGGCAGGGGGTCAAATGAATTCTATTTATTTATTAAGTAGTAGTAGTAGTAGTAGTAGTAGTATTGGCAACGGTTAATGATACATCTTTTTTTGAGAGCATAAAAAGTAAACAGAAAACACTGACTCTGATATTGATCTGGCTTGTAATTATGCTGCTGAGACATCTGTGTACTAATTAGGATTCTTTTAATTAACTAAAAGCCCTTTCTAATTCTCTCTTCTACTTTATTTTTTTTATTATTTTAGTGGTTTTTGTTCACTATGGATAGCTGGCAAATCAGGAGTAGAGGAGGACTCACAAATAGTGATAGAGACCTTCATAGCATATAACAGGCATGGGGAACCTTTTCCCTCTCAGCACCCACACTGAAAATCAGTTAGTAGTGTGTAGTTCAAGCTCCAAGGGCTGCATAGAAGTTGGGGGCAGGGTGCACTCAGGAAGAGAAGGGTTCAGATCATGGACCAGGGATCCAGTCCCTATCCTTCATGCCTGCCCTCTTACCCTGAGCTCACTCGTTCAGTGCTTGAGGATAGGAACTGAATCCAGGGGCAAGATTCAGGAATTGGAAAGGAGCCAAATAAGAACTAGTCACGGGCTGCATTTGGGTCCTGTGCCTGAGGTTCCCTACCCATGGCCTATAGACTCTAATGCGTGGTCCTAAAGGGACTAAACCAAGTGGACTAATAGTATGATTCTCTAGCTGTTTAGTACTTGTGTGATCCACTGATCTCTAAGCACCAGCATGAGTCCCCTCCACTTCAATGGAATTAATTCATGCAGACACTAAATGGTAAAACCAGCACTAAATAGAGAATCATGCCCTAACAAAGCTTATTTTGTCCTCAAATTGAATAATAATGACTGACTTGATCTTTCCTCTACATTAAATTTTGGACCTTATTTCTATTAGGGATATGCAAGAGGGTCTATTTTGATTTCTATTCTGGTTTCAGTGCCACATTTTGTGTTTTTTTGTGGGGTAGTTGTTTGGGAAGTTGTTTTGTTGGGGTAGTTGTTTTTTTGTGGGGTAGTTGCAGTTGTTTAGGAAGCAAACAAGCAGGGGGGCACAGTGCTTGTATGTAACACAATGTGTGTGTGTGTGTGTGTGTGTGTGTGTATATGTGTGTGTGTCACAGTGACCCTACAAACAAACAATAATGGATCCAGGTATCAGCTAGCTCCAGAGCATCAGGCAGCAGAATCTCACACCGTTGCCTCAGCCCATCCAGTTCCCTGTGCATAGTTGCACCTCCAGTTGCCTCTGGAAGCAGAGCAAAACTCCGAACCACAAAGTACTCAAATATCAAAAGTAAATCTAAATCAAAACACAATGCACTCTTGCAGAATACCATTGTTGGGGCTAAACTCCCCCGTCTGACCTGCACAACATACCATGAAACCTGAAAGAGATTCAAACTGTTTGACCAACAATTAAAAACATCTAATTAGAAGTGGAAATTGAGAGGCACAAATCACGCCAACACATACCTGAAAATTGCAAGGCATTTTTTTGTTTTGAATACAGAAGATGAAAAGGGCTTTTTTCTGTTCGTGTTTTATCCAAACCCAGATGCACAATCCTCCTAATTTCTATTAGGGATAGGAATTCAAATCAATTTAATTTTTCCATTGACTTCAATGGAAAACCAATTTGCCATTCATTTCAATGGGCTATTCATTCTAATAGCCATGTTATCAGAATGAATGGGACATTGAGTGAAAACAGACATGACGCTAACCACCCTTTAACCACCCTTGGTGGTTATTTATGCATGTTGCAGGGCTGTATTGGTGCCCTATGCAGCCCTGCAACATGCATAAATAACCACCAAGGGTGGTTAAAGGGTGGTTAGCGTCATGT
>QEPC01001717.1:3825231-3849096 GCA_003113815.1 Sphenodon punctatus | reverse complement strand
CCGTGGTGCCGTTCCCGGCACGTCTGTTTGGGTCGTTTTCCAACCCCCGGGCGTGGTTGCGCTGTTCGCCCCCCGTGGTGGTTCGCTGTGGTGAACCGGCCGCCCGTAACGTCTGAAAGTACCCAAAGATGAATGAAAAATAAAAATGGCTACTGCAGAACCCGAGGAACCATTCCATGTAAAGGAGAGGAACTATGTAGAGAGGGGACATTGCTGCATGCGCGTGTGCGCGCCTCATGTTCTATCCCGCATGCTATGCTTCAGGGCTTCCTGTATCTCTGGTCCTTCAGCATCCAAAAGCTGCCTCCCTGGGTCTCCAATGGCCAAGAGGTTGGACAGCCCTGATTTACGGCATGATCTTTAGAGTGAAGTGCTGGCACTTTCTTAGGCCACTTTCTCATGTTCACTGGTGGGGGGAGGGGGGACTTCTGTGAGGGCGATCACAGCTCTATTCTCATGGAAATAAGCGCACATAGGAATGTGCTATTTTTGCTTTTCTTCTGTGAGAACACTAGCACGTGACCGGGTCCCCCCCATGTAGCTCTTACATCAATCACAGGTGTTTTTGTGGGAGAAAAGTGGACTGGCGCATTCCGATGTGCTCCCATCAGAATAGAACCATGATTGCCCTCATTTTCTCCCCACCTTCCCGAGTAACATAAGAAAGTGGCCTTAGTAACGTGGTAGTAGTCACATTCACTTCAGAAGATTGCACTGCCCACAGCGTTCCCCAAACATTTGAATTACCTTGTCTAAATATACTTTCCATTCTTTGCCTGTTGTGTCAAACCACAGGGTGCAATCCTTTACTTACTTAAAGATCACACTCATTTTATAGACCCAATACCTCACTGGTTGTTCACATTGAAAAGAATGCAGTTTTTTTCCTTCTCTTTTATTGTATAAGCTGCTATAGCATTCCTATACAATTCAAATTGCTCGTTCAACCTTTTCCCTTATTATAGAGGAGCACCATGTGCTAGTGTTCTCACAGGAGAAAAACAAAAATAGCACATTCCGATGTGGAGGGCTTGATTGAAGCTCTGTAAGTCTGCTGCTGCTGGAGGTGATGTTATTTTGGTCGTCACCATTCTGGTTAAGGGCGGTGGACATTTTGTGCATGTGCAAAATGGCCCTGGTGTCCAAATTGCACATGCTCACTGCAGAATCAGGAGCTCAGCAGCACACCACAGCAAGGGAACATGCCAGGAGGCACCACACATAGCAGCAGCACTGGGTTAGCAGAGCTTCAGTCAAGCCCTCCAAGGCCCATAAGTACACGCTAGGACCCCATTGGGTGGGGATGGGGGGAAATAGGTTTCAGGAATTTAACCTCTTTCTATTGGGAGCTGGGAGTGAACAACAGGGAATGGATTGCTCCATTATGACCTGTTGGGTACTTCTTCCAAGTGACCGAGATTGGCCACTGTTAGAGACAGGTGCTGGGCTCAATGGATCATTGGTCTGACCCAGTATGGCACTACTTAAGTTCTTAACTCCAGTTGGTGGAGGTATGCAAGTTTTCAGACCTCACAGGGTCCGTCATCAGGTATTTAGTCTGAGGCTCTAAACGAATGCACGAGTGGCAATAATGCAGGTGACGTCACATCTAAACCCTGCCCATGGGATTTTTACACCACACGTGATTTCACGCCACAAGCGGGGGGCGCACATCTAGAAGTGGCCTTTGTCTCTATAGCCTCATTCATAACACAGAAAAACCAACACACAGTTCTCTCCTGAAGGAATTTGAAAGGAAGGAAAGGGGGAAGGATTCAGATCCCAAAGAGCTGAATAAGAATATTAAAACTATTTTTCCTGTCTTGTCCACAATGTTAAAATGTTTAGGTAGCTAGCAGGAGTCAAATTTAGCTGTAACTTAGATCCAACAGCAGAGTGTGAGACCTATTCAACTTGAACCCCAAAACTCCACGATCATACTTTCAATACACCATTTGTCAATAGAGCGGAAACAAAGGGTGTTAACAAAGGAGATGTTAGTCCACACCAAGTGGGTGTACTATCCACCTGCTCATCTATTAAGTGTTCACCACCACCGGTCACATCACCCACTGGACACGCAGCCGCCACTCATGGCAGGGTCTCTTGAGAATGCAGAGCCTGCCATGCAGGCAAATGTGGGTTAATGTGTGTCCATGTCCCATCAGTTAGGTTGCATGCAGCACCTTTGTGCATATGCGTTCGCCAGCACAGTAAAGTTGTGGATGAAAATTTTACAGCATCCAAGGAGCAACCACTTCCTGCCCCTCTCTCATGCTACTGGTGGGGGATGGCTGCATGCACATGAAATACACACAGGGGGCTACCTGTTTATTAGGATGGACATGGACACACTAAACACGTGAGTGGGGGCTGCACGGACCGAACCTACAGCAGGCTGTGCAAGGCCTGGGTAAAGGAGGATTGTGCCTAGACAGGTTGGCCTGATAAAGGGGTGCTTCAGGAGAGGTTGTGCCTGGCCAGAGGGACTTGGAGGAAGAAGCCCTACCGCTAGGAGATATTGAACTATGTATATATGGTGTGTATAGTCCAATATACCATACACACATAGCCTCCCCGAGCTGCCATTGTGAGCAAGAGGGAACGGACTACAAATGCTTTGAAATAAAATAAATATATATTTATGACGGAACGTGCACATGAGACAATAAAGGACATGCATGACCGAAGATTCCGCATAGTCTTGGGTTCTTAGGGGGGGTTGAATTCTGCAGACAATCACCCCACAGGGACCTGGCTCTATTACAACATGCTTCCCGCTTCATTTGATTTTCCAAATATTAATTTTGATTACCTCGTGTTCGTTTATTTTGGTACTTCAGCAATACTATAACACCAGACAAGATAAGCACCTGAATAAACAAACACAAAATAACAAAATAAACAAAGCAGTCTGTGTCACAGTGCAAAATTCACAAATTTGGGGATTTGTTTATGGGAATTAATATTTTATTTATTCCACTCCATTCCTAATAACCTACCTTCCACTCTATCAAATTACCTTTGATATGAAACCAATCATATTTGTTTCAACCTTATTTGGTAGGTACTCCTTCTTGAGATTGCCTCTTAAGAGTACAAGCAGCACCAAAAATATATCATCATGCAATTTCCCAAATACTAGGTTCTTGCAGAAGAGAAAGCATCCGGCGATGACAAAAATAGACTAGAAGGCACTGCTGCTGAACCCCAGGGAGGTTACAGTGTGCGCCAAAACCTGGGGGGGAAAAGAAAAGAGGCAATACTAAACTGGGACTAAAGAAAGACCAAGACCTTGACCTAGTTTGAAGCAACTGATAAGGAAATAAACTCCTAGTGACAAGAACCACAAGTGAAACCAGAGTGCAAGTACTGCAAAGTAGGGTTAGTTACGTCAATAAGCTTATCTTGAACTATGCAACTCAAATAGTTTACCTAAGAAAATTCCTCCACAGAGATAAAGAACAGGCCTGATTGCCAGAGCATGAAAGAGTGGGAGGATATGAAGTATGGCTTGACACCAACTCCTAAACTGTCAGGTCCCCATAGATACTTCTAAAGAACTGAAAGCTGTATTCTTACAAGGACATGGCACTGCATGGCTGTCTGAAACTTTCATTGCTAAAGCTAGGAATGAAGTATTCAAAAATCAGCTAGGCTTTGCCAAAATCAGTAGAACTGCACAGATTTACACCAGCTGAGAATCTGGCCTTAGCATTTCAACAGCCTTTAGGAATGCCTCTCCAGGGGGGACACAACTGCAAACATTATGGGGGGGGGGGGTGTTCTCTGTAGGATATGGGCTTTCAGACCCTCCTAGAGTCTACAGTAACTCTGTAACCTATGGAGAAATTAACCTAATTGGCTGGCTGCCCATTTTCCCACCTCCCAGAAAAGACAGCCCAAATCAGAGGGGACAAATATAGCTTCTCCCCAGAGCTAGCCTTAGAATATGTGGGGGCCCCAGGGCAAAGGTAAAATCTTGGAGGAGCGAGGCATGAGTTCATGGCCTCCATGACAACCATGGGCCTGTCCCAAATCATATGTGGCCCCACACATGAGGAAGGACATACACTGGATTTGGTTTTCTGCACTGGCCTTGAGGCGGGGGGGGGTCAGTTAGTAGAAGTCAGGAGGATGGAGCCCTTGTCATGGTCTGACCATTACCTCCTTAAGACGTGCATCCTGGCGCATGTCAGCCCGCAACTGGGTGCAGGACTTATTAGATCGGTATGCCCCCGGAGACTTATGGAACTGGATAGGTTCCAGAATGCTCTGGGGGAGTTTCCCCTGGACCTTGCCACCCACTCTGTCGATGATCTCGTAGCCTTCTGGAACACCTTGTTGGCCGAGACCATTGACAGAGTGGCTCCCAAGCGTCCGCTGCCCTCCCAAGTCTCCCACAGGTCTCCTTGGTTTACTGAGGGCCTGCGGTGCTTGAAGCAGGAGAGCAGGCGGTTGGAGCGACGGTGGCGCCGAACTCGCAATGAGTATGATCGATCGCAGCATAAGAGCAGTTTAAAGGCCTATGCTGTGGCAGTGCAGGCAGCAAAGAAGCAGTTCTTTGCTGCCCTTATTGCATCTGCAAAGTCACGTCCAGCGGAGCTTTTCCGGGTGGTGAAAGGTTTGGTCAGTCCTGCCTGTCTCCGCCTGGACCTGGAGGAATCCAGTGACTGCTGTGACCAGGTATTCCATCAAGTATTTTGTAGATAAGATCGCATGCCTCCGCCACAATTTTGGTTCCACAGTTAGTGCAGAGGATCATCTTGGGGCTATGGATGCCCCGTCCTATCCTGTTTTGTGGGATCGGTTTCAGATGGTGTCACCTGCCGATGTAGAGTCCTCTGTTCATGCAACCACTTGTGAACAAGATCCTTGCCCGTCCTGACTGGTGAAAGCCAGCCAGGAGACTTTATGGCCGTTGCTCGCTGGGGTGGTTAGTGCCTCCCTTCGGGAGGGCAGGGTGCCTGAATGCCTGAAGGAGGCTGTGGTTAGGCCCCTGCTCAAGAAACCATCTCTTGACACTGATGCTCCTGCCAGTTATCGGCCAGTCTCTAACCTTCCCTTTTTAGGGAAGGTTATTGAATGGGCTGTGGCACGGCAGCTCCAACAACATCTGGACCGCGCCAGTTTCCTTGACCCCTCTCAGTCCAGGTTTTGGCCTGGGTATGGTACCGAGACTGCATTGGTGGCCTTGGTTGACGATATCCATCTGGCGTTGGACCAGGGTCGTCAGACCTTATTGGTCCTGCTAGACCTTTCGGCTGCGTTCGACACAGTCGATCATGAGGTGTTGGTGACTCACCTGTGGGACCGTGCCAGGATTGGCGGGATGGTCTTGGACTGGTTTCGTTCAAGACTGGGACTCTGTAGGTGACCATGTTTGAGGCCCCACTGGGAGAGAGTGGAGGCCCCCAGGCCCTGACCTGGTGAAAATGGGGGCCATTGTGGGGCCCCTGCAAATAAAGAAGAGAGAGGGGCCCAAGGCAGTCACCCCAGGTTTCCCTGTGGTAAGGCTCGCTCTGCTTCTCCCCCATCCTTCAGGAACTGCAAGGAGCATGTGAGAAGACAGAAGGGAGGAAACGAGAGGCCTGTATTATTTGGACAGAAAAGGAAGAGTGACTCAAGGGGAGAAAATGCAGAAGAGCCTAGTGGCTCAGTGCAGCTCTGCTCCACCTGCTCCGCTACTGGAAGAATTTGTATCAGCAGCTTCTCCTCAATGACCCTAAGCTTCCCCTCCCTCTTGCAGTTTAAGCTCTGGAAGACAGAGAGCACTTAATAATCCTCATGTGCACTACTCTCTCTGCTCCTTTCCTGTTAAGAAGAGTAAGATTAAAAATAAAATAAAATGACATCTTCTCAACTCTCCCCCCTGCTCCATTTCCCCTCAATTAGCTCTTCTGACCATTCTGGACACTCTGCCTAAGGCACCAATGCAGGCCCTGCAACATGTACTTTTCATCAGTGTTTCTAAAAAAACTGACAGAGGTGGCAACCCTATTCTGCATGCACAGTCCTCCACCTATACCTTTTCCCCTTACACCCAGCCTTTCCTATTTCTACACCATATCGTTCCCAGACTCCTTCCCTCTGGCCCTCATCTTGTGACTAAACCTCAGCAATCTTGCGGTTTGTATAAATTCACAAATTTTGTAGTATTATGAAGTTTTCATTACTTTTGTACAAAATTAGGAATTGAAAGTCTGCTGCTTTTTAATTTCGAGATGCTGTTAAGTTTGTGAGCCTCACCAGGATCCTGCCCCTAAAGTAGGGTAGCCAGATATGCAAATTTGAGAGGACATCTTTGAGAAATACACGTTGCAGGGTAGCCAGGGCTACACTGTAGTAATGCAGCCCTGCAATCTGTATTTCTCATAAGTGTCCTCTCAGATTTGCATATCTGGCTACCCTACCCAAAGTTTTCTGTGGCCTCAGAGCCAAGACGATGGAAATACTATCCTACAAGTCTTGTGACAGAAAAAAGGATTCAGTCTTGTTTTGGATTGAGGCCAGTACTACCACCAACCACTCCCAATCACCATCCTCTTCTTCCCTCCCTATCAAATGTTACCCTCCTTCCCTGATAAAGAAAAAAAAGTTCCTGCCCAGTGCTCCACCTCTGTAAGACCTTCATGATGCTACGAATATCTCTGAAGCAGAAACCAAGAGAGAAGCAATCTTTCATTAGCATCTCACTAAAATAAAAATTACCAAATCTGAAATTCCAAGTTGAATGTCTTTTGCTTGTACTAATGAAGATCCTTGACTCATTTGCAGTAGCTGCATTGTCTTCTTCACTCCTAAGTGAAGATCTTAATCTCCTAAGTGAGATCCCTCTCCTAAGTCAGATCTGAATTTTGGGTAACTCAGTGGGAATACCACACAGTGGGCTGCTTGTAGAGGTCATAGCCCTGTCAACCATTAGCGCAGTCTGCACGTGTGCATTTGAAGATGTCTCTCTCTCTGGGTGTCTGCCAGTCAGGCACCTGGCTAGCTCTGCAAAGGGAGATAAGATTAATGTAAGCAATTATGGATTCCATTCTTCTCCCAGTCTAATACACTGGCCACTTTTTGTGATTCAAAGCTCAGTCCAGAAGCTAGTGGAAATTAATGAGTTCATTTACATTTCAATGGATTCATTATCATTTTGGCTTCCACTAGTTTGTTGTGATAAATTCCTCTTAGCAAATAAGGTCCTATAAGACAGTGTCCTTTCCTTCCTGTCTGACAAACACAGCATTCTCTCAGGGATCTCTCTACTTCGGAACTTGGAGGGGAATTGCCAGATGGGAGGACTGGAATAACAAGCAATCTGTGTGAGGCAGAAATGATGCAAGAAAAAACACAAAACTTCCAAGTTTACAATTGAGTGGGTGTCTCCATCCAGAACAGACAATCAAACCGTTTGGAGAAGGAGCTTCCATCCTTAAGTTACTGGTCTGGAGAGGCAAGTGCCTCCCTTTATCCCCCTGCTCATGGCAACAGAGGCTATTAAAAGATGAATTAGCAGGTATTTACCTTCTCCAAAGTGCTCTAGAGAACAAGCCCTTAGACTCCCTATTTCCATTTATTTACAGTGCAACTGTATGCATGGTTTCTCCTTCAAACAGTTACAGGCCCCTTCTCTTGGGCCTCTACCTTTGATCCCTCTCTCCACCCAGGATTTTGGCTTGGGCCCCCTGCCCGAGATGCCAGAATACGAGACACAAGCTCCTCCCTGAAGCTCCCAGCTTTTTCCCCTAGTAGGCCTTCTCTTAAGCTTCTAGCTTGGCCTTTTATAACCTATTGCCTTCTGCTGCTTCCAGCTGGGGGCATTAAGCTATGAGTGCTACGGAGTCTTCCAAAAAGGGCAACACCCTGCAATTACTTATGATCATCCCTTTGCAGGGGCTTCACCTCATGAGTATTTAAGGGTAATCAGATACAGGATCACAAGTACATACATGTTGCTAAATAGAAGGAAGGTCTGGAGACGTATTGGGAATTGAGCAAGGAAAAAGCCCAATGAAGTGGAGATCCAAGTGTGAGCACAGCAAAAGGTTAAGAACCCCTGTCTTGGGTATTCATGATTCCATAGTTAACTGGTTTAGCTGATTGTATTTAAATTGTATTTACAATGCAGATTGTATTTAAATCATTATTATTTATAGACCTCATAAGCAAAGCTTCCATTACTTCAGAAGAAACACAGGCTGCCTCTCCCTTGGTCTCAGCTGTCTGATGTGTAGCAAAGACTGGTTCCATCACTAACTATTCCTTCAACACAGCAGCGCATGTGTATTTTTTGCAGCAGAAAAATGAGCCCAGGTCTGCAGAATACTTGGTGGCAAGATAGAAAGCTTTGATTAGTGTTTTTGGACAGTTTTTGTAATTTATCCCTGTTCCCAAAAGTTAAGCAAAAGAAGCAGATGCCATAAGAAATGAATTTGAATGAGCTTTTTAAAAGTTGTAAACAAATGTGACAGTAGCTACCCACGACTGGGTGTCTGCCATCATCATGTTCATTAGGTGGCACAAACATTGGTATGAGTCCCCATTTGGGAGTGGCTGCTTTCCCACCACTCCCAGCATAAACTCTGTCAATCTAGAGCACACGATGAGTGCTACTTTGTGTTAGTCCCTTGCACCTAGTTGCTGCCACACTCCTGGCTGTCACTTGTGAACATCCCATGCAAAAAAAAATTAAAAATTAAAAAATACCCCAAACTCAACCTTGTGAATAGGTAATGCTATGTTTGTTTACACTCTAACTCAAATACAATCTCATCACAAGAGTCAATGGGTACAATCTTGAAAGAAAAAAAAGTAGGCTAGTTATTTGTGCAATAAGGCTTTGGGATCACCTTCCTGCTGGGACTTTAGGGACAATTAGTTTGAATCATTTGAAGCTAAAGCCTGGTGATTCTGTTAGGGAGAATACACAATGTGGTTACCTAAGGTAACTGGGGAGGTGAGGATTTACTCATCAGCTGGGCATCTCATTTCTACATCTGGAGCTAGATTTGCCATTGTACAGAACACACCTAGGTCCCTGGTTTTGGATGCCATTGCTGTGTCACTCTGGTAATTGCACTGCAGTTGCAGCTCTGCTAGAGAGGCAACAGGGCGCCGCATCAGGAACAGCTTAGTGGTAAGCAAAGTAGGCAGATGAGCAAGGGCCACTTCCTCATCTATCTGCAGTACAAGGACCCAAACTAAGGAGTTTGGGGATGTCTTCATATTTTTTTCTGCAGGCAGGTGGAACTGTGGTCTTTGTGCAAGTCTCTCTGCAGTGTTTAGATCTGATTAGACAAGCCAAAGTGGCTATTTTTGTTCCTTGCTCTTTTGGAAGATATTAGGAAAACTCAGTCTCTGGATCCAATATGGAATTTTGTTTCAAATATTTGTTAATGGCAAGTAAGTATATATTTTATGGTGGGTCTAATTTTAGTCTGTGAATTATAGCTTTTTAAATTAGTTATTTTCTTTCCTAAGGTCACACTATGATGAGATTTATTTCACCCATGAAAGGCAGTCTAATTGCATGGTTTATCTGGATGTGGAAAACAAACAGGAAAAGCACCTTAAACTAACTTTGTAGCAGGATGTGGTTCCTGGGTGTAATTTCATGGAGGATCAGACCCCGGCCCAGTGTCTTTAGGGAACTATCAAATAACCACTTACGATGGGGAATTAGCTTCCGTCTTTTATTCTCCCCACACGCAGTCTCTTATGCAGCCACAGTCTCTCCACCATTACATATATACAGATATACCACGTCCATTCAGACCCATGGCTCTGGCTTAGGGCTTAAGACAGTGTGTTCCAGTGGGGTCTTATTTCCTGAGCTATACCTAATGCCAGTGCAAGGCCCTATCTAGACCCAGCTTCAGGCTCAGCCATAGTTCTGGCAACCTGCCACCAAGCTTCAACACTGTCCCAGTCCCTATACTACGCCAGAAATACAACCCTCCAGCACCCCAAGCCCTGGCTATCCCCCAGCTCAACACGGGACGGCACAATCCTTAGCCTGGCTATCCCCCAACTGGGTTCTGTTCAGTACCTGGACAGCAGTCTTCGTCTCAGTCCTCAGCTGCTCCCAGCAGGGTTTCAGCACCAAGACAGTGGTCCTGCTGGGCTGCCATAGAGATGTGTTCCCTTCAGCAGTCTGGCCCAGGTTATTCTCTGTGCTGGCTGCCTTTTATATACTGCAGAGAAAGTGTGGCTAGCCCTCCATGCTTCCAGCCTTTAAAGGGCCGGTGTCCTGCCTGACTCTCCCTGGTCTCTGCAGGGGTTTTTACTGTTTCTTTGGGGCTGACCTCACCAACCCCATACTCAGCAGTCAGCTTCACTTGCCTGGCACATCCCAGGCAGTCCAGTCCTCAGATGGTGCCTTTGGTGGTCTTAAAGAGGCAGCAGCCCCATCAGGCTGCTCCCTGCCACAAACTTACATTTGAATTTTCCCCCATTTCTATCAGAAAGATTTGGCTGACCTAACTCGCCCTGGATTCAAGGGTGCTAATGGAACAGGTCCTATGAGCAACAGACCAGATGCCACCATATTCTTGAGTAACTGGTACCGTGATGATATTTCCTATGATTAAGTACACTCTGCTATCAAAAACCATTTTGAGATGATTTGTCATTGATAGTATGCAACTCATTGAAACATTCCCTCTGCATGGTTTTCTATCCCCATCTAGTGACCAGAAAAGTGCATAAGTATAAGCTACAATAGGCATGGAATTAACTGACTAGAATCCGTGAATAAAAACAATATTAAGAATAAAGCAGTCTGGGAGGAAACTGTATGGTGCTCTCGGATTGGCAAGAAATCAGAAGCTATTGCCACCCCACAGAGACAGGGTAGGCTTTCTCCAGTGCACTCAAGAAAGGTCGGGAATTCTTCACAACCTGTATTTCACATCTCCAAGATAGGATGGTCTGCCACCTAGCAGAATTTAGCCTGTCCCCAGCAGGGAGCAGAGTGCAGACCAGCTCCATGCTCCTAGACCTGTAGCTGTGGGGGCTCCACATAACACTGACTATGTGTGGACCCAGGGTCTGATGCTGAAGTTTTTTTCTGGAGCAGCAAACCAGTTTGTCAAGTGATCATTTGCATGTTTGTGTTCACACAGAGGCCCACAAACACAAATGTACATAGCAACTCCAACAAGCTCTCTTGCCCTGCAAGTATTTTTTTCAAGGGCAGAAGATACAGTAAAAGTTTATCAAGGATACTAGAAAAAGGAATAATACTAGGTGCAGCTGGATGAGCTGTGGCAGCCTGATACCCACGTGGCCTCATGGTGGGCAGTCACCATGCTGCGGGACCGGCATGGCAAACCGGACAGGCGGTCACGGGGAAGCCTGGCAAGCTAGCTGATTTCTGAGCTCACACCACGACCGGGGCGGGCTGTGGCACTGGCCATATAAGCAGGCACTGGTCCCTGGCCTTCCTGCCTCCCTTCCCTTACCCAACCAAGATCCTGCCCTCAGCCATGATGTGGTCACACACAACAGGCACAAGTGCCTGCTGCTTAAGACCCCACAATGATGCTCCCCGCGTGGCAGGGCAAGTGCGGTCTGGACACACAAGTTGCCCTGCCTTGCACAGTCTTACCCCAATTAGGGTAAGGCTGCTCAGCAACATGTCCTTGGAATTTTTCTGAGGATGTGTCACATAGCAGCCTTATGGGGCAGCTGCTCTCCCCAGCCCCAAGATCTCATGGGTGCCAGCCACATGATGCACTGCATCATGTAGCCTGGCTGTCCAGATTGGGATAAAGCTACCCAAGGCATGGAAGCCTCCCCACTCTGTTTTGTGGGGCCTCACCGATCATCTTTTGTTTGCACAATGAACATAAATGTCAGCAAAGAAGGAAGTCTGAAAAACGCAAAGAATTTTACACATGTTGCACCAACTTCAAAGGCAGGCTTCTATAATTCTCATTCTACAGGGAAAAAATCCACTTGGGAGTTCTTTGTCTCAAGGTACCGGGGCGGAGATACATGGTAATGAACCCTGGTACAGAAGATGGAATGGTCCCCCTGCTGGGGCACTCCACTCCAATGTGCACATGCATTCTACATATGTGTAGCTCCCCAGGCTTGTGAGCCCACATGCAGCTGCACCTATTATGTATTCTAATTTTTACGCCACCCTTCCCAATTAGGCTCAAGATGACTTACAAAATATAAAAAACATATAAAACAACTTTAAAAATATATCCCCTTGCTCCCCCACCCACCAACCTTTTCCCTAACCCCCTCCAACCCTACCCATGCCTGCCAAATGCCTGGGCAAACAAAAAGGTCTTACATCTTTTAAAGAAGATGGGCAGGCTTGGGTTTAGGCAAACCTCCAAAGGAAGGGAGTTCCATAATTGTGGGGCAGCCACCGAGAACGCCTCTCTGCGTGCGCTTGTTGTGAAAACTTAATAGGTAGTTGATACCTACAAGAGGACACTCCTGGTCGACCTCAGAGGCCATGATGGAACATAAGGGAAGTGGTGGCCTTTCAGATACCTAGGACCCAAGCTGTTTAGGGCTTTATTGATCAAAACCAGCACCTTGAATGGTACCTGGAAAGTAGGGATGGGCGAACAGATCGCGGTTCGGGTTCATCCGTTCGGTTCGGCCGTTCAGTTCGGCCGTTCGGTTCGGCTGCGTTCGGTTCGGCTGCGTTCGGTTCGGCTGCGTTTGGTTCGGCAGTTCGGTTAGTTTGCCGGGTTCGGCCGTTCGGTTCAGCCGTTTGGGAAATGTTATGGGTGGTTTTTTGGTTTTTTATATGGTTTTTTATTAGGTTTTATATGGTTTTCTTTTGTTTTTTATTTGGGTTTTTTGTTTTTATCTGGTTTTTTTAAAAAAAATTTATCTAATATTATATATATATATATATCTACACTAAATCTAACTGTTATTAACTATTCTAAATGCTATGAACTAAATGGATTATCTAATAAGTACACAGGCCTACTTCTACAAACACTAAAACTAAATCACTAACGCTATCTCTATCACTAAGCTAGCTCCTACAACTACTATCCCTAACCTATCTATCTCTCTATATCTATATCTCTCTATCTCTATNGCCTTTAGGAATGCCTCTCCAGGGGGGACACAACCTGTCTCTTATACACATCTAGATGTGTTCAGGAACAGTGACTAGCTCAGAAGGTGTTGGGAAGGAGGGAAGCAGATAGTTTCATTTCTTGCAAGCCTTTCCACCCCTGGTGCCTGGAAGTCTGCTCCTCAGTGACTAGTACTACCCCTCCAGTGAACCCTCTCTTACAGTGAACCTTTTTTTGCCACCCGAACTCACCCGAACGCGATCCAAACTGACTGAACTGTTCGGCCATTTCACCGTTCGGTTCTGTTCGGCATGTTCGGGTTCGGGTTCACGTTCGGTCATCCGAACAGGCCGAGTTCGGGCTGAACTCCGAACTTCCGAACTGCGATCGCCCATCCCTACTGGAAAGCTATTGGTAGCCGGCACAGACTCTGGAGCACTGGTGTAACGTATTCTCGACGACCTGCCCCCAACAGAAGAAGGGTCACACATTCTGCACCAGCTACAGCTTCCAAAAAGTTATCAAGGGCACTGAGGGCAGCCCCACAGTGTGTTGCAGTAGTCCAGCCTCGAGATTATAAAGCATGGATGATAGTGGCCAAACTCAAGTCTGACAAAAAAGGTTGCAGTCTTCTCACCAGATGAAGTTGATGAAAAGTGCTCCTGCTCACTGTCACAACCTGGCAATCTAGGCTCAGCAGTGGATCCAAGAGCATTCCAAGGCTGTGAACCTGAGTGACTGAAGGAGGCAAAACCCCATCAAAAACCGGGGGTCCTATATCTCCCAGGTCACAAGGCCAGTTAATCATTATCACCTTCGTCTTGCCTGGATTCAATTTCAATCATCTTGCCTGTATCCAGTCCCCAACAGCAGCCAAGCACTGGGTAAGCACCAAGACTGCAGAATCTGTGTCAGATGAAAAAGAGAGAGAGAGAGAGAGAGTTGGCATACGGCATACGGATAGCACTTCACTCCAAGTCTCCAAACACATTAACCAAGGGGCTCATATACACATTGAACAGGAGTGGAGACAAGATGGAACCCTGCGGGAACCCACAAGGAGGCTCCCGAGGGGACAACGATGAGTCACCACCCATCACCACCCTCTGGTTTCTTGTGCCGGGAAGGCACAGAACCACTCATGTGCAGAGAGTAAATGTGATGGGGGCTGGTGTGCACATGCCTGAGGCAATCACAGGGAAGCTGATCATGGCTCAGTTCTGCAGGCGGCTGTGGCAGCAGGTGGCGGTGGTGGCTTTGGGGGGGCTTTTTCACCATTCCTCCAAATCTGCTGCCCTAGGTAAATGCCTAAGTTGCCTACCCTTGAGTCCGGCCCTGTAAGTAAGTACCGCCCCATGCTAGAGGAGGTGCAAAAAACACAGTATTCCAGGAACAGCACAGGGAAGAACCCAGAACCCGAAATAGGAATTATTTTTGCTGGGGATAGTAACGTATTGCTGACAGAAACAGCACATATTCTTCCCATCTGCAGCTGGTTCATCTACAGTGGTCATCAAGCAAAAGCTCAACTCATTCCCTTCCCTTAATTAATAAATTATTTGCTCTCTCCCTCCCTATCTTCAAATCCCTCCTCAAATCCTCACTCTTCCATCGCGCTTTTCCTAGCTCCTCATCCCCCTATTTTCGTTTTGATTTTCTTATGTTGTCCTCCTCCCCGTAACAAAACTAAGCGAATGCACCTACAGCTTTGCAGATGTATTCCCATCTCTCCCTCTGTTCCCCTCCCCTTTGCTTCTCCTTCCTTGTCTCTCTTAGATTGCAAGTCCACTGGGTCTGGAACCTGTCGATAATTGTTGATTGTAAACAGGGACCCATGTTCACTGCATCAGTCTTAAATTCTGCAACCAGTGAAGTCAAATTCTGCAAATTCACTGAAAGCATTAACCTTTGCATAATATGCAATCATTTATACATGCATATTTGCTGACCAGCATGCTTTTTCAACAGGTTTGACATAGAAGCACAACTTTGTTAATCAAACACCACCCAAATCTTCTGGACTTTCAGCACCCCAGAACTCCCACCTCATGTTAAAGCCCCAGACCTCTCTCACCAAAACATAGGGCCCTAAGACCCACCCACCATAACTCATCTCCCAGGGGCCTATTTGCCGTCAGGGGTCATGGTCACACCTCCCTGGCAGACGGCAGCTGCAGTAGCAGTTTTAATTTGGGCTCACGTGACAAGTTTATGCCTAAAGCCAGGATTTAAAAGATCCTGCAGACAGCTCCAGCTGTAGTTTCACTGTGAGAATTGGCCGATTCTGCAAAAATCACTGCAAATTGCTGCAATGTAGTCAGCACGGATCCCTGATCTACAAGTACAAGTGAATGCCTTCTCTATTGCTTGCTTGCCTGAATAGGTAGTCTGAGTTATTTCCCATCTCTTAGGCCACTTTCAGACATGCGTCCGTCTCCCTCCTCCCCCCAATGCATATTTGGGCTGCGGGGGGGAATGCGCAGCCTGATATGCGTGGGGATCGGCCAGTCGGAAAGCCCCCCCATGCGGCTTTGCCGGCAGAGATGCGCAGAGCAGTAAATCGAGCTCTGCATCCCTGCGCATGTCTGCCGGCAAAGCAGGGCTTTCAGACCGGCTGATCCCCATGCATATTCGGGCTGCGCATTCCCCCCCGCAGCCCAAATATGCACTGGGGGGGAGGGGGAGGTCTGAAAGTGGCCTTAGTTTCTAGTACATACCAAATATCTTTCCAGACAATTAAGAGTGAAGCTCAAACTCCTTTACCTTCGCTCAACACTAGTTCAATCTCTCTTTAATGATTGCTTTCCCTAGTATAAGATCAAATCAACCTCTCTATCCTTGGCATACTTTGACTCCAATGTACGGAACAGAAGGCAAACGTCTGGTACAAATATTATGTCTGTTGTCCCTCAGTCTGTATAAGTTTACAGCAAAATAAGGTTTTGCACACACATCTCAGGAAATTAGCAAAAATGGAAGGCTGTTTTTTAAGAGGAGTAGAAGGGTCAGGACTTCTTTTCACCTGAGGCTGGCCTGCCCGCACCCTGGCCCTCTGGCTTTATCAAGACTCCAGTCCTTGCAGATAGCTGCCTGTGGCAGCTGCCAAAGGCCAGCACCAAAGGCAATTTACCATTTGGCAGCCAGAAGTTGGGCCTAATTTACTTTATTTTTGTTTAAATGTTTTTAGGGGGGTATGGAATGGGGAATGTTGATGGAAGAGGGCAGGAGCGGGGAGCAGTGCCATGGCTCCCCCAGTGAGAGGAAGTTACAGGCATTGGGGGTTGGGGATGGTGACCCACTGAGAGGAGGGGTACTTCTGGGTTAAGTTCATCATTCTGCAAAGTTATCATGTCTATTCATTTGTAAATATTGCATCCAAATTAAACAAAGTGATGTCTCAATTTAAAGGCATAATTAATTAGCACTGGGAAGAACCATCCCCACAGTTCTGCCCCATTCGAAATCTCAGTTATCAGTGTCCCAAATAAAGTGGCATCAACTGTATTGGAATTCCATCTTTTCAACATCTATCCATGGGTGCCAGTAATCTATGTATGAAAGAATCCTCTAATCTCTACCTTTTTGGTCTACATTTCTATATAACATTCATCTGTGCAAATAAGGGTGTCAGTAAGCATTCATGATTTAAGACATTCTGCCAATAAAAACACTCATCTGAAATTTCCTAGACATTTGCTTTCAATTGAAAAGACCATAATAATAATGTTACAATGAGGGGAAATGTCATTGATTTGATTCAAAGAAGATGACAGTTTGTCAAAAGCTGTCAGGTTTGCGAACAATTCCCAGCAATTTCATCCATTTTTATTTTATTAGCTGTCTAGACATTTACATTTCAAATTGCTTCTCCAACTGCTGAACTAATCAAAACTCATTCAGCCATTTTCTGTTCTGTGGTGTCAAGACTGCAAATTTGTTTGCTTCCTTAGATAGGGTACACTCTGATAAATGAAAAAGGGCTAATACACTTTGAAAAAGAAAGGCCTCTGGCTCTACATTTGAGAGCCAGAGGCTCTTATTATCATAATAATCAGTACTAAGCAGTATTTTGATTGTCATATCCTTTTGCAAATAACAATATGCACCACTTCCATTATCTTTACACACAGGCTTGATTCAAACTCTGCCTTGCTTCAGGTTTATATTGCTGAAATGTCTACACTCCAGATCAGTGAGGTCCACCATCCCTTCGGTTTCCACAACAGCCCCATGAGTTAAATAAGTTCTGTTTTTAGGTATATGAAAATGGAACAAAAGAGATAAGGACAACATTTTTGTGCTGCTGTTCTCCTTAGCAGCCCATTTTAAACTGGATTTCCCCACTGCATTGAACTGCAGAATACCTTGCAAAGAAAAATCCAGGAAAAATGCCAAGTACTTAAGCATTTTTCTTACTCCACATATGACAGATCAAAGACTTCTTGCAACCTCCACACTGATTATGCCAACTTTACTCCTGCTGGGTACTAGTACTTCTCAACCAGTCAAACTGATTTTAGTGAACCAGGCTTGAAATCCCTTAGTAACGCTGGTGTTCAGATACTCACACACGTAGTCCTTTTGAAGTCCTCTTGAAATAGAAGTTAGTTAACCTAAGGTCAGAAAAAGTGGAAAGTGAACCTGAAAACCTGTTTGCAGAAACACTCTCACTAACTCTGCTCTCACAGAGAAGAAGGAGGGAGGGGAAAAAATCAAACCAAGAATTTCATTTTAATATGGAAACAAGACATTTTGTGCACCAGATAACAAACACACTGGTGGCAGATAACAAACAGATAACAAACACGCTGGTGGCAGATAACAAACAGATAACAAACACACTGGTGGCAGCTTCCTGTACCCCGAGTTCACCATGGCTGTAAGTCATAAGGCCTGCGCGCAGCACCTCCCCATCTATTGGGTTCATCTGCTGAACCACGCAAGTGGCAGCTGCATGGAGACCGCACAGAGTGAACCTGGGCTCCAGTGAGCTACTGCTTCATCAGTTCACAACCTAAGTAGTAAACCACATTGTCACATCATAACAAGGCCTCTGAGAAGGGACTCTCTATTGCATCTTCTCTTAGCAGTTAAATATGCTATCATGAGTGATGCGTAGGAGAAGTACGGAGAGCATTCGCCCCCCACCCTAGATAGTTTCCCTGGTCCAGCCCCACAATGAACAGACTTAGGCATCCAGTCCTCCTCCCCTGCCTTGCTATGCTTCTACTCGCCTAGGTGAACCGGAAGTCACCAGATGGATGACTTTCTCATGGAAATAGTGGCAGCACCGCAAGGGAGGAGGACTCAGCAGCAGGCTGAAGCAGCGCACGCAAGACAAGAAGGACTCAGTGGCAGCAGCAGGACCTGACGAAGAAGGAGGAGGGGAGGGGAGGTGAAGGCAGTGAAGCAGGCTAACCTGGCCAGGTGTTTAATAATATTTAAGTTGTGCCCCCTCCACTAACCCCAGTCACAAGTTGCCTATGTGTGCTATAGTTAGATATAATGGAAAAGGTTGATCTCCAACACTAGTGGCCCAGAGAGATGAAGTTTTTCAAGCCACAGCAGCAAATAAATTAAACAGATAACCTTGTAAAAAAATCCAATATATTTTCCAATCTCTGCTTGCTTGAAAGCAAAAAATATACATGTAGTAATAAAATGCTGTCCAGTGCCGACACATTTTTTTAAAACACATGTGCAAGCTTAATATTAAGGATATTCATCTGCTTCATTTTGCTTTCCACTGTATTTTTAGTTCATATTCATGTAAAGCATGAAAGTTTTTAAAAAAAACTTTCTTGCATATTCATTTATGAATCAGCTTTTTTATGACTGACAGCTAGTAGTATGTCTGAACTACACATTAATGGTTTGGAAAGCTGTGGATTTTTTTTCTTCACAGACAGCTCTAATTCCAGGCTTCCCAATTCACTACCTTGCTTGCATTCTGAGGACCTTCTCAACTTTAGAATTAGGCATTTACTAATAATGGAACATGCAGCTGATGGAGCTAGGATGATGAGTGATAGTGTCTCCACCTCACATATATCATTCCTAGAACTCCAATATTCTCTGAATATTTACTGAGATGCTTGGAGACTTTTCCAACCCTGAAATGTCTGCTGAGTATTTGACACACCCAGTTACCCTTAATACATCATACGGATTGGGGAAGATTGATTAATTATGTATTATCAGGAAGGTAATGATATTCTTTCAATCAATGTCAAGTTAACAAGCTCACCAAGGTGTTATTTCAGCAGCCATGGAAATAATTAATGATTTCATTAACGTTTTTATAATAGACCACGTTCTACAGTCATCTGTACTGACATGTCTAAAGTATTTGATACAGTAGATTATTTTCTTTAACTAAATAGAATTAAGGATATCTCTATTTTTTGTGTGCGCGCTCCAGGGGCTCTCTTTGTTAGAAAGTATAATATTTGAAATCTGATGCAGTTCTTCTTAATCAAATATTATTGCACCAACCTTTTCATTACCAGCATACAGCAAGTCTTTTTAACCATTTTTATTAACAATATAGAAGAGACAGCTGATAGTTTCTCTATTTGCCTTTCTGCTGATGATCCCATTGTATATGTCCCCCTGAGTAGGGGACATGGGGGAGCCAGAGGAGCTGTGGAGCAGGATGAGACAGGCATGCAGGAGTTGGATGCATCATGAGTATCTGTGTGTGTGAGAAATCCCCCCTCCCTCAAGCTGAGAGGGTCACATGCAGAAAGGGATCAAAGATGAGGGCATGCACACAATAAGCGACAAATCCATGACACTCATCCATGATCTCTGGACCTTCCTCTTCCTAAGTGCACTGCTTAAGTGATCTGGTTGCCCCCAACTTCTGTGTGTCCCTTGGTGCTTGTATTAATTTGCAAAGTGGCCCCTGGGACTCAAAGCTTCACTTCCCCTGATCTATGCCATGGATCCTTTCTCAATCCTTGCATGCCCTCATCTCCACTCCCTTCTCCCAAGTTTACTGTAGAGACAGTAAATAGAGGCCAACTTATCCAACTCACCACTTCTCATTTGGAACTAGTGCAGTTTTAAGGTTTAAGCCAAAGGTCTCTGAAATGCATGGGAGTCCTTTGACTTCAGTGGACTTTGGTTCAGTCCCCCTAATGCATTTTCTTAATAAAAAAAAGGGGGGGGAGACACATTTGGTCATTGGGGGAGGTAGGATTCATGTGGGGGTGGGTGCCCCTGCATTTAAGATGGGGAAGGATTTTTCAACTGTTTGATCAGAGACAGTGATTTCCCTGGAGTTTGGATGAGCTGGTGTCGGGTGTCAAGAGGAGGAGTGGAGAAAGTAAGCAGATTTCCCCCCCCCCCCTTTTATTTGGACAACAAAGGTGGGGGGTATAAGGAAAGACAGAGATGCATTCAGGAACTTGATGTGTTAAGCTTACATATAAGGGGATGTCTAAAATTGTTCTCTGTTATTTAAGACATTGGTGTGCTCTGGTTGGTCCCACATTATGGGGGGGTCGCTACTTATAGCTACTAGTGGGATTTTTCTGTGTGAATGGTTGGGGTGAGGCAGGTCCTGCGGTGGTGTGGGGGGATGGACTAGATGACACTTGAGGTACTCTGTGACTGTGGAAGGTGGGGTATGCCAGTCTGCTCAGTCTCCCCACAGCCTGGTCCTATGAACTCTGCTTCCCAGCTCCCCCTGGGAAGCAGTGGGTTGCAGCCTTTTGAATTAGGAAGTTTTTAACTTGGAAAACCAAAGGGAAAAGCAGCTCTCCCTGGCAGTGACCTCTAACAAACTGAGCCCAAGCTGGACCAAAGCAGGGAGAGAAGCAGCAACATTGCAAGTGAAACTCACCAGGCAAGACACACCAAAAGCAGCAGGCTGCAGACTCAACCTAGTGAAGAATGTCTCCAGGCTGAGGGGTATTGCCTACTGCACCTCAGGATCCAGCCTGGTCTGTCCCCAGGTTCCTTTTAATCTCAAGCCTTCAGCCAGACATAAGCAGCAGAGTACATCCTAGCCTAGGCTGCCCTATGGCTCTTATCCTGCTTTTTCTTGCTCTGCTGCCTTGGACTGGGGATCCGATCACTCACATGGAGATTTTGTTTACAGCTCAGTCAGCTGCAAGAATAGCCCCAATAGTGGGCATTTTTAGACACACCTTCTGGATGTTTCAATCTTCTGGGTTTACAAGTCCACAAGTAAGTTCCAGATTCATTTTTCTCACACACACACTGCCCTGAGGCAGTTCCTCAATGCATTCTTCACACAAACGCTGCCCTGAGGCAGTCTAAAGTAGTCGCAGCTGTAAACGTGACATGCTGCCATGGAAACCAAGTGACCACAGCTGCCTGGGGCAAAGAAGTTTAGCAGGAGAACATTTTACACACAAACGTTCTTGGAGAAGTTTCATGCAGAAGTTCAAAGATCTGGATGTTTAAGATCTGGGTGAGTGATTTAGGCACACAAAGTTCTGGATGTTACAGCAAATATCCAGGAGAAATGTGTGTCTAAAAACACCCAGTGTCTGCTACTGCAGGGCTGGAGACCCCCCATAACGTGGAAGTGCCCTACACCCAAGGCCTCCTTCAGCCTAGCCCAGGCACAAGGCTCCCTCCCCCCAGTCTCAGAGCGGAGCCATGTGCAACCACACATTGTACATGCCTAGGAATAGCCCTGCTCAGAATGTCAAGTTTAAGAAATGAAAGGTGAGAGATTCAACCAGAATTTTATACTAGGGTACTTCTAGAGGGGAAAAAAACCACACACACACAGCCCCATCTTGGGAGGAGGATATTTTCCCTCCCCATCCCTGTCAAAGACATTAAAGAGATTTCCTACAGGAGGGTGGGGGGCTGTAGCAGTAGCGGTCAGCATAGGGTGATGCTTTGCTTAACAGAGGACAACTTCTCCACCAATCAGTACCAGTCTTTTAGAGCACTCAATGGCTTGAGGTCATATGGTAGTGATTTTTAAAGAGCCTTCTGGGAGTAATATTACATTACAATGTCTGTCCCAGAAAGCCAGACCGTTGGAGGGGGTTTGAATCACAAGTGAAAACAACTAATCAGAAGCCACCCCTAGAACAGGGATCAGGGGAGGAAGAGAGATTAGCCACAATGACCCTTTTCACACAGACACTCTAACACTGATAAAAATAGGTGTTACATTTTATTATGCATGTTGCAGGGCTGCAGGTGTGCTCTATGGGTGCCCTGAAACATGTATAATAAAATGTTACACCTATTTTATCAGTGTTAGTGTGTCTGTGTGAAAAGGGCCTATAAAAGCTATGGAAATTATTACTGAAATTACAGCAAACCTTACACAGGTATTCAAAGTTTGTCTAAGCAAGTTAGAAGAATGCTCTCAAAGCAAAATGATCACAATTGAAAAAATAATCAGACAACAGGGTCCTCTTGGTGAGACTGGTAAAAGCAAAACAAATGAAAACACATATTCCAGTACTTAAGGCAAAGGATGGGGAGAAGATTGTACAAAGAGAAAAAATATAGGAGTCATTTCAATAGTATTTTAAAGATCTTTATTCATCATGTGACCCTGATCCAGGACAAATTAATAAATAATTGAGTGAACTAAAGATTCCTAAACTTAATAAACGACGGGACGGTTATCTTAATGTACCATTCACATGTAAAGAGATAAGTGATACTATTCAAATTTTGGACAGGAATAAAGCACTGGGCCCCAATGGGTTTCCAGTTGAGTATTACCAAATGTTTGCTGTGCAAAAAGTTCCACTTTTGACTGAACTACTAAATAATATTCTCAAGCAAGGAACTATGCCAGAATCTTGTAATCTGTCCACTATAATATTATGCCCTAAACAGGGTAAAGAACTTATTGATTGTGCTAGTCACCAACCTATATAATTGTTAAATGTGGACTATCAAATCTTCACTAAAATTTTAGCAGATAGATTATCCTGCATAATAAAAACTTTAATCCATCCTGATCAAGATGGATTTATAAAAGGATGACAGGGTGCAGATAATAAAAGAAAAACAATGAATATTAT
This sequence comes from Sphenodon punctatus, assembly GCA_003113815.1. Classification (NCBI taxonomy): domain Eukaryota; kingdom Metazoa; phylum Chordata; class Lepidosauria; order Sphenodontia; family Sphenodontidae; genus Sphenodon; species Sphenodon punctatus. The sequence goes on along the minus strand of QEPC01001717.1, from coordinate 3,826,010 downwards.
ACAGGCAGTTTAATGAAGAAAGATCCTGTCAATGGTAATATTGATGAATGCTGAGAAAGCATTTGATAGGGTTGTAAAAGAGTTTATATGCATCACAGGAATCCATGGGAATAAAAGGTTATTTTATTAAAAAGGATCCATGCTATATATAAGGAACCTAAAGCACAAATATTGGTAAATGGTACACTATAACAAACTTTTAAATTAAAAAGGGGAACTCATCAAGGGTGTCCTCTGTCACCTTTGCTTTTTAATTTGGTATTGGAAATTTTGGCACTCTATATGACAGGATAAATTTATTAAAGGAATTGAGTTAGGAGATAAGGAAATAAAATTATCTCTTTTTGCAGATGATATGATGGTCTACCTGACATCACCTTTACAAACGGTACCCAATCTAATACAGAAGATTGAGGTATTTGGAGTACTACTGTGGTATAAAATAAACTGGCAGAAATCATCTGCTTTGGTATTGGTGGAAGATAATGAATTCAAACAGGAGATTATAGAACAAATCCCCTTCACAGTTGATTACGTGAAGGTTAAGTATCTTGGCGTATGGATAAAGAGGCCCACGATCAAGTAGGGGATCACATGGGGGCGGGTGATAGGGATGGGCGAACGCGGTTCGGTAGTTCGGTGTTCAGCCCGAACTCGGCCTGTTCGGACAACCGAACACGAACACGAACACGAACGCACCGAACGGACCGAACACCGAACGCCGAAATGGCGAACACACCGAACCGAACCGAACACCGAACTACGAAATGGCCGAACAC
>QEPC01001717.1:3787584-3809664 GCA_003113815.1 Sphenodon punctatus | reverse complement strand
TAGCCTTCTCGCGAGAGAAGGAGTCCGCCTTCGCCATGGACATAGCTAGCCAGCTGCAGGAATTGGTCCGGGCAGTACAGTCCCTAGCTATGGACATGCGGGATGTTAAGGCCAAACAGATGGAACTAGAACAAGCGGTCCTTGAGGCCTCGGGAGCCGCGGCCCCAGCGGCCATAGCCGCCCCACCTGTAGGCCAGGCCCTGGACCCAGGCCGCCGGGTGCCCGAAGCGGCCTTACCCCGAGAACCTAAGGGCCCGAAACTTGAGAAATTTTTGGGCAATCGCAAGGCTTTTCAGGGGGTTTATCGCACTGTGCGACTTAACATTTACTATGCAACCTGCAACCTATCCTACAGATGACTTAAAGGTCGCATTTGTTATTGGAAACCTAGGAGGCATTGCACTGGATTGGGCAACCTCCCTCCTAAAAGACAAGAGTTTGCTACTAAATAATTATGGGAATTTTCTTGAGGAATTTGCGGCCCTTTTTGACCACCCCCATCGGGCACGAGATGCCCAGACCCAAATCATGGCCCTTAAACAGGGGAAAAGTGGGGTATTGGAATATACCACGCAGTTCCAACAATTGGCTCTTGAATTGCATTGGCCGGAGGACGTGCTCAAGGTCTTGTTCCGCCAAGGTCTCCACGAGGAGTTGAAAGACCAGTTGGCATTCACCCCCCTGCCCGATACCTGGGGGCAACTAGCTACCCTAACCCTCCAAATTGAAGAGCGGTGGGAGAGACGACATGGGGCTCGCCCCTTCTTTCCACGACCACCTTTCAGTGGCGCAACGGGAGGGGATTCCGGGAAATTGGGGGATGTGGAGCCCATGCAACTGGGAGCGGCACGAGGACCCCTAACTCTGGAAGAACGAGAAAAACGACGTAAGTCCCGAGCATGCTTTTATTGCGGGGACACGACGCATTTTATAAATTCCTGCCTGGCCCTAGCCACATCGACCAGGCCTCCGGGAACACCTCCGGCCGGGGCGCCCAGGGAACACCCCGGCCGTAGGATGCAGCTCCCTGACATTACCTGCCAAGAGGTCCCATTTCCAAATACCCCTGACGATCACGATTTCCCCTCAACGTTCCCTTGTAGCCTGGGCCCTCCTTGACTCCGGGGCGTCAAGCAATTTCATGGACCTGACCCTGGTGGCAACGCTGGGACTTGCCACCGACCCCAAGCCTTTGCCAGAACCAGTACATACCATTGACGGTTCTCCTTTAGCTTCAGGACCTATCGTTGCCCAGACGAAGCCTTTGCAGTGTAATATGGGTGCTCATCAAGAGAATTTAACTTTTGACATAGGATGTACGCCCTTATTCCCCGTGGTCTTGGGACTCCCCTGGCTGCGAAAGCATGACCCTCATGTGAACTGGACTCTGAACCAACTTCAGTTTAATTCAGAAAATTGCCATCGTCAGTGTCTTCAGGTACCCCCGACTCAGCTTCTAGTAGCCACGACTCCAACATCCGTTAACCAGGACGCAATGCCTCTTCCCCCCGAGTATCGAGCATATCGAGATGTTTTTGATGAGCAAGCGGCTTCAACGCTGCCCCCGCGGCGGCCGTATGACTGCCCCATCGACCTGCAGCCAGGGGCCGAACCACCGTTCGGAAGGATCTACGCCCTTTCTACACCGGAACTGGAGACCCTCCGGTGTTATCTGGAGGAGGCCTTGCGCCAAGGCTTTATTCGGCACTCTAGTTCCCCCGCGGGGGCCCCAATATTCTTTGTACCGAAGAAGGATGGAGGACTTCGCCCCTGCGTAGATTATCGAGGCCTGAACGCAGTGACAATTAAAAACCGATACCCCCTTCCACTGATTCCTGAGCTTCTCAACAGGCTGCAGGGGGCACGGTTTTTCACCAAACTTGATCTTCGAGGGGCATATAACCTCCTCCGGGTGCGGGAGGGGGACGAATGGAAAACTGCCTTTCGCACACGCTATGGGCATTTTGAATACCTTGTTATGCCGTTCGGCCTAGCCAACGCTCCCGCTGCCTTCCAGCATTTTATAAACGATATCTTCCGTGATCTCCTGGACATCTTCATGATTGCCTATCTAGATGATATCTTAATTTATTCCACCACGAGGGAGCAACACATTCGTCACGTGCAACGTGTCCTCCAACGTCTTCGCACCCACAAACTGTTCTGCAAGCCAGAAAAGTGTGCCTTCCACCTTACCTCGGTAGATTTCCTGGGATTTATTATTACCCCAACTGGGGTCCAGATGGATCCACGTAAGGTGGAAGCGATCCGCTGTTGGCCTCCCCCCAAGGCGGTGAAACCTCTTCAGAGATTCTTGGGGAGCGTTAATTACTACCGCCAATATATCCCCCATTACGCTGAACTAACAACCCCATTGACACGACTATTAAAGAAACATCAGGAATTTGTTTGGGGCTCGGAGCAACAACATAACTTCATGTGCCTGAAACAAGCCTTCATGTCGGCCCCGTTACTCCGGCACCCCGACTTCCATAAACCTTTTCAAGTAGAAGCTGATGCTTCCAGTAGGGCCATCGGGGCAGTGTTGTTACAACCCGATAACCCAGAAGGATCTGGACTACCATGCGCCTACTATTCCCGGCAGCTTACCCCTGCCGAACAAAACTATACGATCCTAGATCGAGAATTACTGGCCATTAAGGTGGCTTTTGAGAACTGGCGACACTATTTAGAAGGAGCCCATTATCCGGTTACGGTAGTAACAGATCACAAGAATCTAACTTTTCTACAGACGGCCCATATCACAAACGCGCGACATGCCCGGTGGGCTCTATTCTTCGCCCGTTTCTCTTTTGTTATCAAGTACCGCCCAGGAAAATTAAACACCCTCGCCGACGCCCTGTCCCGGTACCACGAAACCACAAATGAAGGAAAACCCCCGAGGGGGACGATCCTCGAACCCAAGGTCTTCGCCATGATCCAAGTAACGACCAAACAATTGGAAGAGGCTACCCAGCAGGAATTAATGCCCACCCAGGATGTTAGTTGGACAGCAGACCAAGGACTCTTAAGAAAACAAGGGCTGATCGTTGTTCCACCCTCCTGTCGAGCCCAGATCCTTTGGGGCCATCATGATGCTCCCTTAGCCGGCCACCCCGGCCGGGATCGAACACTGCAGCTAATCCACCGTTCCTTTTGGTGGCCAACCTTGACCCAAGACGTACGTCAATACGTAAGTAACTGCTCCGTGTGCGCCCGCACTAAGGCCCCTCGACAAGCCCCACAGGGGTTATTACAGATAACCGAACCGCCGCAAGGACCATGGCAACGAGTCGGGATCGACTTTATTGTAGACCTTCCCCCTTCGCGAGGATACACCACCGTATGCGTGGTGGTCGATCATTTCACCAAGATGGCACATTTTGTCGCGTGCAAAAAACTCCCTACTGCCCAAAGGACCGCTTTGCTCTTTATTCGCCACATCGTACGTTTGCACGGATGGCCCACAGAGATAATCAGTGATAGGGGCTCCCAGTTTATCTCTCACTTCTGGCAATCCTTTTTTAAGGCCTTACAAGTGCAACTAAGTCCCACCACCGCTTACCATCCCCAGGCCAATGGCCAAGTGGAGAGAGTAAACCAAGACTTTGAACATTATCTGCGTTGTTTCATAAACTATCTCCAGGACGATTGGTATACTTGGCTGCCACTTGCGGAATTCGCACACAACAACGCCCCAAATGCATCCATTGGGGATTCTCCCTTTTATATTTCCTATGGATACCATCCCCACAACGGTACTCCAGACCTTGCCCCTGTACGAGTCCCCGCCGCTGGAAGTCTCCTCCAACACCTACGGCAAGTACAACAACAGGCAAAGACCACGTTGATTGCTTCCCGTCAACGATATAAACATTATGCAGATCAGCACCGCCGAATAGCGGGGGACTACGTCTGGCTGGACCGCCGCCATTACCCCTCAATACGACCCTCCCGGAAATTAGACAACCGATTCATCGGGCCCTTTCCCATCCGGCGACAAATTAATGACGTGACCTTCCAGCTCCAGCTTCCCCCTCGCCTTCGAATTCACCCAACGGTACATGTATCCCTCCTAAAGAAAGCCCCTACACCGACGGAGCCCCTTGGACCCCCATCCCTAGAAACTACGAGTTTGCCTCGGGACACGGAATACGAGGTTCGTGCCGTTCTCGACTCTAAGTACCTTCGAGGCCGACTTCACTATTTAATAGATTGGGTGGGGTACGGCCCCGAAGATCGCTCATGGGAACCAGCCACCAGTGTATCTGCACCCCGTCTAACCCGACTCTTCCATCGGCGGTACCCGGAGAGGCCCGGGCCATCCTGGACTTTTGGGCAGGGGCCTCGAGGGGGGGGTACTGTCAGGGTCCGGCCGCAGGTCCGGCAGCACCGCCGACACCAAGCCCCACCACGGGGAGACCCGGCAGCCGATGGGAATCAGGCTCCGCCCCCCTTAACGTCCACAGATGCAGGGGGAACCCAGAAACTGCCTCAACAAACCCCCCAGACCCCGCCCCGGGATGCTGCGCAGGACGCAGGGGCGGGGCCTCCAGCACGCCGCCGCTCAGCGCAGCTACAGGCACGCCAGGGGGGCATGGCCTTTACTTTAAATCCCGGCGCGGTGAGATACGCAGTGCCAGTGAATGTGCCCAGTCCCCCCGTGTTCCTGCCCCTCGTTGCACGTGGTCTTGGTGCGTTGGGTGAAGGGTGGAGTGGGTGTGAGTCAGCCTTCCCCCCTCCTGTGGGTAACCCTGCCCCCCCTTCCTCCCTGCGAGCTTTGTATCCTACCTGTTCCTCTCCTTGCCTGGGACCCTTCCCCTGCATGCACCCCCCACCGTGGCACATTGCTTCCCTTCCCCCTGTGATCGAACATCCGGAGTGTGCTTGCTTGGCGGGAGGTGTAAGGAGGACTGCATAGCACAGGTGATCTGGCACCCTATGATGAAGTAGGCCTCAATCCCTTGCGGATCTTAATGGCCAAAATACTATCCTGATGGGCAACTTATAACCTGTGAGCAGTTCCGGAGAGCCAGGGGGATTTCAGCCCTCCAGGGGAGCGTGAACGGGAGTGTGTGGGTCTCTATTACCCCTTATCCCAAAACCCCCCTTCCCCGTGACATGAACCCCCCGCGGTTCACACATCCCTAATGTATTCCATGGAAAAGACCCATGCCAAAATCTTAAATAAGTACCAGGAGTTTTATTCTAAATGGGGAAGTATCTGGAATACTTTATTGGGGAAAAAAGGAAAACACATCAAAGGATTATTATTTATATGTGAAGGGTATTTAATTATAAATAAAAGTTAGAGGAAGTATTTAGGAGATAAGTTGCAATAGGAGGTAATAAAAGGAGATTATTTATTTATTTAAATAAATTTAGTATCCCACCCCTCCTGCCACAGGCAGCTTGGGGCGGCTCACAACAGAACAAAAAACATAAAACTATAAAACACACCCCTACATTCTCATCCCTCTCCTCCCCCCCCACCCATCTCCCCCACCAAACACCTGGCAAACCAGCCAGATCTTGCAGCTTTTACGAAAGGATGGGAGGTCCGGGGCCAGACACAACCCCACCGGAAGGGAGTTCCACAGTCTCGATGCAGCCACTGAGAACATCCTCCCCTGTGTGGCCCCCCAAAAGACTCGAGGGACCACAAGGGCCCCCGATGAACACAGGGGCAGATCCAGTACCTAGGGGGTGAGGCAGTTTCGCAGATAGGCAGGGCCCAGACCATTTAGGGTTTTATAGGTTTAGGACTTTATAGGTTAAAACCTTGAATCAGGCTCGGAAGACTATCGGCAGCCAGTGCAAAGAACGGAGTACTGGTGTAATGTGCTCCCAGTCCCACCAGGAGACGGGCCACCGCATTCTGCACCAGCTGCAGCCTCCGGGCTGTCACCATGGGTAGCCCCACATAGAGTGCATTACCATAGTCTAGTCTAGAGGTGATGAAAGCATGAATGATGGTGGCCAGGTCGGAGCCCGACACATACGGCCTAAGCCAATGTACCAGATGTAATTGGTGAAAGGCACCCCTTGCCATCGCCTCCACCTGGACATCCAGGCGGAGCTGTGCATAGAGGAGTACCCCCAGACTCCATACCTGGGGAACCAATGGAGGACAAACCCCACCAATGATGGGAGCCATTAACTCCATCGCCTTGCCCAACAGCATCACCTCCACCTTGTTGAGATTCAGCCTCAGTCGATTAGCCGTCATCCAATCCCCACACAGCTGTCAGGCATTGAGTAAGCACGGAGACTGCACGGTCTGGGTCAGTTGAAAAAGAGAGATATAGCTGAGTGTCATCAGCATACTGGTGACACCGTACGCCAAACCTCCTGATCACCTTGCTGAGAGGATGCATATATACATTGAACAAGAGGGGGGACAACACTGAATCCTGCGGGACACCACATGTGAGGTCTCGGTATGATGAAAAACACTCCCTGAGTACCACTCGTTGGGTTCTCCCGGTCAGGAATGAGTGGAACCATTCAAGAACAGACCCGCCCACCCCTGCACATTCCCGCAGACGCGCCACCCACTCTCGTGATCCACCGTATCAAAAGCAACTGACCGATCTAATAGGACCAAGAGGGTCGAGCAGCCCCGGTCCATCTCTCAGCACAGATCATCCACCAAGGCCACAAGCACAGTCTCCATGCCATGACAAAATCCCGACCACGAGGGATAAAAAAAAATGACACGGTCAAGATGCCACTGCAACTGCTGAGCCACAACCCGCTCAATAACCTTCCCTAAAAAGGGAAGGTTAGAGACAGGTCGATAACTGGCAAGGGAGCAGCATCATCCCGCTGAACAATACCCCCAGTAATTTAAAAGTTGACTTACCCTTCACGGGGGTTATGGTGCCAACATTTGACCCCTGAAAAAGCATCCCCTGGCTGATATATACCAATGGTATCATCCCACTAAACAGCACCCCCATTTGCCAGGCCCCCAAAATTAAACTTCACTACATGATCAAAATAATTGCAGTGTATAAAATAGTAATAATCATATTAAAGTTCAATATTTAAGGCCGCAAAGTTATAACATATCAATGCAACTCTGCGATTCATACCGCTAAAGCAAAACAGAAAATAAAAACTTAAATCCACTATGGCCTCACAGGGAGCTGGGGCTATAGTGCAGAAAGCGACCTCCTCGGCTGTGTCGATTAGATGGTAAACTAATATAGCAATCTAACTGCAGCTAGGTTCTATCTGCTTCTTCCTAAATAGCTCCAATTTGAGGCAAAAAGAAGCCACCCTCCATGTTATTTCTATATTGGAGTTAGCAAACAGGAAAGATATCAGTGCAAGGTGGTCCCAGTATTCCTTACCCTCAAACTAGCTCCCAAATATCTCGGCACGTAAATGTGCAGACTGAGGGCAAGTTAACAAGTAATGGGGAAGATCCTTGACCACAGTTAAACCGCAGTAACAAAATTGCAAACTGGAGGGAACACCCTGGTAACGGCCCTCCTGCACCGAAGTGGCCATCATATTAAACCTTGCCGCTGTAAAGGCTCTTCTAGAGTTGAAATAAGTTAAATTCGACAAGTAAAGCTCGTATTCCGGCCCCGCCTTAAATAGGGGATACCAACCTTGGCACAATTTTTTGGTCTCTTAAGGCCATTCTCTCGCTCTGTAGATTAATGTTGTCTGACCTAATTCTAATCTGAAGTTTGGCCTGCCGGGGGGTGAGAGAGTGGAAATTGGGTGGAGAATAACCTAGCTCAGCCAATTTTGCCACTACAGAGCTGTACCAGTGGTATTAGGCCAGTGCATTCTCTTGTTCCTGAAGATAGAGATGGGGAAGCCGATCCAAAGACATATTACGCAGTCTAAACCAGAAGCCCAATAGTAGTAATCTGGTTTTAGTGGCAATTGGGGGGATGCCACATTCAGTCCGGAGTAAAATAGAAGAAGTACCATGAGGGACTCCCAGAATGGTCCTTAAAATGCTGTTCAGTAGCAGGCCCAGATTGGGTTTCCCAATACCTCAGATCTCCACCCCGTATAGCAGCTGAGGGATCAATTTATGCTGGATTAATTTAAGCATGGGGCACAATCTTTTCCCTCCCTTGTAACTCCAAAACTTCAGTAATCCGGTGATAGTATAGGCCGCTTTCAGTTTCACATATTCCAAATGCATAGTCCAACTACCTGTTTGGATAAACCAAATTCCTAAATACTTGTAAGATTTTACCTGCTCTATAGTAACCGAGTCCAGATTCCATGTAAAAGTTTTAGACTTTTTTCCGAATACCAAAATCTTAGATTTGTCGTGATTGATGGTCAGATGGATATCCCTGCAATAGTGTTTCAATTTGGTCATCTGACACTTCAGTCCCACCCTAGATGTAGACAGGATAACCATATCATCGGCAAATAATAAAATTGGCACAGGGCAACCAGCTACAGCAGGGGGGGTGACCGTCCTGGCCCAAACGTTTAGCAACAATGTCATTAATAAAGACGTTAAAAAGAAAAGGGGCCAGGACACAGCCCTGTTTAACCCCGTTTGTCGCTCAAGCATATCGCTATTCTCTTTTTTGAACATTTCAGAGACTCTCGTGGACTTCTGTGAACTGTCATAAACCTTCGGGAACTTCTGTATAATTTCATAAAATTACGTAAATTGCCGTGAACTTCTGTAAATTTCTGTGTACACTGTTTTGTGAATGGTGGATCAGATGAGAGCCCTGCTTTTTATTGGTTTTAGTGGCTGCCCTTTCTTGAACTAGCACATGGGTATTAAAGGTAGCTCTCCCTTTATTCCTTCTCTTGCTATTTGACTTCTACTGAGGGCTCGCTCATTCAGCCCCTTGCATACCAGAGCTACCCTGTCTAACGTAAGAAACCCACATTACAATGGGCACACGCACTAGCAGGACATTTGGAGCAATACCTGGTAAGTTGTTTTGTTATTCAATTGTATGAGATAGTAAAAAAGTAACTCGCTCATATTATATATGCCATTGACTGCAGGCACAGCAGCCAGCCAGCATGCACACTCTGCTTAGCGTATTTTTTTTTCCTTTCGAGGATATTTTTGATCCAGGAAATTCTGCTAGCATGGGGTAATTTGTGCTTAAATTAGACCACTTTTAAACAAGGCGCTTAGAAGCATCTCCCGAGCCCCGCATTCAGAGGAAAGTCACGCGTGGGGTGTTTACACACTCCCCGCACTGCCGGAAGTGACGTGTTGCCCATTCTCGGCAGCAGTGGTGGCTGGAGATGCGAGGCTTTGAAGAGGCATGTTCTGAAAGCCTCGCTTTGCAGGCTTTCAGAACACACCTTTTCAAAGCCCCACGTCTCCAGACACTGCCACTGCCAAGAATAGGCAGCAAGTCACATCTGGCAGCACGGGGAGCATTTAAACACTCCCCACGCAGCTTTCCTCTGAACGCAGGGCTTCAGGAGGCGCTTCCTTAAGTGCCTCGTTTAAAAGTGGTCTTAGAGAGGAAGGAATAAATGCAGATCTCTTCTTCTGGCTAGAGAAGGCTCCCCATTAACAACTTAATCCTCCAAGTGCTCTACCAGAGCAAGCCCCATTCAGGTGAACGAGGCTTGCTGTGCGATCAAACAATCGGAGGACTGAGTTGCGAAGAGGGAGCCTAAAGATATACTGAAAAGGTGCTGAAAGCTGTGGGACAACTGCCGAAAATAGTTGTAAATGTCACTAAAACTGACGTAACTGCCATAAACTATCGTAAATGCCACAAAAGTTACTTACACTCCCATAAATTCCACAACTGCCATAAACTGCCATAAACTACTATAAATTGCCATTCAATATCATAAATTGCTGTTCATTGCCATCGGCCCAGTAGCAGACAAGTCAAAAAAGCGACAGCCCAAAGTAGAATGGAAAACAATGCTGCCACTTCAGGCCTACATGGAAGCCATTTCCAACAGAGGGGAACAAAAACCATGTCAAAAGCTGAAAAATTGGGTACATAAGACAAGATTCAAGAACATGAAAAAGGAACATGTCAAATAAAGTGGCACGTCAGTATGACCCAGACAAGGAAGTAAGAGATTTTCTTTAAAAGTATTTTTTTAAAATTGTCAGAAATCAAAGTGAAACCAAGGTGACATCCATAAGCTGGAAATTTGAGCAAGAGAGTTAGGGAGAAGACACCTAGGCAATTCCAGTGATGGGCTCCTGCTTCCTGAAAGAGAGTCTCTACCACCTGCCCTACCTTTTTTTAATAAATCCTGGAAATGTTTCCTGAAGATTTTATTTATCCTATGAATTTAAAGATGCAAGTGCTGATTGCCAGTCTTTGACCACTTTCATGCCTCGGCGGGGGCTTGTCCCACACAGATGTTGGCTCCGGGAAAGACTCCGGGAGCCAAAATATGCACCGGGTTTGGTCAGTGTGAAAGCTCTCCCGCGCAGCTTTGTCGGAAAACATCCAAACACCCACAAAAGTACAGAGCTGGATTTCCCTGGAGCTCCTTCTGGGCAGGACTTCATTATGTCACTAGCAGAAGCAAAGACCTTATTTTCCAGGGCTGTGAGATTGGGTTTGGATACAACACAAACCAACACACAAAAAGCCCCTTTCAGCCTCCATATTCAAAACACAAAAACTGCCCTTGAATTTTTGAGCATGTTAGTGTGTTTTGTGCCTCTCAATTTCCACTTCTAATTTGATTATTTAAATTGTTGGTCTAGCAGTTTGAGCCCCTTTCAAGTTTCATGGCATGTTGTGCTGGTCAGGGGGGAGATTGTGCTTTGATTTAGGCTTACTTTTTATCTGTAGTGCACTGTGATTCAGGGGCTTCACCTGCTTCCACAGGCAACTGGGGAACTATATACACAGGCAAAACTATACCAAGGAAACAGGATGGGATGGGGCATGAGGTTCCCTGCCTGGTGCTCTGGAGCTCACCAATACCAGGGTCCTTTTCTGTTTATTGTAGGGTCACTCCATCCACCTCCACCCCGTACACACAGTGTAAGCAGACCGATGGCAGCTCTGCTTCTGTCCACGCCAGCCTGTTTCACATCCGGGTTGGCCGGTCTGTGAAAGGCCACACACCAGATGTTTAAAATCACTGCCTGCTGACTGTAGCTGCTCTGGGGCAGCCCTGCCAATGACTGCCAGAATATTCCAGAACGTACTGCACAGAGCGGGCCAGCCAAACCCAGGGCACTGGCCGAACATGGAACTGCTGCCCATCTGTTGGGTACACTTGTAGTGCAGCTCCATGGCACTAAATCAGCATCATGGAGTGTCAGGCGCCAGCCTAGAGCATCAGTCAACACCTGCAACTCTATGATGCAAAGAGGGGAGGGTGCATCTGTTGTGGGCCCAGATGGCTCTGGAAGTAGGTGGATGTGGGGGGTGCACCCCCAGAGCAGCTCTGGGGATGACGAGGCTCCATATCAGTCTAAAAACACCACAGAGGACTGCACCCTCTCACACACAGAGAAGCTATATACACAGGCTGGAACTACACTTGTCCCCATTTACTTGCTCCTTGACCAACTGTAGCACCTACCAAGTATTTCTCCTTAAAAGGGTTCCAAAATTCCAAGAAACAAAATGCAAAAAAATTCCACAAGAGTTGGCACCAAAACCAGAACAGAAATCAGAAACAAAAAACTGTGCATCGCTCGTATTTTTTTTCAGTTATATTACAATCCCCTTACACTGCTCTGGAAGTAATTTACACCCACTTTAAGGCCACCGCAATGTAAAGTGGGGACAGATTGCAAATAAGTATCAGACCCAAAGTATTTTTCTTTGTCTTTGTTATGCTGTGATATAAACACATGTAAATTCAAATCTTCTGTCATCATCACAGCCCATAACTGCCCTCCAGGGCAAAACAGTGAATTGTGCAAATGTAAAAATCAAGTACGCCTAGCATACTCTGAATGGGGTCATGAGTAAGACTGGAGTAAATATTGCAAGATATGCAGAGCAGTAATTAGAATATTCATTTACCTTTTAATTCACATAGCCTTTATGGCATTTCATTTAGCTAGAACATCTCTTAAAATGATCACTGCATTCCACTACTATTCCCTTAGAAATACTGGGAGAGATTTTCAAGTGGACTTTTGGTGGGACTTGTGAACCAAAATCCCTACAGTCATCTGCAATATCCATCCCTTTAAAAGGAGAATTGTTTAGTTTGTTTCTTTATCTTTTAAAAATTAATAATAAAAGCACACACTGGTTCTTTTTAGATGCTATCTTTTGATTCCAGCAAAGCATGAAATAATATCTATCTTTTCTCATTCATAAATATGTCATGTACTGTCACAAAAATGTACTTAAAGAAGGATCTAGCTTTGTATTTTTTCAATACACCAGTATGTTCATTTTAAAAAACTTTTTACTAAGCTATTCTCTACATCCTCTTGTCACTGCTAAAAGGTAAATAATCCTTCTATTGAGTAATGGTGAGTCAGTTCTCTCTAGCCTATTTTTCTCAGCCAAAGCGACTTTATTATTATTATAGTTTGTCTATACAATTGTGTTCAGTCATGTCAGATGTGCAATGCTGAGTGGGTCTCTGAAGCCTTTTAGCTATACCTGCTCTCTGCTACTCAATCTGGCATATTGCAAATGTATCTCGGAGCTGCAGGAAACAAACATTTTACACACAAGGTTTGACAGATATGGAGTAATCACTTTCCATTTTCTAGCAGATAAATAATGCTCCTGTTTATTAATATTAAAAGTCAGAAAGCAATTAATAGTTTTGGTTTTAACTAGTGGCTTGTTAGAGTTAGAATTGGGCAAAAACAGAACATAAGCTTTGGTGTATGTTAAGGAGTAAGGTCCTGTAGACAGCTACATTACCTCTTCCTCTGCCACCCCAAAACTGTGGCTCAGGGCCAAAGCATCAGATTCTCCAGTTCCTCCAATATTTTCCTTCCTCTGGATATTTTATTAAAACAGATCTTCAGTCAGTCAGAAACACATATTCCTGGTGGCCTCCCTTCTAGCCAAGCCCTGGACCTTTTAAGCCAGTTAACGTCCCCCAGTCCTAGGCACCCGTAGGCAGCTTCCCGTCTGCAGGCTAGAATTTCCTTCAGGGTACCGGAGTATACTAGTCCTCTCAGGGCCAGCCTTACCACAGGGCGGTTTGGAGCAGCCGCCCTGGGCCCCACTCCTGGGGGGGGGTGTACTCGGGGCTCCCAGCTCCCGGCCACTGTCTGTCTCCGCCAGGGAGTGAGGGAGAGGCAGAGACCCCACCTCTCTCTCACTCCCTGGCCGAGACAGGCAGTGGAGGGGGCCAGGGAGTGAGGGAGAGGCAGAGGCCTCACCTCTCAATCGCTCCCTGGCAACCTCCAGTGGCAGCAGTGGGAGAATAAGGCCCCACATTTCTCCCCTTCCCGGGGCCCCGTAAATCCTAAGGCTGGGCCTGAATCCCCTCAGAACTTGCTCTCCCTGCTACAAATCAAAATAGTATTTGAGGTACCCTTGGATTGTAACAGCAGCAACGGGGTTAAAAATAGAGGTTAATAGTGACAAAAAATGAAGCCGTTTCAGAACCATATAATGTCCTTGATCCCATAATCAGGGCCCCATGTATTCTGCATTTCACCCATCAGCAGCAGTGGGGGAAATGCAGAATACACAGGCCTCTTACCATAACTCCCATCTTCCATAATGAGAACTGTCCATGTGTTCATAGGGTATTCTATTTCACTGAGACAGTAAAGGACAGTGTTGCTTTTTAATAAAGAAACAGCTGGATGAATCCATGTGAGTATTTTCTCCAGTTTCCCAATAGATGAGTCACACATGCAGTGTCTTAACAAATCTGCATGGCACAAATTCAACGTCGAGAATTAAAATAGAGAGTGAAGAAGATTATGAAAAAGAACGCTATGTCAAAAGGGGACTAAACTAAAAGAAAAGCCATTTCCCAGTGGAATTCATGCATAAATAAGCAAGAAAGAAATGGAAATATGCTAAAGTTTAATAAGGGGCAACTTCATAAGAATGATCCAATGAAGTACAACAGTGGAGCTGCAGTGGCTTTTATGAGGAGTCATTAAATCAGGAAGGAAGTAGAGAGTGGAAATCAAGCATGTACCATAAACCAGAATCGCTATTTTATCTACATCTCATTCTTTTCTATACCACAAAATCCAAAGTTGTCCTGGGCTGTTTACCCCACATGAAAATAAATTATACTGCTGTGGCAAACAGACAAGACAGGGAACCCGGAGACCCAAGTTCTGCCACAGACTTGCTGTGTAACTTTGGGGGTGCAGCCACACAAGCTGCAAGGGCCTTATCATGGCAGAGAATTGTTGCCACCACACTGTGGAGAAGCTGGGTGGGCTGGCCCCTGTTGGAGCTGCTGCCACATAAAAGACAAACCAAGGCATCACCCACACAAGCAGGCGCCCAGCTCTGTCCTGCCTCCCTTCCCCAGACAGACTAAAAGCTGCCCCCGGCTGTGACGTGGCCACATTCACCTGGCACTAGCACCCGTTGCTCAAGGCCCCACAGCATTGGACCATGCGTGGCCGGGCAAGGACGCCTCATCACACAAGTTGCCCTGCCCTGTGCAGCCTTACCCCAGTTGGAGTGAGTCTGCTCTGCAACATGTCCTCAGAATTTTTCCAAGAATGCGTCACAGAGCAGCTGGCAGACCATGGGCACACAAGCAACTGTATTGCATGGCTTGTTTTCCCAGGGAGGGGCAAGGCTACCTAAGACGTGGTAGCCACCCCAGCCTGTCTCGTGTGGGTACACCCTAGAAGACTCGCATTTCTTTGCCTCAGTTTCTTTTAACCCACTTTATGGGGTATGCCTTCCTGAATGAAGGGCTGTTAATCTTTAAAATGGGTATAATGATTGGGCTGTTTGGAATTCACGTATTTCCCCTTTTGCAGTAAAAATCTGCATTCTGACATTTGTTCCATCCCGGACAGACCAGGCTTCAGGGCTCCAGGATGTGAGCAGACTTGGATGAGTGGGTCAGACAGAAAGCAGCAAGATGAAGGTCCGGAGCAGAGTCAGAGCAGGATTGGGACCAGAGTCCAAGAAACAAGCAAGGCTGGGTGCAAACAAGAGCAGGAATAGGTCTGGGAAGCAAGGCTAGAATTAGGTGAAGGCCAGAACAGGGAAAGAAGCAGACCAGAATGAAACAGACAAGGCTAGGAACAGGACAGAAGATTCTTGTTCCTGCTGGGTGGATCTTTATATTCTTACAAGTGGCCAATCAGAAGGCTGGGAGTCTTAGTTAGACTAAAGGCCAAAATCACAGTGCAACAGTGGTGCTGTGGAGCTAGCTACTGCCTAGAGATACTCCTGGTGGGAGTGGCAGTTCAAGGCCCATGTTCTTTGCACTGGGACAGAACAGAAGTATCT
The DNA here is from genome assembly GCA_003113815.1 of Sphenodon punctatus. NCBI lineage: Eukaryota > Metazoa > Chordata > Lepidosauria > Sphenodontia > Sphenodontidae > Sphenodon > Sphenodon punctatus. The sequence goes on along the minus strand of QEPC01001717.1, from coordinate 3,794,287 downwards.
GAAAATTCTCTCAAAACCATAGGAGGGGATCACTGGGCTTCCTAGAACAACTGATATTAGCCTATGAAGACAAAGAGCATCCACCAGAATTGGGATTTAATGCTAGGAAGGGGACTGTGTCACACATACTGCCCTTCCTCCCTTCTACACCTGGTCAGAGGGTACAGGTCCAAGCTATTATAGGAAGAGATAGGAAAGACCTGTGAATACAGGATCCTTGGTGCACCCACCACACCGCTAGAGAAGGGAAGACTACCTGGTGGGGTTGGAGATCAATCAGTAGCTTTCATGCTCAAACTCATATTTTCATGGTCTGTGCTGGGATCCTTAGCATAACACATACTAAGTATTCATCAGCTGAGTAAGTGCATCCCCCCCACCCACCCAAAATGCCTTGCTCCCAGGATATACTGATGAAACAGAAAATTTTCCAGAGATCATTTCAATTCAGTCAGAAACTCATTACTAAATAGCAGTTGGTAGATGAGCACTAGGGATGGGCGAACAGAATGCGGTTCGGATGTTCGGTCGTTCAGTTTGAAACCCAAGTTCGGGTTTAATGGTTCGGTTCAGCCGAGTTCAGGTTGGCTGAACTTGACTGAACAGTCAAAAATAGCACTATCAAAACCAAAACCAAAACGTATTCTTTTTTTGCCCTGAAAAGATGTTTTTCCTGCCCCCGAACTCATCCGAACACAACCGAACTGTTTGGTCATTCGAGAGTTCGGTTCAGACATCCAAACAGACCGAGTTTGGTCCGAACTCCGAACATCCGAACCACGTTCGCCCATCCCTAATGAGCACAGTGTCATGGTATAGTTGTCATGCCACTTAGTTGCCATTACCTGATCAAATATTTTCAAAAATTATCAAAAGAGTACCTACTCTGACCATATAGTGCTCTTGCATCACCCATGTGATCCTGAATGACTACAAATTATAGGGGGAAATTACTAAATATTTTACTGTCCCAATACAGTTTGAGAAAAACTGTGGTTTGTAATTTCTCCCTTCACACACATACACGTTCTGATTTTCCCATGATTATAAACTTTTTCACAGCAATTTAGTTGTCAAGCCATTTTATTTCAAAGTCCATTATTCTCTTAAACCACTTTCTGACGTGCCAGGAGGAAAGCGTGCTTTGAAGTCCGAGAGAAGGAATGCGAATGCAAATGCTGCGTGTCATTCATCACGTGGGAATGCCGCACTGCGCAGGATTATGCATGCTGATGAGTGAGAATTACAAAACTGCAAAATCCAGCCTGGTAATTCTCAATCATCAGCACGCATAAACGGTTCAATCCTGTGCAGCGCGGCATTCCCACATAATGATTGACACGCAGCATTCACATACGCATTCCTTCTCCCGGACTTCAAAGCACGCATCACGGCATGTCGGAAAAGTCTCTTAGTGATGATGGTACCTGAATTTTGAGCTACAGAAATGACACTCAAAAACAATGATAAACGTTGCTCCAAACTGCATACATTTCTGTTTATACAAAATTAGAAGCCATCCCCCTTTTTCAAACATGTTAATATCTGAAATATGTAGAACTGGGAAACCTGATGGAAAAGTCCTTATTTTTTATTTTCTCTAGCTCCAAAATATTAATACTTGTACTAGAGATCTTTCAAATCTTCAAGGACACTGAGCTATGTCACCGAAGCACACTGATGATACTACTCCTATGGTTGCTAAGGTAACTGGAATGAGAACACTTCGTACTCGTTTTACTGAAATATAATGTGGACTGGATATATTATTCATATTATATTATTGGACCAAATTCTGATTTGTTTTATGCCAGTAGTTCCCACCCATTTTGAGACATATATTATCCCATGACGACTCAAGACAGCAAAAACAAAAAGTCACACGAAGTATACTGAATTCCAACCAAAATCAGGATCTCAATCTACAGATTTTTTATTTATTTTTCAATTTAATACCCTGCCCCTTACAGATGGTGTGATCCACCCTCCACTTCTCCCCACCCTCACCCCCACAATTGGGGGCCTGGCTCACAATTTGGGAGCCTCTGTTTTCTCTGTTTATCTCCTTAAAAATTTCTCCTAGCTTTTTAGGAGATAAACTGTCATTGATTAGGAACTTTGTCCAGACCACAGGGATTGGCACAGTCATTTTGGCACTGCTGATTTCTCCAAGTCAGGGCCAGTTTTAGCGCATGTAAACCACGTGCAAAATGAAAAAGCAGGGCTCTCTCTGCAAGAGTATGCATGGGAGAAAAATTACATGGGGGTGGGGAGATGAAAGCTATAGTAAAGTATGTTATTTTCTGTTGCTATCTACTGTAAAATTTATTTTGTTTTGTTTTTCATTTTGGTTTGGTGGGTTGAGATGTACTGGGGCTCTATATGCAAAAAAGTGAATGAAGGCAGGAGGCTGAAAAATTTACAAGACTCCTACCTTGGGTGCTGAATCCTGCTGTCGTGCGTGGCACACGTTCAACCTACAGATCCCTTGTACTCCTGGGGAATGTTCCCTAAGCTGAAACAGGCAGCTGGTCACGGTAAAGTGCCACAGGATCCAGCACTTTTTTCACACAGGTGCTGTTTTACTTACATGTACAGTCCTTATTCCATATTTATATCCATCACAGTCCACACATTTCAGTATTCCACAAATCACCTTCTTCCTTTTATCAACTAGTCCACATGCTGGGTTGTGTCTTCTTAGGAATCAGGACACCCGATAATACAGGCTTCTGGTCCTTCCAATTCTCTACGGGTGTCTTAGACAACACAGGTCCTGTGCTCACAGGCTTCTGGCCCTTCCAGTTCACTAAGGGTGTCTTAGAGAACACAGGCCCTGTGCTCAGACTCCTGAACAGACCCCCTTGGCAGCCAGTTCCCAGGGCTAGGCTGACTACCTGCTCCCTGTACCCTTTCTTCTAGACAAGCCATTTGCCCCTGAGGAAGAGCCCTCTTGCTGCTCTTTGCCTCTCCCTGGTGGTCTAAGCTGCCCCCTTAGCCTCCAACTCAGCCCTATTATAATGAGCTTACTTTCACGGACTTGCTGTTCCCTGCCACCCAGCTGGGGCCAGTTACTCCCCATCAGTCTTATTAGCCATTGTTGACTCCCCTTAAAGGGTGCACTCTCACTCTGTAGAAGCTACAGGGACTTACCTTAGCCCCATAAGATGAATCTTGCTGGTATTTAGCATGCCCCTGGCACAAAGTGGTATCACTTCCACATTACACTGACTGTGGAAGGCAGCCTCCTCTTCTCTAGGTGAGGAGCTGGGAGATGCTCCCCTTTTTCAAAATAAACTAAGAAAAGTTGCCCCAGACTATGAGATACTATCACTTTAAGAGGCTATTACTAAGTTCTGCTGCTCCTGTCACTCACTGCTCCCCAGGGCCCAGAGAAGCATGAGGCTAGAGATCACTGTGGAGAGCATGGTGCTAGCAGCAGTAGCTCCTGTTCCTGCCATGCTCTCCCTGTTTTTCCCGTCCCCACATTAGAACAGTTAGAATAGGGTGTACAATTCGTTTTTGTTATTAGAACAAAACCAAAAATTTATCTTTTCTTTTTTGTTATTGTAATAATGAAAATGAAAATTAATAACAATAACAAAAACGAATTTCACCTTACTGATGTTTGAGCGGCTTCTTGAGTAGAAAGCCACCCTGCATCAGGTGGAACTGGAGGCAGACATTGAGGCACCTCCAGGGTACAACAGGGAGGAATGGGAGATTCTCGCTCACACGGTCTTCATCCTGAGACCGTTCCTGGCCATGACGGAAACTGTGAGCAGCTCCACTGCCACCCTCAGCCAGGTGACCCCACTGGTCCATAGTCTCCAGAGCAGCCTGGACGAGATTCTTGGGGGGCGGGATTGTGGCCCTCCGGGCAGAAAGATCTCCGATGAGGTGCTTGACCTGGCATGGAAGCTGAAGGCAGGGCTGAGTGTGCACTTTTATGAGCTCCTGCACTGGGAGAAATATGTCCTGTCAACCATGCTGGACCCCAAGATCAAGGGCAGCATAGTACGTGAGACAGCGGTCTATGGCCTCCGGAAGGGTACACTGGTGCAGAAGGTCCAGAAGGCAGAGCTGGCCATGCAGAAGGACACCCCTGGGGATGGTGGGACTGGGAGCAGCGACCCCTTCCAACCATCTGGGTCTATCCCTGCCCCCAGCCTTAGCAGTAGCAGCAGCACCAGCACCAGCAGTAGGATGAATAGTAGCAGCAGGACCCCTATTGCCAGCAGCTCCTCCTGTGTGCAGTCCACTCTGGGGAGCATGGGACCCAGCACAAAAGGGAAAGCAGCATGGCTGAGGACAGTGGGGCAGGTGGTGCCCACCCAGAGCTACCAGAAGAAGTATGATGCTGCCTCAGCAGCAGTGGAGACCTACCTGGAGCCATGCATTGATCCCAGCAGTGATCCCTTGGCCTACTGCGCTGGCAAGGCCAACGTATGTTCGGCCCTGTCAAAAGTGGCCAAGAGTATCCTGTCCTGCCCACCAATCAGTGTCCCCAGCAAGTGGGTGTTCTCTGTGGTGGGGGACATTTTCTCCCCGCATCGCCTGAGACTGGGGGCCAAGTTGGTGGAACAGTTGCTCTTCTTGAAGGTGAACCTTCCGCTGCTAGGATTCCATGAGCTGCCCCTGGACAAGGAGTGATGGTGCAGTGGCACATGCCATCCCATGCCAGGGGCAGTCAGGATGGGGCTCCTCCTCCTCAATCTGGGCTAGGACTACTACTCCTGTGCTGCTGAGGTGCTGTCCCTCCCTCCCAATGCCTGGCACCCGCCCTGCCTCTCTCTCTCTCTCTCTCTCTTTTACTAAACGGCCTTGGCTGCCTTATCTGACTGACCTCATGACACAGGGTGGCATTGGAAAACAAACTGTAAGCCTGCCAGCTGGCCTATCGCTACACGATCTCAGCCCGCCTATGTGACACTGACTGGCTCTCGGTCTCTCATGCTGCACAGTCTTTGCTAGCTTATCTGAGTGCCCTGCTGCCAATGTTCCAATCTGCCTTCCCTACTGCCTCCCATGCCACACTGCCTATCTGCCCGCCCAGCTTGCTGCCAAGCTCAAAGCATGCCGCCAAGCTCAAAGCATGCCTCAGTACGCCTTCCAGCCTCCCATGCCACGCCACCTGACTGCCTGCCCGGGCAACCAATGTCTGCTGCTGTTAGTGCCCTGTCTCTTATACACATCTAGATGTGTATAAGAGACAGCTACTGCCTCTCATGCCATGCTGCCTGCCTGCCAGCCAGGTTGCAAAGCTCAAACCCTGCCTTAGTCTGCCTGACTGCCGCTCATGCCACACCACCTGACTGCCTGCCCGGGCAACCAATGTCTGCTGCTGTTAGTGCCAATGGTCCCCAGGCCTATATGCTGTCTGTGCCAAGGGTTCGGTACCCTGGCAACCCACTGTCTGCTGGTGCCAGTGGCCCCCAGGCCAGGCCTATATGCCGTCTGTGCCAAGGGTTCTGTACCCTGTCAACCAATGTCTGCTGGTGCTGTTGTGAAATGGCATAGGCCTAACAGAGATGCTAATTTCCTTGCTACAATGTAACCAAAGCAGAAGTGTTTCTTTTGGCACAAATATGCCAGAACAGACATTGAATGCTATTGTAACTCATTCTTTGTTCAAATGTAACCAGAAAGTATACACTGGATTCATAATTATGTAATATTGTAACTAAATGAAGCCATTGTGTCTCTCATTTAAGACTATGTAGAATGCTATTAGTTAGGTAAGACATTAGTTAGCATATGCATTGATTCATTGATCTAGATAAGAAATAGAATTTGTTAAGAGGAAAATAGCCAAATGATCAGAGGAGGTAAATCACAGGGTAACAGGCAGACTGGTGTGAAGGAGGCAATATTCCTGTCAAAGAATGCCTGAGAGAAAGCAGAGACTCCGTGTTACCAAAGCAAAACTGAATAGTTTATAACTCACAGGAACATTGAGAACAGAAGGTCAGCAATTGATAACAGAACCAAACGGTACCAGAGAGAAGCAAGATGACTTGGTCAGACAATAAGACACCTCCAAGGGGGGGGGGTGCCCAGGGCCAGGGATTCAAACCCCCCCTCTGGAGGGAGGAGGGGCAGGACCCTATCAGTCAGGGCAAACCCCTAAACCAATGATTAAGCAGAAGGACCCCAATCATGAATAAGCCATAAGGGGAACATTCTGCAGTAGAGGGAAAACAGCCCCTTGACATGGATAAGTAATAAGAAAACCTGTATATAAGGCCAGTCTCTGGATCAGTTCTTTGCCCTTCACAGTACTTGTCCGCTAACCCTTATCAGGGTGCCGGCTAGCTCAGTGATTGGCCCTCTCTGGGACTTCTCCCTGGGAAGTCCTGCAACTTCCTACTTCCTGCGAGGGTCGCTCAGAATGAGGTCCAACAACAGGGGACGGAGTTTATGAAGAGCTAGTTTTTAACAAGTTCAACTCTGCCGGGACTAAATATTATTGGAACTATTTGCAGCAATCTAGGACCAAAGTGAATTTACAGATGGTCGCTTGAGTGCCTAGTGTTGGGCCTACCACCGGGACGAGCCCCCTGTAATAACTGCCAGGGCGGGGCCCTGTGGGACAAGCTGCACTGCTGTGTTTGGGGCTGGGGTTGTTGGATTGGAGGAGCCTGTTGTCACTCTGCTTCTCCCTCCTCCTTCCCCAGGTAATAACTGCCAGGGCGGGGCCCTG
>QEPC01001717.1:3739147-3762841 GCA_003113815.1 Sphenodon punctatus | reverse complement strand
AAAAAAGACAATCAAAAATCTATAGCCTAATCCCCATTCTCCATTTCTAATCTGCATGCAATAGTTTTCTCCATCTCTGATGGTCACATTTTGCAAACTAGCAAGCCATAGTGCATAAGGCACTTGATTCAAATGGATAGTCATCACAAGAATGCACACAAATCCTTTTCTTTAGTTGAGCTCAACAAACTTGAATTTATCAAGAGGATAAAAGTAGCTGATGGTTTGGTGAACACCCACGTGTACTTAATTATATTCTTATGTCTCAAGCCCCACGTTGGGCGCCAATTGTCTTGCTGCGTGTCGCTTTTTTATAAAAGGAAAGAGAGCTATGTTGCCCAGCAGATCTGGTCGAACTGGATTGGGCCACTCTTCTCCAAGTTGTATAAAATGAGTTTACACTTTACTTTGATGCCATGCTAGCAAAGCAAGTATTGTAAAATGACAATATATTTATAAATAAATAGAACATGAGACTCCAAATATAATAAAAATATATGCATAGTTTACTTAAATTTAAATAGAAAATATCAGTAGCTTACACAGAATGGTATTGATAGCCAATCAACATTACATGATCTTAAAAACATTTCTATTTTAAGAAAATAGCTTCTAAAAGCTTAACGTATGCTCAATTAATTGGCTCAAATATATCAAGAATAATACATTACATTCTTCCCGGTTCTTCCCTTTTTCTGACATGATGGTGAGAGAGAAACCCCAACATGTGTAGGATTTCAATCTGAAAAAAAAAAGATCGTGTCTCCCTTCTTAAAGCAAAGCTCGCCAGAAGCTGACATTCTTGAGCAGTGACGCTGATGGCATCAGTTAGCATGGAAATACACAGGATTCTAATTGGCTCTCTTAATTCTGAGCAAGTAAGGAACTAAACAGAGTGAGATGTCCTTCAAGGTTTGAACAAAACCTCATATTTCCATCAAAATTAATTGTCAGATTACAGAGAGAACTGACCACAGCTTCAAGGTTTTTTAACCAATTAGTGGAAACAGATATGCTACCTAGAAAAAACTAACTGAAAACTTCTCACTTTGGAGATGTTTTATGGCTGATACCATTTGTCATTTAGACATACAGACTGATAAGGCCCTTGGTCTGGCGGTCCAACTTTAGCCATTTTTTCCTGTTTCCTTGGATACAGTGAAAAGTTCACTGAGAAGTTTTTTTTAAAAGTTCATTGGAACACTGCTGACAAGGCCCAGTCTGAACCAAGGTAATCACAGAAAATGATTTTAAAAATCAATGCTCTAAAACACAAGTTCAATACATTGAAACAGAAAGTTAATATATCGAAACCCAAAATCAATACATTAGGAACACAGATGGCCAAAAAATGTATGCTTATAATAGGAAATACATGACAAGATGCAGCTGCAGATCCCAGGAGGACCCCTAGGCTCCTAACTTGAGATGCTAATATGGGGTGAACCCCATCAATAAGAGATAGTACCCCGCATCCAGAACCCAAGACCTGCCAATGAGCATCACCTCCATCTTATCGGGATTCAATTTCAATCAGCTTGACCTCATCCAGTCCACCACAGCCATCAAACACCAAGAAATCACTGAGTCTGCAGAGCCTGGGTCAAAAGAAGAAGGAAAAAAACAGGTATAGTTGTGTGTCATCAGCATACTGATGACAGAAAATCCCCCATCTGCACACGACCTCTCTCAATGGCTACATAGACACATTGAACAAGAGGGGGGACAGAATAGAACCCAGCAGGACCCCACATGGGAGCCCCCTGGGAAAAGATGTACAATCCCCCAGAACCACCCACTGTGATCTACCCGTTAGGAAGGACGGAACCAACATAAAACTATTCCATCCTCCCCAGCAACGTCCCACTGACGAGTCACCAGCACCTCATGGTTCACATTGTCAAATGCTGCTGAGAGATCGAGTCGAACCAGCAGGGTCGAATGACCCTTATCCAGTTCCACTCGAAGGTCACCAACCAAGGCCACAAGCACAGTCTCAGTGCCATAGCCCAGACAAAAGCCAGACTGCAAGGGATCTAGAAAACTGACATGGTCCAGATGCACCTGCAGCTGATGAGCCACCACCCATTCAATAGCCTTCCCTAAAAATGGAAGGTTAGAGACAGGCCGATAGCTCGTTGTAGAATCAACGTCTAAAGATAGTTTCTTGAGGAGGGGGTTGGACCACAGCCCCCTTAAGAGACTCCAGTAACTTCCCCACTTCCCCCCAAAGAAGCATTGATTGCCTTGACCAGCCAGGAAGGGAATTAGTCTAGTTCACATGTTATGGCTCACACAGACCCAAGAACATCCGCCGCCTCAACATGCGTCACCAATTGAAACTGATCCCCAAATGTGGAAATTATCACCAGCTTCCTTTTCTAATTAAAGAGTGAGATAGGACAGACCATGCTGATAGGGGTGTGCATGTCGTTTTCATTATTACAATAATGATAACAAAAATTGTCATTTTTTATTGCAACAACAAAAATGACAACCGAGAATATCGATAATGATACCGGTAATAATAACGATATCAAAAAATAAAAGTGACAATGCTATCGTTGTCATTATTAGTGCTGTGGCAGTTGGGTTTTGGAGAGAAAACGTGGAGAGGGGAGGAGGGAGACGACATCTCGGAGCCCTAAACAGGGTTGACCTGTTGAACTGTGCCTGTGTTGGGAGGGGCAAGGAGCTCAGGAGTATCTGATGGATGTTTTGCTGGCCAATGAGCAGCGCAAGCAGGCCCCAGCAGTCTCATGGTACTCTGCAATTCCTCAATGCCTGCTGCCTCCCACAACCAATTAAGGGGGATCTGGAGGAGGGCACTGCAACCATTTATAATGGGAGGGCCAGGATTTTTCTCTGTTCTGTGAGAGCTCTGCTTGTCAGGTTGTGTTTACAGAACTGTGGTGCTTGCACACAAAAAATTCTCCCTAGCCCTCATTATATTAATTCCTTTCCTTCCTCATACCCTACATTTTACCTTCTCCTTTCCCTGCCCTTCTCCCTGTACATTATATATAAACAGGTATAGATTAGATATAGATAGATATTATAGACATATAAGATTAGAGTAGATAATTCTATAATTGTTTTCCTTTCCCCTTCCCCGGTCTCCCTTAGATAGATATTAGTTGTGTACATATATAGAGAGATTAGATATTATATAGGTTAGGCTAGTCTGTTTTATTATATATATTAGGATTATATGATAGGCATATTGTATACATATAGGTTAGGCTTTGTATATATAATTAGATCATACAGTACATCATTTGACTTTGTGTGCACAATGAGAAAGGGAAGGATTAGTAGTTCAGCCTCTGTAGCAGGTGGCTTTGGTAGAGGGCATGGGCGTGGACATAGGCATGGGGGAGTTGGCAAGCCCGCTGCCACTTCTCCCCCGAAGAAACTCACTTAGGACAAGGGATAGAATCATCCCTTTCTCACAGCTTACAGATACTTATTATTCCCCCCGCCCCCCTCCCACACACACTTCTTTCCCTGGATTTCTTGCAAAATCTAGCTGATATCTCCAACTTTCTGAACCTTAAGCTAGCATTGCTCAAGCCGTAGGGGGAATGAAGTCTCTCGAGAAGCTGCAATGGATAGGCTGATGATACATTGCAAGAACAGGGAGAAGGTAGATCACTGACTTTCAAAAGTCTCAAAAACAGACACGTGCATCTTGCTGATGCTAACAGAGGCAGTATTGTTGTCCCTCCAGGCAAACAGCAATACAGCATCCGGTCTCTCTCTCACACCATAAACCTCTCACTCTGGTGGAATCGAGCACGGTTTTACCTTGATCTCTTCCAAACCAGGATCAATGTGGGTTGACGTGGGAGAGAAAGTAGCCAAGTGAAAGCGGATGGCTACAATGATCCCTGGTGCACACTTCCCCATTCCCAATACCATGCATCTTTCAGCAAAATGGAAGAGCTTTCAGGACACGAGGTCCCAAACTGGCTGCCCTAAAGGAAGGGAATGGAAGAGTTGCAGCTGCTTTCCAATGAGATGTTTTATCACCGCAGCAACTTGCACTAGTCAAAATTAGCACGGTTTCCAACTCGTGGGAAATAAGGAAGTGCGGTGCTATGGTGGCTCTCACACCGGCAGGCTCACACAAGGGACAGGATAGAAAATCCTACCCTGTCTCTTTGTGCAACGCTACCGTCACAAGAGACGCCACAGTGCCTGTTCCTCATTTCCCATGAGCTGGAAGCTGCTACACTAGATTTGACTAGCGCAAGCTGCCGCCATGGTGAAACAGCTCATGGGAAAGTGGCTCTCTCCAGTCCCAGGCACCGGCACCAATCACTGGCCATCCCCCATCGCTTTTCATCCTGGCAGTGGTGGCATTGGCAGGAGCAGCCACTCGCTCTTCTAGGCAGGCGGCAGGAGATCCTGCTGGCTGCTTGGTGCTCTCGCACATCACATTGTGTGTGGTGGGAGGCAGCAGTTGCTCCACTTCTGAGTCTGACCCCAAGCCTTGCACCTGGCCCTCTCCCTAGGGAGCAAGGAGCTAACTTCACACCACCCTCCTCCCCCAGACATCCCCACTGAGGAGAAAATCCCTTTTCCTCAGTCTCAGGCAGGGACCAGCCCCTGACACCCCCATCCCATGCAGGCCAGCCCCATGCAGGCTCCTGGCCATGCAGGCTCCTGGCCCTGCAGCCTCTCTCACCACCATCACCCCAAGCAGTGACATGCGGCCACCCCATGGGGCCACCCACGGGCCTTGAGAAAAGTTGGATCTTGAGCCGGGCTGGCCTGAATCTCCAGCAGCAGCAGGCCCCACTGCTGCCCCCCACATGGCCAGTCATTCACATGCTGCCCTGCCCCCCTCCACAGCTGCTGGGAAGCCGACTCAGCTCCAGGGAGTTGGAGAGGGGAAGCTGTAGTTAAGACCCAGGGTGGGGGAGACTTGGTACTCAGGTCCCAGCACCCCCCATGAAGCCCCCTAGATGGCAGGCCCCACCCCGAATACAACTACTTACTTGAGCTGAGACCAGAGAGAGTGTGGAGAGGAAGTAAACTGAGCAAGCATGCCTGGTTTGTAATAAGTACGCCCAGCCCACCCCCAGCCATGACGTGTTGGGTGGGTCCAGCATGTTAGCCACAGCTGACCAATGGGGGGGGCTAATGCCCCCTCCGCCCCTCAGTGAATCCGCCCCTACACAGCTAACTAGCCACAACAGACACACACAACCAGGCAGCCACACACCATGCCACCGCACAGACAATTAAACTATTATTATTAACAAACATTTATATAGCACCAGCAGTGTACCTGGCACTTTACAAAGTAATAAAATAGACATGGTCCCTGCCCCTAGGGCTTGAGCTGTGGGAGAGACATAGGAAGGGGAACAGAGGGAGAGACAAGGGGTCTAACATTCATGAAGATGCGAGGTCTCAGGTGCACGTACTTGGCTTGGTTACGATGAGAATGACAGCAGGCAGGTCCATGTGGCAAGGATAATGGTAAACAGACCATAGGTATAGGAAATAGTGGCTCAGCAGGATAAAGAGTCAGACAGAGCAGAGCGAAAGGTGAGGTTTAAGGAGAGGAAGGAAGGGAGGGAGCAAGGCGAATGAGGACAGGGAGGGAGTTCCAGACATGGGGGGGCAGCAAGTGAGAAGGGACGAAGGCGCTTAGGGGAGCAGGGAAGGCGTGGAAGGGCGAGAGAGGGGACAGAGGAGGAGCGAAGTGCACGGGCTGAAGTATGGAGGGCGATAAGTGCAGAGAGGTAGGGGGGAGCAAGGTTGTGAAGAGCTTTATAGGTGAAGACTAGGAGTTTGCGCAGGATTCGTTCAGGAAGGGGAAGCCAGTGAAGTGAAGAGAGGAGGGGCTGCACATGGTCGAAGCGACGGGTGAGGTGGATGACCCTGGCAGCAGAGTTTTGGACGGAGATGAGGGGAGAAACTACCGTTTCTGGTTTTGGTATCGTTCCTGGTCTCGCAAGATCACGAAATGATACCCAAAAAAATATCTTCTTTTGAAATAGGTAACGATATCAATCGGTAATGGCAATAATGAAAACGACATTGTCGTTAATAACAATAATGATAAAACAACACATTTTAATAATGAAAATGATAACGATAATGAAAAACAATATGGGGCCCTGGTGAACACCCCTATTGTTTACAGCAAGGGTGGGGAACCTTTTCTGCCCCGGGGGCCGCATTGAAAATTAGTATGAGCTCTGAGGGCCACACAGTGGTTGGGGATGGGAGTGCTTAATGGGTGTATTCAAGAAAAGGAGGATCCAGATCATGGATCTGTGCCGTGGATCTCTCCCCTACCCTTGTGTGCATGTCTGCGTCTCTGATTCAGTATCCTGAGCTCCGTTTTTCAGTGCTTGGAGGTAGAGACTGAATCCAGGGTCCAGATCCAGGCACTGGAAAGGGGCCACATAAAAACTTGCTGAGGGCCACATTTGAACCCCGGTCTAGAGGTTCCCCACCCCTGGTTTACAGTAAATAACTTAGTCCCCTGGCTGCGTCTCCAACCTCCCTCATGTTCAGTTCAGTATTCCCCACACCTGGTTGTCACCATCCCTGTTGCTACAGGCATTCCATCCCCGAGGACAGCTCTTGGCTCTGAGCCCACCTTGTGCTCTTTTCTCACTGAGCTCCTAGCTCAGTTTATATACCTTACCCACCCTGCTGAACAGCAATGTCCCCTGCTCCAGCTGGGAACGTTTATTTATTTATTTTATTTTAGCATTTATATGCTGCCCCCTCCTGTACAAGCAGCTTGGGGTGGCTAACAACATTTTACGACCCCCTTGACAGACAAATTTAAGAAACGCTGCCCAGAGAAGGTACAATGATCAGAAGAGTATCACAACGCATTTGACAAACTCAAGAGGGCTCTATCTGAAGCACCAGTGTTAATCAGCCCAAATTATGACAAGGAATTCCATATCTGGACTGATGTCTCTGACACGGGCCTGGGAGCAACTCTCATGCAAAAGGGGGAGGATGAACTAGACCATCCCATCGCGTACCTTAGCAAAAAACTGCTCCCAAGGGGAAAGAATTTGGTGACCATTGAAAGTGTCTAGCCATAGTGTGGGCTATCAAGAAACTTAAACCTTACTTATTTGGTAGAACGTTTATGGTATACACTAATCACTCACCTCTGACATGGCTCAATAATGTTAAAGACTCCAACTCCAAACTGCTGAGATGGAGCTTGTTTTTGCAGGAATTTGACATGAGAATTGAAGATGTAAAAGGTAAACAGAATGTGGTAGCAGGTGCACTATCACACAGGGACACTTCAGTATAATCATGTTATGGGACACTGTCGTGCCCACTCCACATGATCTCTAAAGTGGGGAGCTGTCACAAGGAGATACTGGACTACAGGTCTAAAAAATATGTAAAAGTAAAGGTTAAACATGTATGTAATGTAAAAGCTGAGAACTGGAAACTCACTTCATGAAATGGAGAGACAAAGTCAGGCCAAATGTGTATTCAGAGAAGCCTGGAAACACCTCTGCAGGAGCCAGACAGAAACCATTCAGATGCAAATGGATCTTTTCCTGCCTAGGTGACTGGAAGCACAGAGTCCTCCAGGTGGGAAAGTCAAACAAAGAACTTGGAAAGATATTTAAAGGGGGGACATCTTTTTCCCTTAGGTTCAATTGGGAGAAGGAACTTTGCTGGCTAACCAGTGTAAGGACAAAAGCCCAGCCTCACTACATCTGGCTGAGAAATGGACTGCTGTAGGGTAAGATCTTAACTAGGGACTTACTCAAAACAGACTAGGATTGCATTATTTACTTTTGTTTTATTTGCCACCCTGTGTTCAAACTATCTTTGTTTATGTAATCAATAAACTTTCTTCTTTACTAAGAAGTGCTTTCTGTTCTCACATTGGGGAACACAGTCGGAGTATCTTGTGCCCTCAAGCACTTGCAAATCCAGAGAGAGAGAGAGTCTGGTAACGGGAAGTCTCTGGAGCTTGGGTGACAGAAGTGTAGTTCCCCTTTGCAGGACTGAATCAGCTAGAGAGAGAACTGATTCAGGTGGGCTATAAGTGAGGGAAACTGAGTAACCTAACCCAGAAACCTGGGGTAGTGGACGGACCCCAACCCTGTGACATTAACCCCACAATAAAACCATCACCCTTGACCTTCTCTTAACCATCCAGTTAGCCACAGGTGATGACTGCTGAAGCACCCTACTACTATCCATAACTTAAGACAAAGTAACATGGGTCACTTTGGTCCTGACCCTGCAAGGACTTACAGGGGTCCATTACAAGTCCACAGCACTTATATTTGGAAGTGCTTCATGCTCTGCTGGGATTTGGTTTCCCTCCATACTCAGAAAAGCACAAGGCACCACCACTAAAGTCAACAGGAGTTTTGCCATCAACCTCAATGGGTGGAGGATGCACCCCTAGTCTAGTTAGATTGGAAGCTAAGGCAGCCCGCAGAAAACCCATGCCTGGTAGTCCACTGGAGCAAATAATTTATCTTCAAATTCTAAAGCAGCTGAAGATTTCCCCAGCATTCTCCCCAGAGCTCAGCCAGATGGCATGCGTCGCTTTGTATTTGAAAGGATCTCCATCAAGAGCATTAAGCAGCTCAAAGTAGAGTCTAATGTAATAATGTGCAATATAAAATTAATTAATAACTAAATCAGACTAGGCCAGGTGCAAAGTGCTGGGGAAATATGCATCCATTACTCAAGCAGTGTGTGTGTTTGTCTGCACATATATCATGTTGGGGAGAAAAAGCAAAAATAAGCAGCAGAGAAAGATAAACCTAAACAGAAGCACAACAGTGATGGGAGTGTTCCCTGACCCCTCAGCAACTGATCAGTTCCTGAATAGGGCTGTAGCGGAATGTCGCAGTGGCGGTAGCTATTTCCGCCGGAAACAGTTTCTCCGCAATTAGTGGTATGGCATGGCAGAGGCTTTCATTCTGCTAGTTTCATTCCGCTACTTCTGCAATTCTGCTAATTTCATTCTGCTACTTCCACAGGCTGCGCAAAATAGCAGAAGCATGACATTTCCGCTACTTCCACCATTCCGCCAGCGCCACAAAATAGTGGAACAGCGGTTTTCCGACAGTTTCAGACAATTCCGCAATTTTTCTGATAGTTTCCAAATTTGCAGAATGCCGACGGAATTAGCAGAATGTCAGCAGAAAAGCCACGGTGTGGCACGGGCAATTCTGAAATGGCGGAATGAAATCATGGCGCGGTAACAGCTACTGCCACATCAGCCCTATCCTGAACCCCTACCTTTGAAGGTTCTGTTTTCATCAAGGAGGTGGTGGAATACAACATGGGTGGGGGGAGGAAGGGTTGTGTGGAGCATGAAGAGTAGACAAGAAACTGTCACAGGACTCCATGGCCAGATACCTCACACCCCCTGTTCCTTCTCCCACAATGAACAGCACACCTTCCTGGAAACAAATAGTGTGTGCGCTCTTGGGTGTCTGAAAGCACAACTGGGAGGGGTGGGCTCATAGCACCATTGTTCTGATGTTCTCAAAACTCGGGCTGAAACTCATTCTCATGAGTCTCATGTTTCTCCATGAGAATCACAATTCCCAGTTCATTTTGACAAACGACAACAAGTAGCATCTTGGCTACATTCTCAACAAGAAACACGAGAAAAAAGACCAAAAACAAAAAATGGCTGCTGGGGCCATTTTATTCATTCATATTTGTATTTCTACCCCATCCCTCAAGCGACTCAGGGTGGCTTACAGAATACTAAAAACAAAAAAATATAAACACATTCAAACATTAGGATATTAAAACAATACAAAATTTAGATTGTAAGCTCTTGGGCAGGGACCGTGTCTATCTTATTCTTTGTATAGCACCAGGGACATCGCTGGTGCTATATAAATGCTAATAATAATAATAAACAACTTACATTGTGTTCAAAAAAAAATCCTAGTGCAAAAAAAGCTTTTTTAAAAATTGTCCTTTTTTTGTGCCATGCACAGTCCTTTTCCAAAACGGCAGCTATTCTACGTGTGCGCAGAAATTTTGC
This sequence comes from Sphenodon punctatus, assembly GCA_003113815.1. Classification (NCBI taxonomy): domain Eukaryota; kingdom Metazoa; phylum Chordata; class Lepidosauria; order Sphenodontia; family Sphenodontidae; genus Sphenodon; species Sphenodon punctatus. The sequence continues at coordinate 3,752,805 of QEPC01001717.1, read as the reverse complement.
ACATATGCAGCCCGGCTGCCCTTTTTCAAAATGGCAGTGATGCTGCCGGTGTCATTTTGGAAATGAGCCATACATGCAGAGAACAGACCCAGTGGCTATTTTGTATATGCACAGTTCTTTTATGGTTCTTTTTTGGGGGGGTTACAAGCTCTCTCATGAGATTTCATATTAGCACAAAAACTTGCAAGATACCTCATGGAAAAAAAATGGTTTCTCATTCAGTCATACGCAAAATGCATTTAAAAGCAATGTAAAAGGAAAAAACGAGAGAGAACACTACAATTCAAACAATGGAAATGGTTGGATCAGACCTTGGTGGGTAATTAAAGATACTGATACCTAAAAGAAGAGCAGAGCACAAGTGGGGAAGGGGAAATGAAAGCAAGTTACAAATTCAGTTATTATTCTTCTCTTATACTTATAGGTCACTATGTTCCTACCCCTCTAGTGATGCTGAAGCTTCCTGAAGTCTCTTTCCACTCTTCTGGTGTGTAGAATCAGCTACTCACTGGTTGTTCAGAATGTCCCACCTGCCTCAGAAGTTGGAAGGAAAAAGGAAGACCTCACTGCGCAATCGCATATATGCTATTTACACAAGCAGATCTGCTGACTCATATCCAATTCCAGTTTCCCATAAATATTTATTTTTTGGCTTGCTGAAGTCCATAGGCTCTTTAATTAGAGGAGTCCCATTCTAGTACTGCTTCTCCTAGAAGTCCTCAAAGAAGCTCATTATCCAGATCTGTTTCTCCATCAGTACTGCTTTTAATCACACCTTCCTCTGAGGCCAACCTCTCACTAGCCACAAACTCCTCTCAACAGATTCTGCTTTTGTAACAGTCAGAGGCAGCAGGGCGTCACCCCTGACCATTCCCTCCATGTACCACTCCCCTGACCATTCCCTCCATTAGTCTATTAGTGAATAGAACCAGATGAACAAAACTTGAAATCTAACTGCAGAGTTGGCACAAAACCCCTCTAAATAGTCTGTATTCTGGTCCTCTCCAACCGCAGAGACCAAGAAAAGGAGAAACAAGTTCATCTTTCCAAAGAAGATAGGCTTTCCACTCCTCTTCCTGCTCCTCTTCCATCATGATGATTTATCCTGTCACAGGCAGGCATGGTTGCAAGATTAGATTCCTCGGCTCCTGTGAGCTTTGCTCAGAGGGGAAAGCATGGTGTAACATTCAGCAGATGGAACGCATGTGTAGTGAAAAGATTGCAAGAAGACATTTGTGCACCGGTGGAGCCAGATTAGTGGGCATTTATACATCTTATTTTGGCCTGTATATGTTCTAGAATCCATCTTGATTGACATGTGTGTAAAAACATATAAACTGAGAACTGGCAACTCATTTCATGCAATGGATGTGTTTTATGTAAGCCTCTTTGGCAACTTTCTTGTATCGTATTAGTTGTTGTTTAGAATGTCAAGGCCAGGCAGAAATGTTATGGGAACTCTTAGCAGGTGAGCTTGCTAGAAAGGCTAACTGGAAGCAGGATGACTCAGGCAGAAGCAGCTGTATTAGCTAGAATTGTTCACACATGTGCAGGATTGGTAGCGTGAGTGTGTAACATCAGAAATCCTATAAAACACAGCAGCTGAGGAACCATTTTGGAACTTCACTGCTAACCCATGTCGCACAGATGCTGAAGGGCGTAACAGAACTTGAGGCCCACCTGGGGATCATCTCGCAGCTGTGTTGGAGTTCTCCGGTTTGCAGAAAGGAATGAGAGATGCTTTTATTATCTTTTTTATGTTTGTATATAATAAATAGCTCTAGTGGCATCATATGTCTGAGTTATCACTATTTTGATCTAAAAGAGCACACAGTTGCGCAACAGCATGCAGTTCCGCTTCTTTTATTTCTAACGTGCAAGAATGTGCTATTGGTTACAATATGGACAGAATAATAGTAGGTTAAAATGTGAAGGGATGGACAAGTTCACTCCAGAATCTGCATCTTGTGTTGTGGGAGTCCTTGACCAATATTGAGGTCGCCCTTGATATCATAACCAATATCATGTGGGAAGTATCTCTCTACATCCAGCCAATAGCAGTGATGGGTAATGAAGGTATTTGTGATCTCCAGAAAGCAGGCAACATACCTGAACATTAAGTGCAAAAAATGCCTAGAAACCCCAGTAGTTAAGAAAAACCTGTAGGTGGAGAAAAGTTAATCCAAATAATATACAAGTAGCTAGGAAGAGAAAGGTGTTAAACAGAAAACACCACCAAAACCCTAGCTGAATGACAGTCAACGTAGAACTCTAATACCCTAGCAGCTAATGCTGCCAGTAAAATATCCTTGCCATTATCAGTAACCAGAGGACTGACTGTACTATGTTCTGACAGGTGCTGACTTGGCTACACTAATACATCTAATCATGACTACAGAACAGAGGCCACTTTCAGACATCTTCTCCCCCCCCCGTGCATATTCTGGCTGTGGGGCGGGAATACGAAGCTAGAATATGCATGGAGATCAGTCAGTCTGAAAGGCTGGGGGGGCAGCATGGCTTTGCCAGCTGACATGCGCATGGATGCTGAGCCTGAGCAGGAAATTGAGCTCTGCATCCATGCGCATGTCTGCTGGCAAAGCCGTGTTTGGGGGGGGGGGGGCGGATTTCAGACTGGCCGATCCCTGAGAATATTCTAGCTGCGCATTCCACCACCACCCCTCAGCCAGAATATACGTGGCGGGGGGGGGATGTCTGAAAGTGGCCAGAGTCCTGTCACAATGTTCAACTACCAAGAATGAATGAATACATACACCATAAAGGGCTCAGGAAGAGACATCCATACAAGACCAAAAGAAATAATGATGATCTGTTTATTACAAGGGGAAATGGCTACTTGCCAATTAAGCCAATGTCTGTTTATTTACTTTACTATAGGCAAGGCTAACCTGCTGGACAAGTGACTAAGAACCAGAGTGTTTTAAATTTACTTTGTTATTCAATATTAAGAACAAAATTCAATAGAAAAGGGGAATGAGACTCTGGACAAAAATCTTGGTTACTTGGTTCTCATGTATTTTGGTTCTCATTTTGGTATCAGTTGTTTCTGATCTTTTACGTTGATTTCCCCCCCCCCCCCTGGATTTTTAACATTGCAGTTGTCACCACAATGGGCAGAAATCAATGCAAAAGATCAGAAATAACCGATACTGAAAAAGAACTGAAATTTCAGATTCACCCAAAATTGCCATTATTGGGTACATTCAGTTCTATCCGAAACTGAAATTACCATCTCTAACAAACATGATTTGGAGAACAGAAACAGATATGGAGAAACAGAAACCTAGACAGAAGCACACCAGTGATGGGAGTGTTCCCTGACCACTCAGCAATTGGTCAATTCCTGCATCCCTACCTTTGAAGGTTCTGTTTTCATCAAGGAGGTGATGGGTTGTGTGGAGCATGAGGAGCAAACAAAAAACAGTCACAGGACTCCATGATCAAATAACTCGTACTCCCTGCTGATGTGTTCATCAGCTATTAGAAAAGCAATTAATGGTATTACAGATTAATAATGGCCGAAATTCCTAATGTTCTAATCGGTCTGACACTAGGAATAGAGCCAAGTAATTTCTAGTTAATGAAAGATTAGCCTATGCACTTCAAGAGACTTTTCTTTTTGTTCTTTCCATGAAACAGAGGGAAGAGAGTGAAATCACTGCCTTTTCCCCCCTCAGAGTTGAATGCTGGCTTTGTGCCCAGAGATTCAGGCAGGCTAGAAACAAGAGAACAATATGATTATTCCCATATTTTTAAATTTAAAATCCTACCCAACGTTATTCAGGGTGGAGGTTAGTCCTGCTATGAGTTTCTAATTCTTTCTCTGATGGAAGAGGAAGGGCACACATTTGTTGTGCTTTTTCTTGTTTGTTTTCATTTTCCTTTATATGCTCCTGGAGAAGAGAGAAAGTTTAAAGACTTTGGGACAACTATGAATTTTCACAGCTACAAGAAGTTCTCACTTGTCACTGTAATAGGTGCATTATTTATGTATTCATGGAATGACAGAAGAACAACTTGATTAAGAACGATGAGATCCTTTAAAAATATATGTACATAAGGCTATCACTAGGACGAGAGAAACAAGCATGCAAAATATAAAGGAATGAAGATGACAAAATGCAATTTGCATGCTTTCCCCAGCCTGAAAAATGGAGAATGAATTCAATCAAGCAAATGAAGAGTCAGGACAAATGGGTAACATTCAGAGATGATTTATTTTTTTTTTAAGTAAGAGGTACCATGTCTTCCAAAAAATTATATTCAAAGTTTTCCTTCACTTTGCATTTAAGAAAGAGCTCAGAACTCCTTGCAGGTTCAGCCTCCCATCCGTACTATTAGTGAAACATCTCTTTGATTTCAAATGAGGGAACATTACTTTCACACATCCCTAGTAACTGGACCACGCAAGCTGACCTTGACTGAAATGCATTGTATGACAGATTGCGAAACAGTACTAATGCCTCAGCTTATATCTGAAATAAAGTGTTATTCATTCTATTTAAGAGACAGGAATATTATTCTTTAACATGGGTACTAGGTAGCACTCATTTAGGTACCAGCATAATGGAATTTGCCTTTGGCTTCCAGGTGGAAAGGGTCTTCTAACGTAGCATTCTAAATGAATGAGTAGACCAAGTAAAAACTTCCTCCGAGGTAACTCTGTAGAATACAAAATAAGCTTCAAATCTTCACACATCTAAGAAGCACACAGTATTCTTACTAGACCTCAAAAAGAAACCTTCAGATGTAGTGTCATTAAGATGAGACCCTAATGAAACTTGTTTTACTCTTGCTCTGTTGAGATGCTGCAAGGGCCATGGTTGGGAGCCGTTGACAAGGCAGCCTGTAAACATTTTTTATGATAATAGGGGAAGGGGGGATCTTGACATTTTCTTTTAACACATTATTAATGTATTAATTATTATTATTATGCCAGCAACATAGGGCACAACAACAACACAGGGCACATAGGGAGGGACAGGGAGACATTCACCAAGCTAAGAAATTGCAAGTTCACATGCTTAGCTTTGTTTTGCTACAAGGGATGGGAAAAAGGGGGACTGTGAAGGATGAATCAGTAGAAGGAGAAGTATAAGGGAGCAACCTATAGGAGTGAGGAGTTAGGGAAGGCTCGATGGAAGAGGTAGGTTTTTAGGAGAGGTTTGAAGGTCACACGAGAGATAGAGTATGTGACTAGAATGGGAAATTTTGAGATAAAAGACTTGGGATCAAACGCAGGCTAACCTATGGGCTCAGTGGGTGGTCTTGGGCACCCATCTACAAGATGGCACTAATACTGGTTTTAGGGCTTACCTATGTCACAGGGTTGTTGAGGTCACTGTGGAGCACTATAAAAGTGATAAGGTATGGTTTAGAATCAGAGCTAGAAGGAACCCCAAGAGTTATCTAGCCTAGCCTTCTGCTATTACGCAGGATCCACAGTATCTAAAACATCCCTGACAGATACCTGTCAAACCTATTCCTAAGGGCCTTCATCAATGGGGCTTCCAGAACCTCTCTTGGTAAATTATTCCACTGCCACCCTTCGACTTGCGCCACGGTTGAGCACCCCCCTTGTCCATCTAAAGACACCCAATGTTTCTGTTGATGCAACCCAAGATAGTGTTTGCTTGTCCAGATGCTACATCACATGGTTGACTCATTAGGTCTGTCATCTATTATAGTCCCCAGATCATTTTCATGGGTACCACTGCCGAGCCAGTCACCTCCCAATTTGGAAACACCAGACCCAGATTCCGTAGGGAGATCACTTGTAACCTATTCCCAATAAGTCGTAACTTACTTGCTGGGTATGACTATTCATCAGTTGTGAACTTATCTAATGGCTACTATTACTACTAAATAATAATACTACTAATAAAAATAATATTATTGTTAATGGGTGATAGCTCATCAGATGTGAACCCATCACCATTCAGCCCACATTTCCATAACTTACTTAAGAGTGTGTCATGTGGAAATGTGTCAAATGCCTTACTGAAATAAAGGTATTTTAGATCAACTGCATTTCCTTTGTCCACTAGTATTGTTTCTTTATCAAAGAAGGAAAGACGGTTGGTCTGGCAGGATTCTCCAGTCTTCCATGAGCTCTTGAAGATGAAGGTCAATGATTCAGAGATTACTTCAGAAACTCCTTTAATAACCTAGGGTAAATGTCACTTATTGTTGTTATGAAATGCTGTTCGGCTGTCTTTATTAGTCAAAATTTCCATTGTCTTCCTCAGATACTGAAGCCAGTCAGGATCTGCAATCATCATTGTTATCGGCTGTAACCTACACAGGACTATTCTGTGTTGCAATACAGCTGGATTCCATGCTGCCTTATTGAAATTACCTATTTTCCATTTGTGCCAAGTCATTCCTATTTTGTCTGGACCATGAGTGGGGAATCCCCAGCCTGCCACTTCTGGCCTATTCCTCCACCCTCCCCTTTTCATCCAGTCCATCACAGCTTCCCCTTCCCCATTAATGTAGCCTGACTTCCTTTTTTCCCCCCAGCCCACAGAGTAGGTACAGACTCATGCTTTCAGGCAGAGCATGGAAAAGAGCACTCTTCAGAGAACACTCTGGCAGACAGGGTTACCATACCTCCCCTTTAAAAGAGGACACATGAAAAATACATGTTGCAGGGCTGCACTGGAACCAATGCAGCCCTACACCATGTATTTTTTCATAAGTGTCCTGTTTTAAAAAGGGGAAGTATAGTAACCCTAGCCCCTCCCCTCCCCCCCATCCTGCCCTCATTAGCAGGGCTGTCCTTACTGTGGGGTGGCTAGCGACGGCCACCCAGGGCCCTGCACTTGGGGGCGGGGGTTGGGTTTAACTGATTTTTTAAAAAAATAATAAAAACTTGGGTCTGGGCTGGAGGGGGCAGGAGTGAGGGAGAGGCAGAGGTCCCACCTCTCCCACACGCCATGCCCCCCCCTCTCCTGCCTGGCAGTGTCTTGGCCAGGGAAAATGAGGGAGAGAGAGGCAGAGGCCCTGCCTCTCCCTCATTTCCCCTGACCGAGAGACTGACAGGCAGGGGGGCCACCCATGGAGTGGGGAGAGGTGGGGCCTCTGCTTCAACCCTCACTTCCGCTGGAAGTGAGGGAGGAGAAGGCACAGGCCCACCTCTCCCTCACGCCACTAGCTCTCCCCCCCCCCCNCCCACACGCCATGCCCCCCCCTCTCCTGCCTGGCTCCCCCTCATTTCCCCATACCAAGACTGTGCCAGGCAGAGGGGGGGGGGGGCGAGTCTGGCACAGGGCCCAGACCGGAGGCAGTGGCAGCAGTGAATCAGGTAAGTGATCCGATTCAGTTGCTGGAATCCGAATGGCCGCTCAGGCTTGGGGATGGATGGAGGGGAGTGCCCCTCCACCCATCCCTGATCCCAGTCCTGGGTAGAGCTCTGCCTCCAGGCTGGGGAGTGCCCCCTGAGTCAGGGAGCGCCCCTAGGTCTGCCGGCCACCAGCGGCAAAGCCGCCAGTGGAAGATATGAGGCCCCGCATTTCTTTCCTGCCCTGGGCCCCGCTTAGGGTAAGGCCAGCCCTGCTCCTTAGGGTTGCCACCACTTGTGGTTTGATCCCAAGACTCCCATAGGCCAAAATGGGAGTCAAAGGGTCAAACTGAAATGGTAGCAAATCTAGCCCTTCTCCCTCCCCTTCTTCCCCCCTGCACACAGAACACTTCAAACATTCTTGCCTCCTTTGGGCACCCTCCATCAGCTCCACCTTCCCCTGAAGAGTGCTCTGGAGGTCCCTGAACCTCTGTGGAAGACTTTAACAGGCCCCATCCCTTCCAACACTTCAGCAGGCCCCATCCACATAAAGTGGAAGTTCAAGGCTCCATCCACTTTCACTTGTGGAAATTATAAAAAAAATATTCTCCCATGGGTGGGGAGAAAGTTTCTTCGCTGCTGGTCTAGAGATCAATCCTCACAACACCTCACCAGCACAAGCCCATTCATTTTATTCAGGTTTTCACTAATGTGCACTTTGAAAATAGTGCTGTTATTTGCTCTCAGACTGAAAGCTTTGGATTGTTTTCCAGCAAGTAGGTGTGTCAGACACTGCAGTTTAACAATTCCTGGACACAGATCCCAAATGGTCTTCGATGCTTTCCCCCTTTCTGGATAGTAAGTCAGTTTCACCTTCTACAGTTTTTATGGGGATTTAATGCAACAATGGATATTTTCTAGCAAGATGAAGAAAACAGAAGTCATTGTAACAGATGGCAACAACATACAAATGTGACACTTGGGGAACAAACGATTGTGGCAGCATATAAATTAAAATGCCATAGATAAATGTGATTTGTAAGTAAAAGTGGGTGATTGCCAAGATGTAATGTCTCAAGCTGTGAAATAGCAATTTCTATTACATGAGCTGAGGCTCTGGACTTATGTACTAAAGACACTGCCCTGGAATTTTAGAAGTGTTGAGAGGGGGTTACCAGCTCACCATTGTAACCCCTAGCACACTGGCTCCCAAAACTTTACCTACGAACCCATTTTGAGACTTAGCAATAATCCGGTGGCACACATGCCTGTTCTTCAGAGAACATAGGCATGTAGATATCAATCGGGTCATGCCATTGGCGACTGACCCACAGTTTGGGTGCCTCTTCCTTAGCAGATATAACGCCCGTTGCAATTGCTACTCTTGAAAATGGTTACAGCGCAAACCATGAAATCAAAAATTTCATACAGGCACCATTCTACAAACACAACCTTAGTTGCCTTTTACGATAAACAAAAACATAAATACAGTCTATCTCCAGACAGCCCAACTGCACAGCACTGTGGTGCATACAAAACGGGATAATATGTTATTGCACCAACTTGCTAACTGTCAATATAACCGACACAGGTACGTCCCATTCATTTTTCTCCTCCTCAGCTATTTTGAACTCCAAACAGAGCAAACATCCCATCAGAAAGTCTTGTGAAATCAGCTTAATACAACATATGCCAGGAAATATACTAGGGCACTAAGAAAAACAGCTAAGTTGTGTTCTAAAACATTTTGAAATTGCAAACATTACAGATTTAATGGAGAGAGAATTTTATGGGACATCATAAAAACTCCCTTTCAGACAGGACTGAAAGGATCCGTGTGTGTAACGCAGGAATAGGGAAACTCAGGGCTGGTGGGCAAATTTAGCCCACTGCTAGTTTTTATTTGGCCTCTTTCCAGTTCCTGGATCTGGCCCCTGGATCCAGTTTATCCCCAAGCACCGCGGTACAAACTGAGCTCAGCATAAGGGAGCAGAGATGATGACCTGGACAGAAAGATAAGAGATTGATCCGCGATCCCCCATCCCCAACTTCTACGTGGCCCTTGGGGTTCGTACTCATTGTCAAAGTGGGCCCTGGGAAGAAGGTTCCCACACCCTGGTGTAAAATGCCATGGATTACTTGGTAATGGAAAAGGTGCCATAAAAATCACCATTCCTGGTCAGAACAAGTGATTCAGTGAGTTCAGTCCAGACACTTAGGGAAAGCACTAGAAACCCAAAGCGTCGCTGGACAACTGTGACATAACTTTAAATCACAAGGGGCTTTTAATCTCATATAAAATATTTATATTCCATTTAATATAACTGTGATTTTCTTGCTATTCTCACAACAGGTACATTCTTAAGCAATCACTTGTTTTTCCTTGTATTCTGTATCAGTGAATCTGACAGCTTAATTGTATGTCATGGAAGAAGTATTTTCTTTTACCATTTTTAAATTTGTTGCCTTTTAATGCCCCCTTAATGCGAAAAAGAGTAAATAGGAGCAATTAACGCACATTCTCTATACCATACCTTATTTAATATTCCTCCATGTACCCTTGCTGTGCCCACATAGATATGAATGAATGTCACAATTGCATATTGGGCATTAACTTCATTACCATGAAGATAAATGTTGGGTTAAAAAAACAACAACAAAAAAACCCCATGTCCCGGAAGTTAAGCATCAATGCCATTTCTATATTATGCCATGTCAGACAAGAAAATATATGTAAATGTCCCGATAGCCTACAGGTTTCTTTTGTACCATAATGCTATCAGTCCTTCATCCTTCTGAGGCAAGTAATTGGAGTTTTGTGCAGTTTATTATATATAGGTCTTTGGAGCCAAATCATAAAAAACCTCAAACATGCTATTTATTTGTACAGGCTTTTAAAGATCTCATAGCATTTCCTGTAAGAACAGGATTTTGCTTCAGTCCCCTAGCTGAAGATTTCTACATTGTCGTTTAGTTTGGATTGGTTGATAACTTCTAGCTTTTGAAGAAGGGCATTGATGCTTTATGAATCACATATAAGTCTTCATCTTCAATCCTTATTCACACAGATATCCCATGGAAACAGTCTTTGAGAAGGACTGGTGAGTGTAAAGTGCTATGGATTCCTTGGTACTGAAAGGTAAACTAAATTTAAGAAAAATAAAGTTCCATAGCATTCTGAAGATTTCCAGCTCAAAGTGTGGGGTTCTCCTTGAGAGCCCAATTTCTAGCAAGATTGGACAGAGTTTTGAAATCCTCAACCTTTGGGGTTCAGCTTCATAAGAAAGCATTTATTAATAAACATTTGAAAGTAAATGCATCTATGAGGACAAAATTCCCTGCATTTTTAAAGAAACGCACAGTGAGCTCCATCACCTCATCTGCCAGCTGTGGGCAAAATGAGAAGCAATTAAGAACAGCATTAATCACTACTCAGAAAATGGCTCTCTTTACATACAGCCAGCTCCTACAGTTATGCATATGCTGATCTTGATAATTTCCCACAAGATAGGACATATTAGCTATTTAAAGTTTCATAGCGTCCTGAAGATTTCTAGTTCAAAGTGTGGGGTTCTTTTCAGGAGCCCAGTTTCTAGTAAAAGTGGGTATATTTTTGAAAACTTCCTGCATTGGGATTCCGCTTTGCAAAACCAAATCCTAGAGTGGTTCAGAACCTGGGTTACCACTCTGTTTGAACTGCCAAAGCCTCATTTGGAACATCCAACTTTTAATTCTAACAAAAGGAAACTTTGTTATTGTGGCAGGGTAGTACCACAGAGGGCTGGGAGCTCTTTGAGACAGCTTGCACCAGCACAGGGGGCTGTGCAAACAGAGCTGCAGGTGCTGGATCAGGGGGAAGACCATGCCCAGTTGGAAGACAGCTGTTTCAGGGCATGGCACTGGCCAGCCTAGAGGAACAGTAAGCTGGGTCAAGCCTCGTAGGGCGTTTCTAGATAAGTGGGGAAATCTAGTGGATTGACACATCCACAGTTTAAAAAGTCATGTGGGGAGTGTCTACACCTACCAGAAGTTGCTGGCTGCCACTGAAAACAGCAGCACCCAGTGGTTCATGATGCATTATTTTTAAAACCTTGATATCGAGGTTTTACAAATCTGGTTTTAAAAATAATGCACGAGCTGTTGTGCGCTGCTGTTTTCAATGGCAGGCGGCAACTTCAGCTACGTATAAATGCTCCCTGCCTGACTTCTTTAGATTCCCCCACTCATCTAAAATGCCCATAGTGTCAGAGGCTGTAGAGCGAGCAGGACAGGAGAGAGAGCTCTCTTGTGTGAGACGGTAAAGACCACAACGGTGCCGGTAACAAGGACTAGGGAATAACCAGAGCCTGAGAAGGCCTGCCTTGAGAGAGAGGGAGCTGCAGGGAGCAGAGTAAAGAAGCAGGCTAGGAGCCTGTGAAGGAAAACAGGGGTTGCCTGGACTGGAGAGCACTTGGGATCATGGTGAGATGGAAAGCCTTGTGTAAAGCTTGCTGAGAAGCAGGCCAAGGCAGAGAGCCTAACTCAGGTATTGGACATAAAGAGAAGCTCTGGTGGAGAGCTAATAAATGAACACTGAGCGAGTAACTCCATGTAAAAGTGGCTTTGGGGACTGGATCCTCATACCACTTGCCCTGGCTAGCCCCAACCCTGCTACAATTATCCTATACAGTAAACACCTCCCCACCATATCCAGAGCCTTCCTTATTCCAGATGTGTCTTAAATCCTTTGGTGTGACAGGGTGCAATAGCCCCTTTTTATTTTCTTGCCCCCTTCACCTTATCTACATTACTTGAACTGTGTGTACTATAGGGGGGTTGCTAATGGGATGCTAATCCGCTGGAGAGCAGGTTCGGTCCCCCGCTCACATGTCTAGCATGTAGAGCCTAATAAATGGGCAGCTCTCCGAGTGTATTTCATGTGCATTCATGCAGCCCCTCACAGTTTTAGCGTGACCAGCCCAATACACAGGCAGGCGTTCTCCAACTTCAAGATGCCCCATCACCTCATTCTGCAGAAAACCGAGATCCTCAGGCCTCAACTGGAGAAACAGAGCACGGTGATACAGTCGCCCATCCCCATGGAGAAGCGTGTTGCCATCGCCATCTGTAAGCTTGCCACTCTTGACTCCTGCTGCTCTGTCAGCCAGCAATTTGGCATTGGTACCATACTAGTGGAGGTTTGCACAGCGATCGTGGATCTGCTGCTGGACCGTGTGGTGCAGTTGGCTGAGCTCATGGAGGCAAGAGGGCTTTTGGCAAGAGGGGTTTCCAAACTGTACAGGGGTGATCAATGGGAGCCATATCACCATCCCACCCCATAGCAAGGATGATTATTACCACCATACCGTACCCCTTTCATGGATGTGCTGGCCAGGTGGGTCTGGGAAGAATTATGATGCTCACATCTTCTGTCAGCCTCCCTTCTTTGGCCACATGTTCACTGGAGACTTTGGACCCTCCACTGAAACATGCATTGAGGGTTGGCACTCATGCAGCCAGTTGTGCTCAGGGACCCCACCTACCAACAACACTGCCACCCTCCCACCCACCCCCAAAAAAGGTATTTTAACCAGCAGCTCAGTACCCCACACATTGTTGTGGAGAGAACTTACAGCTTTTCAGAGCAGCGCCGAAGATCAAACTGCATCCAGAATGGATTTCCAACTGGAGACTGCACCACTGCTGCCTATGTTCTCCTCAACATCTGCAAGACCAGCAGGGCTCCAAGTTGCAGAACCCCCTGCTAAATATAGTTCTGGTGAACCTGTGCCCCTGTTCCATGAACCAAGAAAAGTAGCACTTGGCACAATACATCCTGGATCTCTCTGGCTGACACATCAACTGACATGTTCACCCCAACCCCCACCATCAGTGACTTTTTCTGGATTAAAAGTCCAAGAATTGTAATGATTTTTTAGCTTTTCAAAATGTATCTTATCTGCAACGGTTTCCTTCTGCCCCATCCACCTCCTCCGGCATTGGGCCAACTTCCTTTCCTTCCTTGCGTCCCATCCTCCCTGCCCATTGCCCGGCAGGCAGATTTTCCCAGTGGGGTCCCTAGGACAACTCCCTTAGCACCAGGTCAACTGCCTTTCCCCCTCCCCTAAGTTCCACTTCCCCCTTGTCCATTGCCTGACCAGCAACCTTTCCCTACAAGTTCCCTATCACCCTTCTCTTCAGGCGCGGCTCACCTTTCAGGGCGTTCAGGGCGCTGACCCCCCAAGCGCCCCGCCAGGCGCCACGCCGCCGCCCGCTCATAGTTAAAAAAAACAAACAAAAAAACCTCCCCGCCGCTTCGCCGCCACCCGCAGCAGCCTCTGCCTTGCCTTTGCTTCAGAGCAGAGGCTGCTGCAGC
>QEPC01001717.1:3723264-3737895 GCA_003113815.1 Sphenodon punctatus | reverse complement strand
TCAGTGCCAGACTGGGTCAGATCAATGGTCCATCCAGCCCAGCATCCTGTCTCCAACAGTGTCACAGTCAGTGCCAGACTGGGTCAGATCAATGGTCCATCCAGCCAGTATCCTGTCTCCGACAGCGTCACAGTCAGTGCTGAACTGGGTCAGAGCAATGCTCCATCCAGCCCAGCATCCTGTCTCTGACAGTGTCACAGTCAGTGCCATACTGGGTCAGATCAATGGTCCATCCAGCCCAGTGTCCTGTCTCCGACAGTGTCACAGTCGGAGTTTCCCTGTGCTTGGGGTTTATACGTTATTCATTTTAAGCTTGAAGTGCATTTTAGACTGGGTTTTTTTCAATCTGATGTTAACCCTGGGAACTCCTGGCTGCTGAGTTATGCCCTGGCTCTGCCTACCATTGCCCTGGCTCCGCCCACCGGCTCGCCAGCGGGCCGAACAGCCTTACTGCCCCTCCAAACTAAAAAGCCACCAGCCGCTCCTGCTTCTCTTATTACCTGGGTGGCAGCTATTCCCTTTGGGGTCCCCATCACCCTTTCCTTAGCACCCAGCCAGCAGACTTTCACTGTGTGTTTCCTACTGTCATGCCCGCAGTAGCCAGCTGCCGACCATCCCTCAACCCCCACCCCCACCTCTTAAAAAACCCTTCCTTTTTAAAAAGGAAGGACATAACTCGAGGTTTAGGAAAAGTGAACAAACTTCATTAAAAGTTGTAAAAGTGCAACTTTTAAAAATGCATGACCACACCCCTCCCCTCCCAATACCCAAACCACACCTCTCAACCCCTGGACTCTGACATGAGGGACAGCAGCACTCAGAATGGGACATCATTGGCATAAAGTGTATGTATATTAATTTGCATGCGTTTATCCCCATCCCATACAGGAAAGAGCCCACAGACCAGAACTTCGCCACCCCACCCCATGCAGGCATAAAAAAAAAAAAAAAAGAGAGAGCTCAGCCCTGCAAAGAGAGAGAGAGTGAGTGAGTGAGTTAGCAGCTGCTGATGCACTTCTGCCCCACCCACCACCATCATCATCAGTACACCATCTTGCCCCGCCCCTCACACCATGCCACCATGTTTCCACATACCCCACGATGGACCATCAAGTTGCCCTCCACACCACCACCCCAGCCAACATGTTGTTTTCCTTCCCCCCACCTGTTCCTACTGTTTTCCCAGGGATTTTCTAGCTCCTCCCCCATTATGTCACAGCCACCTGCCAACTCAGTAAACAATGGGGAAAAATGAAACAACAAACAGGAGCATTTATTATGCGGTTGTATAAACGCAACTGCCCCAGATGCATTAACTTACCATTCTCCTCTGCCTCCACCACCTCCTCTGCAAGGGTGACGTCTTGGTCCTCCACATTCTCGAGCAGAACCTCAGGTGGCTTCTCGAACGAGGACTGGCTCCCAAGATGGATGAGGTAGACTGGGAGTCACAGTGTCCATACCGAAATGAGCTGGCTCCAGGGTGGCAATGGGTAGCGAGGGATGTCCTTAAGCAGTCAAGGCTTTCAAGGGGTGGAGTGCAGTTGCAGTGGGAAGGGTTGGAGCTGGAGCGGCTGAGGCAAGCTTGGGCAGTGGGAGGAGCCATATCCACCCACTTCTAGCCCCTGGCGAAGGTGCAGCCATTCGGGGGGGGGGGGGTGCATCAATGGCTCCATCCATGCAGGAACCAGTCCAGGAGCTCACAGTATGGTGAGTTTTGCCTTCCACAGCCAGAGGCAAAGTTGTCCTGGATCCCTTTCTATCCACACCTCAGGTTCATGGCCTGCTACTAGCATTTGTTTATATCCCAGTTATAGTTCGGGGGGGCATTTTGGACAGAGATCTCCTGGAACACCGCCTCATTCTTGTAACACTTCACCAGGGCATATTGTACCTTATGCCCTCCCCCGCCCCCGGTGCGATGAAGGCCTTGATCTCTTCCTCAGTCCAAGGAATGCAGTGTTGGCAGACGAATCTGTAGGACATGAGCTTCCGAGATTGCACAGCGGAGGCAATAAGTAATGCCAGTTGTTGTTTGGCTGTCAATATTGGCCACGGCTCCGGAGATGATAATCCTCTGCAAGTCATTCTGGAAAATGCAGCAGCTGGGAAAAAGCAAACGTCAGACATGGGACTGCCAAACAGGATGAGCAGGGAGAGTGCATGTTTGAAAGTAGCACAGTGGGCTTTTAAGGTGGACACTGCATATGCAGAAGCACGAGGGGGGGCAGGAAGTGGTCGCTCCTCCAAACGCTCTAGGCTTTTCACATGCGACTCAGTCTCTATAGTACTGGAGGATCTGGCTGCAGGGAGGCTGCGTGAAACCTAATTGATGGGACGCAGACACGTGAGCTCACATTAGCCTGCATTCACCTCCATGGCAGGCTCTACATTCGCTGGGACCCCGCTGTGAGCAGGGGCTGCATGTCCAGTGGGTGCTATCATCTCATTTGTTAATGGCCAGGGAGAGTGTGCGTGAATGGGATAAGAATGACAAATGGAAGTTAGTCCTATTAGTATGTGTGCACTGCACAGGGCCAATTTTCGGCAGGGCCCATAGGGACTATACACCAAGTTCCTTTCTTTCCCACACTTCCAGGGGCCCTGCAGAATACCCTCCACTGCACCCCACCCCACCTCTTCAGAGCAGTGGTGGCAGGGCCCGTTTACAGAGGCGCCCCAAACACAATGGTTTTTAGGACCCTGCAAGGTTTCCTCGGTGCTTTCCCTGGAGGTGGCCCCTCTGAGAGCTTCCTAGTGGGTGGGAGCCAAGCAGCAAGGAGAGAGGAGTGACAGCCTGGATGCAGGCCACATGAACATGGTGATGGAGGGGGCTGCCGAGTGTGGTGCCATTGCTTCCCCCCCCCCGTGTCTCTATTTTGATCCCGACAGTTCAGGAACTGGGAGCCAAACTCCAATCTGGATCCCCGCTGTCCAGGAATTGGCTGCAGTCAGGAAGCTGGGGTGAGTGTGCAGCAAGCCTTGCAGCTGGGAACACACATCAGGCTGTCTGGGGCTATGGTGGAATGGGGCTCAGGCTGGGTGTCATGTGGAGACAAGCTGCAGTGGCTGCAGCATCTATCCCAGGGGCAAGCCCAGCCTCTGTAGGATCCGTCCCCTTCACATTTTCCTCCTCTCTTTATTTCTGGCTCCCCTCCGAGCACGTAGGTGGAAAGGAGCCTGGCTCACTGCAAGAGTCTCAGCTTGATGGCTGCAACAAGGAAGCCCAGCATGGACTTGTTCTCCAGGGTCCCCTTCCCCCAACCCTTAGCATGGAGAAGAGCTCCAGTAGCTGGGGATGTGCAAACAGAACCGAGTTCGGAAATTCGGTTCAGTTTGAAAATCGAGTTCGGTTTGAAAGTTCGGTTCGGTCGACCAAATTATTTGAGTTCGGTCGAATTCTGAACTTCCGAACCAAGTTCGTACATTCAAAACTATGTTTTTTGGCCTTCCGAACTGGTTAGAATTCGACCAAACAGTTTGGTCGAATTCGAGCTTGGTTCAAAAGTTCGGTTCGGTCAACCAAACTATTTGAGTTCGGTTCAAACTCCGAACTTCCGAACCACATTCGCACATTCCTACCAGTAGCAAGCACAAGCTGCATCTTCAACAAGGCAACCTAGTTTGGACTTGTTCCCCAGAGTCCCCTCACCTCTATTTGGTGGAGGTCTGAGGCTAGTGGCTGCACTGACAGCAAGGGAAAGCCACCACAGGAAGAAATGGGAGAGAGGGTATCCCTGTTAAAGCCTGGAATAAGAAGTGGAGGGGGGAATCCAGCTCCCTCCGGTCTTACAAACTACTGTGGGTCAGTCAGCACCCAAGCTTACCAGAGTGGGCTTGTGACTCAAGACCTGAAGTCTACAAATATTGGCCACTGCCCCCTACAGTTGGAGAGGGCTCCACAAATTCTAAAGTCAACCCTGGTGCTTCAACTCCTGTTAGTCTAATGTGTAGGTGTTCTACATTTGCTACTTTTTATCTCCTCTTCTTCCCTGCTTAGGCTAGAGACTCTAAATACTGACACCTAGCAGTTTAGAGCAGAGAGCGTCACCTTTGCTGGCAGGCAACTTACTGAAGGAAAACTAATGAGAACAGAGCTTTCAAGATTAAAGGCAGCCTCCTTAGCACACTAGGGAGCTGAGAGAGCAGGGTAACTGCTGAGCAAAGCAAGAAGCTAAGAGAGTCTATGTTTGATGAAAAGTTTGCTTTATCATGTAATATGTTGTATTCTGTTGACGTGATGTACTTAGACAAACTGCCCAGCCTGGGAGGGGAGAATAAATAAAAACATTTTGGTTATTTACCCTGTCTGTCTCTATGCACCTGTGTTGCAAGTCAAAACCCATCACACTTGAAAATCCCTCTGACACCGCAGTGTTCAAACATACTGGATTACAATTACGTAACCCTCCACACACACATACACTTATCCAGATACTTTTGTAATCCAGTACACAGCTAAAAGTATTTCTACTATAACACCTAGAGCCCTTATCAGAGATTTGGGCCACAATGAACTGTAAAAATTTGCATTCTGCCTAGTCCAGAGATGTAAGAGCCAACCCATTTTCTTTATAGACATGATGAGGGCCTGCTATGGCCTGCCTAGTCCAGAGACTTAAGATCATGTCTATTTCCGGCCTGCCTGTTGTAGGCCCTCTGCTGCCCCAGTCTGGGTAGGTGGCAGAAGTTCCCAGAACCACAGTGGGCCCACATATCTGTTTGCAGCCCCATTCCCCACTGGGGATCAGGGCAACCATGGTCAGCAGCCATGGCTGTCTGTGATTGGATGCCATGGCTACCCGTCATGGTGGGGGTCAGGGCACTGGGGGTGCACCCAAACATTTGTTCTCTTCCCCTGCTGGGAGTGGGGGCAGGGGAGGCTTGCTGGCATGTTTATTCTGTGCTGTGACCTGATCCCACCAGGGCCAGGCCCCCCTTTCAGACCATGTAGCCGACTTCACATTTATTTTTACTCTCTCTCTACACACGAGTCAACCTGTAACTTGAAGCAGCATGAGAATCCATCTACTGTACTTTTCATGACATTTGTGTCAGAGGATACTACCAAATGCAGAAAAAGCTCATGTGCCGAAAGGTTTCTACCTCAGCCTAATGAGATATGACAGGTGTGCATGTGAGCTAGTTCTCACCCTCCAGGGCATTGTTATAGGTGGTTAAATAAACTGTCTATATCACTCTTCCTAGTCACACATTAGCACTGAAACAGGGAAGTTGGTCATTATTTCTGAGGAAATATGGCAAAGAATATGGACAACTTAATGTTACATTTGAAAATAGGGATGTCAACTATGAGTACAGATTAATCCACAACTGCCTGTAATGGGCAGTTATAACAGTATGCAACAGTGGTCTGAAAACTACGAATCCACTGTTATGGACCCTGGTTTCCCACCCCCTCAGAGCCCTGGTACTTACCAGCCTTGGAGAGCTTGATTAAAGGTCAAACGGGTTTGATCAAAGGTCTGCAGTTCCCCCAGAGGAGCCCCTTGACAGGCTCTCTCACCACAGCATGCTGTGGAGATCCCTGCGTCAGTGTGCATAAGCAGAATAGCCAGAGGCAGTTTTACACATGTGCATCCCTTTTCCAAAATGGCACCAGCCGACAGCACCGGCACCATCTTGGAAAAGAGCAGTCATTCTGATCATGTGCAAATGGCACCATTTGCACATGCACAGAACAGCTGCCCTTTTCCAAGATGGCACTGACACTGCTGGCAACCCTTAGCTTCCCACACATAGTGCCCCCTCACCACTTCAGTCCCACAGATCCACCCATCACCCCAATACCCCCCCCAAGTGCTCCCCTGCCAATCCCTCCCAGCTTTCCTCCCACAGTTCCCCCCACCCTGACAACAGAGGCAAGGAACAGCAGGAGTGGGAGGGCAGCATTGCATATAAAGAACATTAAGGAGGGATAATTCCCAAGTTACTTTGAAAAATCTTTGAACGTTGCACATAAAAGTACTTTAGGGGGATGGGGGACAGGGCTGTCTGGGTGTTCCGATTGGAGGAAGTGGGGGAAAGGTATGGCCCAGTGGCCTTTGCCTCAGATGCTGCTGGTCGGGCCTGGGTGTTCTGGGAGGGCTGGTGGTCAGTCAGAGGCAGGCTATAGGCTGCTAGGCAGGAGGGGACAGCAAGAATATTCTGATGGGTCTCCTTGGGCTGGATGGTGGCTCCATCCTCCCCTCTAGGAGCTAGGGTGTTGGGATCAGGGCTGGACCCAGGCATGTGCCACATGTGTGGTCGCACATAGGCCCGTGGCTAGCTGGGGTCCCACACTTGCATGGCTGGGCAGCAGGCTGCAGGCAGCTTCTCCCCCAATAAGTTATTCTGCCTCGCCTCCTTGGCTCCAGTCACCATCCCTCACCTGCCTCTGCCTCCTAGTAGTGCTCCAGCAGCAGCAGCAGCAGCAGCAGCAGCAGCAGCAGCAGCAGCAGGTGGGATCCCAGGGCAATTACCGGATCCCGGATTTACCGGATTCCGGTTTCCAAAAACCCGGATTAAATCCGGTATACCGGTACCGGATTTATTCCATTGATTTCAATGGGGCACTGTGTCCCCATTGAAATCAATGGAATAAAAAAAATTCCTCCCCCCTCCCCCTCCCAGGCTGTGTGGGTGGAAGGGGGGACACCCCCCACCCACCCTGTGCAGCCTGGATTTTTTTTTTTTAATTCCCCTCCGTTGCCGGCAAGTTCAACCCAGAGCCGCGCCCCCCAGCACCAGTGGCCGCAGCGTCCCAGCAGCAGCCGGTAAGTATTAGACCTGATCCCTGGGGGGTGGGTGTTAACACACACACACCCCAGGGATCACCCTACTACAAGTTCCCAGGATCCAGTACCTTCAGTTCATCTCCGGGTGGCGGCGGCGGCCCGGAGGCCTCAGCGTCGGCTGTAGCTGCCGGCTTCAGACGCTGTAGGCCTTCTGGGGAAACCCGGAAATTCCCTGGAAGGCCTACAGCGTCTGAAGTCAACAGCCACAGCCGGCGCTGAGGCCTCCGGACCGCCGCCACCACCCGGAGCTGAACTGAAGGTACTGGATCCTGGGAACTTGTAGTAGGGTGATCCCTGGGGTGTGTGTGTGTGTTAGACCTGATCCCTGGGGGGGGGGTTAATACTTACCGGCTGCTGCTGGGACGCCGCGGCCGCTGGTGCTGGGGGGGGGGGGGGCTCTGGGTTGAACTTGCCGGCAACGGAGGGGAATTTTTAAAAAAAAATCCAGGCTGGGCAGGGTGGGTGGGGGGTGCCCGCCCTTCCACCTGCGCAGCCTGGACTCGGGGAGGTTTTTGGTGGGTTTTTTTTGCATTGCGGCCATTCATTTAAATGCCCGCAATGTAAAAAAAAAAATCCGGTACCCAGAATCCGGTAACCAGACCGGATTACCGGTTGAATCCAATAATGCCAGTACGCCCAGTACCGG
The DNA here is from genome assembly GCA_003113815.1 of Sphenodon punctatus. Classification (NCBI taxonomy): domain Eukaryota; kingdom Metazoa; phylum Chordata; class Lepidosauria; order Sphenodontia; family Sphenodontidae; genus Sphenodon; species Sphenodon punctatus. The sequence goes on along the minus strand of QEPC01001717.1, from coordinate 3,730,452 downwards.
CATTATCAGATACCGGAAATTCCGGTAGTCCCGAGCCTAGCAGCAGCGGTTGTTTACAAACAACTCCTCCTGTGCTGATCAGAAAGTTGCTACCTTGTAAAGAAGGTTCTTCGAGATGGGCCTAATATTCTCACAACTGGGTTCTGCATTCCCACCCTATTCAAATAATAGACCACGTGATGGTCTCGAGCTCCTCTAGTATAAAAAACACTGACTCTCCTCCTCAGAATGACAGTTTCTTCCAACCCTTTCTAGAAATATAAGAAAAGCATTCCATGCGGGGCTGGAAGGGTGGGTGGTGTGAGAATGTTCAGACCCATCTCAAAGAACCTTGTTTATAAGATAGCAACCTTCCGTTCTTCTTCGAGTGGCTCCTCACATGCTTTTTACACATGGCTCTGCCGGGTGGGGGGTCCGTGGGCACGCCAGTGCATGGATGGGGCATGCACATGGCTGCACACGCATCCCCACTCACCGCCCACTCATCCACACCCACGGAGTAACTCCCATTTCCCCCAGTTGCTCCGTGCATGGGGACAAGTGGGGGAGTGAGTGGGGATGCGTGTTAGGCAGGCGCGCACATACCCCCACTCACCATGAGCGCGTGCACCGCATCGTTCACACGGGGCTCCCCCACCCATAAACACACAGAAATCTGTGTGTTCATGGGTGGGAGAGGCCCACATTCTTACAACTGTCTTACACTATCTTAGGTAGGAATTTAGGATGTAAAGCAATATCTATTCTATCTTGGAAAATCTGCATATATGGTTCTGAGATTATGATGTCTGCTATTTCACTAACTCTTCTTAATGAAGTTATTGCTAACAGGAATACTGTCTTTAAACCCCCACCCCACAACCAGTTCATTTGCACACACACACACCCTATATAATCAATTCACGCTGGCCCAGGGGCACAAATTAAATGGTTATAGGTGGGGGGCAGTGTGAATTGATTATATGGGGGCAGGGGTGCAAATGAACTGGTTATGGGGTGGGGGCAGCATGAACTGATTATCGGGCCACAACTGAACTGGTTATATATTAATCTACATCTACAAAAATATTATTAAAATATTGATTGACTGCTTCCTCCTGGGATCCAGAGCTTCAAGTCTCTCTCTCATATATATATTTTCATGGCATAATGTGCTTAATAAGCTAGCTGAATTTTGGGTGTCTTGTGTGTTTGATAGCAGCACCTCTGGACTAGTCACATCATGTGTGTGCACAAGGCACAGGCAGTACTGGCAGCAAGAAGCAACAGGCCTTGGAGGCCAGGCTGGCTAAGGGACCACTTCCCCCCCCGCCCCCAGTGGACACAGTCAATCTCTCTATGCCTGCCTCGCTGCCCACCCGGCTGTCCCTGTAGTGGAACCACTCCGGTGGAGTGGTGGTAGACGCTTGACTGGGGTGGTGGGGAAAGCATTGGAAGGCCATGCTTGTCTATGGCCACTCGGCTAAGCGTCAGGTAAGGCAGCCAAGGGTACCAAACTGGGGGGGAAAGAAGCATGAGGAGGCCATGCTTCTCCATGGTTGCTCAGAGTGGTGGAGAATGGGAATCATTCCTGTCCAGAGGGATTAAATTATATGTAAATTTACACATTTGCATAATTAGGTGGGGCCTGATTATGCAAATTAGGCCCCACACCCAGACTTCACATATGGCCTCACAAACCCTGGGGCCAGCCCTGGTTGGGATGCAGCCTTAGGGGACACAAGGGGAAAGGGGACAGTCATGAGAAGGAGGGTGCGGAGGGGAGAAGTGTCTGGGAGCAACCCCATCTTTCACACACACCTCCCTCTCACTGACACACAACCACAAACAAACTCACACTCACTTTTCTCACTCTCAGACACCGGGGTGTGTGGAGGGATAGAAGAACTGCCACCAGACTGCCCCCCTGCTCGCTCACCTGCTGCTGCCGCCACCACTCTCACACACTGTATGATTGTTTCAAAGGCCCCGCACCACCATGCATGTGTAATGCTGGGGCTGCCATTTTCCTAGTCTGGCATGCTGGGACTACATTTTTTTTTGCTGGGACTACACAGTGTGTATGAGCAGCAGGCAAGCGGGAGAGAGAGAGCACATTGAGAGGGCCAATGAGCGGGCAGGGGGCAGTGGTAGTTCCTTCCCCTCTCCTGCTGTTGCTAAGGGGACTCGGCTCAGGCAGGCTGAGGCCCGCTCCCAGCTGCCCCATCACCGTAGCTGGGGAGAAGAAATTGTGCAGACTGCGGGGCTGTCACACCTGGGGACTGAGGCCAGAGTTCTTCAATAGCAAATGAAAACTTAATAAATCCTAATCCTTTTCCTGGTGAATTCAAAAGAAGATATATATTGGACCCTAATAGGCTTACAAAATGATACTTAAATATTAGTGCTAAAGATAGACTGACAATCCTAGTACCATCTGGACAGTAATATACGTTTGAGTTATCTGGATCCAGCATAGCACATTACTATTACTACTATTGTTGGATGGGATATTTGGTTGTATTTTTCTATAGCAATGCTTTTGTCGCTTTCGGTAGTAATTTCACTACCGAAAAAGTTCATTAAATAAGGCATACCTATTAGACACATGTTTTCTAATATTTTCTTAATTAAAACTTAATAGACATCAAGTGTTGAACTTTCACTTAGGAGAAAATTCAGCTAACAACATAGGCCCTGATCCAAAGTCCACACACACACATGCTACACACACAGCATATGCATATGTGTGCATGTGCAGTGCCCTACAGTTCAAACAGAATGTTGGTTCTGGCCAACCTGGAGGGGGAATTTTTTAAAAGAGCAGTTGAAGATGGACAATGAAGACTTATCAAAAGCATGCGCTGGTAGGATTGGCATCAGCAGTACTTCCTCAAGGAGCAGAGACAGAGCACCCTGCAGAAATTATAATTCTGGCTTTTGGTAACCTGACAGCTCCAAGGATTTAAAGAGCAAACAGGCCAACTCATGCAGTAAACTGGGAGAATGCAGCTGTGCATAGCAGCTTTTAACTCTGGTTTGGAAGCAATTTCAAGCAACATCTTCGGGGAGGTCAAAGGTGACCATGCAGACCTTTGGGGGGGAAACCATGGTGACTCTAGAAAACAGAAAATGATTTAACAAAATCCAGCTGGAGATTTGGATTTAAAAAGTAAAAGAAAACACATAAGAGGGAGAGAGTCAACCATGTTATGGAAATATTTAAGTTTCACTGTATAGGGAGGGGTAAACGGAAGTATTTGAATAGTATAGAGATTCTTAAATAATTGTTAATTAGTTCAAATAAATAGTTATGAAATGTTACTGTTCATTATTTAATATTAAGTCGTTATTGCATTTAGTAAGAGTGCAGCTAGCACTGTCCAGTAGCAGGGGCTAGTAAGACTGCAGAAGCGAGGGGTAGTACCTTAATTGGTGCAGGTGATTGTGGGCATAGCAGGAGCCCAGAGAGACCAGAAGAGAAACAGAGGAGGCAAGAGCGGAGCTCTCTAGGCTTAGCCAGCCAGCGCGTGGTGTCTGGGCTAGCATGAAGGACTTTAGAAGCCCATAGGGTGTTGCCTGAGCTAAGGGAACTGGGCTGCAGGGGAGTGTTCCTGGCCCAGGGAGACCCAGTACAAGACAGAGGGTGTTGCCTGACTTAAGAGACTTTGTATGGGGACTGTGTGTGTGGACTGAATAAAAACAGAGCCAATTTCCAAAAGTGCATGACTGAATTGGGGCTTGATCCTGGCAAGACTCACCCTGGCCAAGTCCGTCCCTGCCACACACAGTGTGCACATTGCATGCACATTATGCACGGACCATGGATCAGGGCCACATTGAAACATCGTTTTATAATTATTCTGAAAGCTGATTCTATTAACTTGGACAGGAAGAGCCATTCCAGTTTTTGCATTCCACCTTCTGGGCTTTCAGCCAGTTCCTTCTGGAGCTTGTCTTGTTCTGGAGTGATGTCAAGGTATTTAATTTTCAGCTTTTTAAAAACGCGCGACCGGCTTTAACGCGCGAAATGTCACGTCTACATCCCACACACAGCATATATACACACAGCATGATTTTATGCAGCATGTTCGCCACGCACATCTAAAAGCGGCCGGAGTCTGCTCACATAAATCACTCCCTTCCTAATCCTCCAGTTAGGAGACTTCCTTTTGTAGGCAAGGTATCTTACTACCTGTTCCTTTAAGGAATATCTGGATTCACTCCTCTCCATTGGAAGGTCATAAATGATTAAATTCTGCTTTCTTAAGCATTCTCTCATTCTTTCACCTTACCCTTATAGGCTTTGGGGTAAATGTCCTATAATTATTGTAATAAGCCCTACCTCTGGAGCAGAAATTTCTACTGAGAGATGACTCTCTCTCCTTCTCCAGTCCCTCCATCTTATCTTATATTAACCTCTCAGGATTCTCCAAGCCACTATTCAAGTGCTGGTTAACCTTACACTTCTCTACCTCCCCGAGTAAAATCTGGAGGTTGTCAAAACTAGTATGCACCTTATCTTTCAGGGATTCAATTTCATTAACCAGAGCATCCACCAGTAGCCCTTTAAGGAGTCCACAAAAACACTTGTAGTAAAGAGGGATAGGGGGCTGATCTGCAAGTCCCTTCTTCCTCTTGCAGAATTTCTGTAACAGGTGTGTTAAATTTATCCAGAAATGCTATAAAACTTCTCTAGATTTGACTTCCGAGTGGTTGAAGTTGTTGTGTTGCAGAGAATTCCATGTAGTCTCACCATGAAAGGCAGGAATGGAAGGTACGCCACTTAAGAAGTTGGCAGGAGCTTTTCCTTTCCTTTTACAGTTCTGTCTAAAGTTGGCCATATCAATGGAGGTCTCCATTTGGGAAGAAACTGCATTATAAAATTTACCATTGTATAGTATTCCAGATGCCAGAGTTTCCTTTTCAAGGAGGGATTCAATATGGCTAGCCTTGCCTTTCCTTGTAATGAAGTTAGTTATCTTAGTTTGCAAATTCTGTACTCTGGCTGCATCTAACAGCCCTATGGACTCCATATCCTTCTCCATTCCTATTAAAAACCTTCCAAATGATATACTAAAACAGTTAAATAATAATGGTTAGTTATTAAGTCCAACACCCAGGTATGCTATCTATACAGAGATCCCAGATACTACTGGGTTATATGCATCTTTCAGTGCACCACATAACTATCTAGTTAATATGTATGATCAAGTCTGGCAAGAATGATATAGGAAATTAATAAAAATAAGTTCAGCAAAAAATAAATGAAATAGGTAAACGCCCACCAGGGATTACCAATCAGGCAACAGACTCGGTCTTAGTCAGAGACATAACTAGTTTCTTTCCCCAATGGCTGCCGAATGCCCCACTGATGTAAGTTGCTGAGCCACGAGCAGAGTCTCCTAGACACAACAGCACCCACAAATGGCCCCATCAGCGACCGACGTTTTGGGTGTCACCCTTAGGGCTTGCACCCCCAACCCTAGAATGAATACCTGCAGAGGGAGAGAGAGCCAGGTTTTACCAGTCCCCCAGGAAACCTTCCAATTTTTGCATCCCTCCAAGGAATCAAGCATCAGAGAGATCCCTCAACCCCCAGGGCCCAGACCTAGAATGAATACCTGCAGAGGAGGGAGAGCCAGCTGTTACCAATCCCTCCCAGGGAACCAAGCAACAGAGAAAGTCCTCAACCCCCACAGTCCAGCCCTAGAAGAAATACCTGCTCAGGAGGGAGAGCCAAGTGTTACCAAACCCCCTAGGAAGCCAGGCAGTCTTTGCATCCCTCCAGGGAACCAAGCAACAGAAAGCACCCTCAACCCCCAGGGCACAGCCCTAGAATGAATACCTGCAGAAGAGAGAACTAGGGGTTACCAATTCCCCCCCCCAGGGAACCAACTAGTCTTTACATCTCTCTAGGGAACCAAGTAACTGAGAGCGTCTGAAACCCCTAGGGCCCCATCCTAGAATAAATACCTCCAGAGGAGGAAGAGCAATGTTTTACCAATTCCTCCAGGGAACCAAGAGAGCCCTCAACCCCCAGGGTCCAGCCCTACCTGCAGAGAAGGGAAAGCCAGATGTTACCAATCACCTCCAAGGAACCTGTCAGTCTTTGCATCCTTCCAGGGAACCAAGAAACAGAGAGAGCCCTCAACCCCCTGGTTGAGGACCAGCTCCAAAATGAATACCTACAGAAAAGGGAGAGCCAGGTCTTAATCTCCCCAGGGGACCAGCCAGTCTTTTCATCCCTCAAAGGGACCAAGAAACAGAGAGCCCTCAACCCCCAGGGCCCAGGCCTAGAATGAATACCTGCAGAGAAGGGAGAGCCAGCTGTTACCAATCCCGAGGGAACCTCCCTGTCTTTACATCCCTCCAGGGAACCAAGCAACAGAGAGAGCCCTCAACCCCCAAGGCCCAGGCCTAGAACCAATACCAGGTGTTACCAATTTCCCAGGGAACCAAGCAATAGAGAGATCCTTCAACCCCCAGGGCCAAGCCAGGTGTTAACAATCCCCCCATGGAACCCACCAATGTTTGCATCCCTTCAGGGAACCAAACAACAGAGAGCCCTCAGTCCCCAGGGCCCAGCCCTAGAATGAATACCTTCAGAGAAGGGAGAGCCAGGTATTACCAATACCCCCAGGGAACCAGTCAGTCTTTCTATCCCTCTAGGGGACCAAGCAACTGAGAGCACCCTCAACCCACAGGGCCCAGCACTATCTGCAGAGAAGGAAGAGCAAGTAACCAGCCAGTACTTGCATCCCTCTGGGGACCAAGCAACAGAGCCCTCAACCCCCAGCCCTAGAATGAATACCTGCGGAGGAGGGAGAGCCAGGTGTTACCAATTCCACAGGGAACCAAGCAACAGAAAGAACCCTCAGGGCCCAGCCCTAGAATGAATACCTGCAGAAGAGGGAGAGCCAGACATTATTAATCCATCCAGGGACCCAAGCAACTGCAAGAGCCCTCAAGGGGGAGAGGGGGGGGAACACAGAGGCCAGCCACGTGGGCTGACCTATCCCCTCCCCCCCCACCCGGAAGTAGCTGGGGGCTTAAAGCCCTGGGGACAGCGGCTGAGCTGCAGGCCGTGGCCAAAGGGCACGGCACTTTGGGGCACTTAGGGGGTTATTGTGTGTTTTTGTGTGAGCTTCTTTCTTGTACAGGGCTAGGGTGGTAGGGTGGGGGTTGTAGGTAAGGGGGGGTAAAAAG
>QEPC01001717.1:3692938-3712674 GCA_003113815.1 Sphenodon punctatus | reverse complement strand
TCCAGATGCAGCTGGAGCTGGAGTGCCACCGCCCGCTCAATAACCTTCCCTAAAAAGGGAAGGTTAGAGACAGGTCGGTAACTGGCGAGTACATCCATGTCCAGAGATGGTTTCATCAGCAGGGGGCGCACCACAGCCTCCTTGAGGCAAGGCGACAGCCTCCCCTGCTGCAAGGACACGTTAACAACTCTCGCCAGCACCGTCCCCAGTGTCTCCCTGGAGGCTTTTACCAACCAGGACGGGCATGGGTCAAGTTCACAACAGGTGGCCCTCATGGACCCCAAAACATCTGCAGCATCGGTAGGTGTCACTTCCTGAAACTCCCCCCACAAAGCTGGACCAGACAGGACTTCCATCCCCATGCGCTCTTCCCCCACTGCCCCTAATCCACCTGCCAGGTGCAGTGTTCCAGCAACAGCAACCAGGTCCTCCTGACATTGGATGTCCCTACATCTCTCCCGAATCTCCCTCTTCGCAGCCAGATAATCCTTGGCCCCCAAATACGCCTCTGAAAACCCCAGCTTAGCCAAATGTTTAAGCATTAACTTGTGCCATGAATTAACATAAGAATCCTGAAGCACAAGACGAGCCAAACCACCCTGGGGGGCCCTTTGTGTTTTAAACCAGAGCAGGAGCGCTCATTCCTGAGCCACAGCCGTCCACCTATATGTCCCGGCCTCTAATCTTACAGCGGCCGTAGGAGTTCCATTCGACAGTTTAGTCAATTGCCGGAGAAACTTTGTCTGTACCACATCCAGATTATCCTCTGTCAAACGAGCCCAAAGTTCTGCCCCATATAAAAAGGAAGCACCCGCCTTGGACTCGAAAACCTTAACTGTGGCTTCTATGTTCCTCCTGCCTGTACCAGCAAAAAAACGCAAGATCGCTTCCATATGGCTCCTGACGACCGTCAGCTTTCCCTACATGCTCCTTCCAACATCCATTGGAGGAAAAGGAAAGACCCAAATATTTATAAATCTTTTGCTGCAGCAGACTGGAGTCTCACATTGGCCACCTATGCACCTTCCTTGCCCCTGAAAAAACTATAACATTGGATTTTGAATAATTAATATTCAAGTGGTTGTCCGTGCAGTAACTTTTAAAGGAGTCCAGCTGCCGCAGAAGTCCAACCTTAGTCTGTGACAGTAAAAGCAAATCAACTGCATAAAGCAAGGCGCCAACGGCTTCAGTGGCCAATTTGGGTGGGAAAAATTGTTCCCGTCTCATGACTGGTATTATATCATTAATAAACAAGTTAAACAGGGTTGGCGCCAAGACACAACCCTGTCTAACCCCCCGCTGAACTGGGAGATCGGCCGTTAGCTGCCCCGCTTGATCTACCCTCACTGCCAGAGTAGAATCACCGTATAGGGCCTGTATAAGATGAAGAAGCCTACCATCGATTCCCAGGAGTCTCAGCTTCGTCCAAACCAAAGATCTACTGACTGAATCAAATGCCGCCTTGAGGTCTAAAAAGGCGGCATACAATTTCCCATTAATAGTACGATATTTCTCAGCCAGGTGTAGCAACACCAAGCAGTGGTCCATAGTACTTCTATTCTTTTGGAACAATATAGAGTTTGCATCTATCCACTCGGTAAGTCTAAGAAGCAGGAGCTTTGCGTAGATTTTACTCACAATACTTATTAAGCTAATCTGTCTATAAGCTGGGTCAGTTCTGGCCCCCTTTTTATAAATGGGGACCACTATGGCCCGTCTCCATCCACTTGGAACAATACCAAGGTTATTAATACTGGTAAATAATTTTCCAAAACAGGCATCCACCAGTCGGCCCTCCCCAATATTGCCTCTAGCTGAATCAGGTCTGAACCCGGGGCTTTGCCCTTCTTGAAGGACTGTGCTATATCGTGCACCTCCAGTTCAGTGATTGGAAGCCAGCCTGGTGCATCAATCTCTCCATACCCCTGGCTAGCCTGGTCTAAGTTTAACCCACAGGTCAAATCCCTCTGAGTGGCCCTAATGAACTCCATCCACCCAGATGGGGTTATCCGCAAGGACCCCCCTAAGCGGGGCTTAACCAATGCCCCATTTACTATGTGCCAGAAAGCCCTAGAATCTTTGGTACTACTAGCTTTAAGCAGCTCCTGCCATTTGTTGTCAAAGTGGGCTTTCTTCTTTTTCCTAATTAAGTCCCTGTAGGCCTTTTTCTGCTGGAAGTATACCTTCAGGAGGCACATGTGGATCCCCGCTCAATAATCCAGATGTATACATCTGGCCATCCTCCTTGCCAGTCTACAGTCAGCATCATACCAAACATGAGAAACAGCTGGTCACCCCCTATTGTTCTTGGGAGCTGCCGTCAATCGTTGCTCACAGCACACACTAAACTCTTCATAAGCTGTAACGGCTCCTAGTCCCCCTTCCAAGATCCTTCCCTTAAATTCCTCACAACAATCCAATTCCAAAATCCCATTCCATACCTGTTCTGTCTTCTCACTCCACTTACAGTATCTATGACATGGGAGATTAGTAGCCAGAGCCTCTTCACACCCCTTCCCTTCATCCCTAACTAGGGCCAGTTTAAGAACCAATGGCAAATGATCTAAACAAACACATGTCGCTATCTTGAAATCTATCACATAACTGGCCACTCTGTCTGTTATCAGGGCGTAGTCTATTACGTTACAGCCCTGGTGGCCTAGGAATGTGAATTCCCCTTTCGTGTCATGGAAGCCTGAGCCATTAACCAAAAGCAAGTTAAGGCTTGCCACTAATCTCACAAATCTGGTACCAGTCGCATTACAAACCTGATCTTTGAAGGCCCGGCTACCTCCCAGAGGTCCAGAGCCTATACCTGGTGAGGCACCCAAGTGCATGGCTAGCACCGTATCGTCAGGCCCGATCCTTGCGTTGAAATCTCTCATCACCATAGGGAGAACCCTTGGATGTTCCACTAACACTTCCCCTACGGCACTTTCCAGTTTATTCCAAAGACTACTATTATAAGTACCCGCATTTACCGACGGTATATAGACATTCAAAAACAAGAGCTGCCAACTTCCAAAACTCAACACAATCCCCAACAAAAAAGAGATACCTAATCTCCCTAACAAGCTTCAGCCCGGCATTGTCTGCATAAAAACAAGTCAGACCGCCACTGGCTCTCCCCCTTGCCGCGACAACTACAGCTGGTAAACATATCACAGATAATTGTTCCAATTCAATAGTGTCTATGGCCCAGGTCTCTTGAATAAGAATAACCTGGTGCTGACTAAGTAAGGCCACAAATTCATCGTAACTCTTGTGCGAGGCCCAACCTGAAATATTCCAGGAGCAGATGGAAACAACATCCTCCTGTCTCTGGGAGAAGACTGGGCCCGAGCTCCTCCCTGCACCTTCTGCTCCCTTCCTTGCAAGCATTGTTCCTTAGAGGTCCCCTGTTCTGCTTCTGCTACCACTGCTACTGCCCCGATCTGGGCAGCATCCTCCGATATTGCCTCTGGGCTATCCCCTCTATCTATAGTACCCTCTGTAACCGACGGGCCTTCTTGCACAGTTGCCACCCAGGGCCCCCCACTACTAAGGTCTTATAAAGTCTCTTCCAAAGGGGTTCCCATAATCCCCCCCCCCTGCTCAGAGAGGTCCAGTTGAAAACTGTCGCTAACCTCCTGTACCAGGGACCCAATTTCTGCAGTGAGTGCCACCAAGTCCCTTGCAGATTTAACCACTGCCAATTCCTCCGATCTTGAATCCCTCCTTTTGCATTGCGGGGCAGAGTGCGCTGTCATAGCTAGACTCATCAGCCTGCTCCCAATGGGGGGGGGGGGAACTATCTCCTCCCACAATGTCCACCTGACTGGGTCTAGCGCTCATCCTCATCCCTACTCCCAGTTTAGACTGGGGAATAGCTTCCCCTCCGTCAGCCAGGGCCTCTTTACCCCCCTGATAGGAGTCCCTATGTTCACCCCTATCCAACACTTCGCCCAGCAGCACCCCCCACAAAAAAAAGAGGGGTGTATGCTGTAGCAGGCATTCTGTCAGCCTGATGTTACGAAACTGCACAGTCAGATGCTGACAGTACCCCCCTGCAGGAATGAGCTGAAAAGGGCTTATATGTCTCTTCGAAACTGGAAACCCCAAGATAGAGGAAAGATGATGCTGAATATCACCCTTCGTTCTCCAGCTAGGAAAAAACCCATTGGGTAAGGGCCTTACTTGAAACGAAAGGATGTTACGGACCAGCTTGGGTCTCGCTGATCCTGGAGACCTCCCTCCCCCCTCCTGCTGCTTCATCTCTATTATACAAGATCTACTGAATGTTCTCCTAGAGCTGCTTGCCTCCCTCCCCTCCCCTGTATCATCCACTGTCCACTCGATGGTACGGGCTTGTCCTGAGGGGCCAGGTTCCACCATGGTCAGGGAGACATTTGGCCCTGCAGCACCAGATAGATCCTGTTCCATTTTGTCTCCCCTAAGCTCCTGTATATATTCAGCCACCAATATCACTTGCTCCCTCTGCTCCTCCAGCTGGTGTCTAAGACCCGCAAGCTGGCTCAGAATACTTTGTTCCCCATCTCCAATGGGGGGCATCTACATCCCCTTAGAATCAAACCTTGGGAGGCCTGACAGTTTGTGGGACAACTGTCGGTCATACTAGTAAGGTCCCTCCCTTGATTGGCTCTAAAAATATGTGGGGGCATAGATTCTCGGTCGGACGGAGCTTGGGAGGGGATCATAGCCACTGGAAGCTTCACTTCCTTATCCTTGGGGGGGGTGGGTGTACAACCTGCAGGGGTGAACTCATCCAATTTCCGCTGTCTACCATGAGCTGTTGTAGTCACCATGTTCACAAAATCCCACAGTTCACTTCACCCCCCACACATGATGGCTGTAAGTCGAACTGCACACTAGGCCCTGCGACTAACCAGCGCCTAAGGCCGCTTGACCCCGGCACTACTGGGGGCACAAGGGCGCTAAAATAGATAGAGCTCAGTGACCCATCCGCTCGAGTTCCAGCCTCTTCCCCTAATGTCCCCACTCAGTCTCAGAGGGCCGGNGACCAGATGGATCCATAGTCCAGCGGGGCCAGAGCTCCCGCAAAAGTTCTATCCAGTTCTCAGTCAAGGCTCCCACTCCGGAGGAATTCGAAAGGCACACAGAGGGACGTGCGACAGTGAACTAACGCTAGATTGTATTGCCTCGCAGATCCCGGAACTCCATGCCAACTCCCACTCCAAGGCAGCTCACCGGTCTCGGCACTGGGCTCCCACAAACAGAGGGTTGGGCACCACTCCGCGTCCCCAGCTAACAGACCCAGCCAAGGGCTGACGCCCCTTGGATGTCGCCCTTCGGCTGGCACCCAAGGGCTGACGCCCCTTGGATGTCGCCCTTGGATGTCGTCCTTCGGCTGGCACCCAAGGGCTGATGCCCACAGGGTCCCCAGCCCATGAATAAGTCAATACCTGCAGGGAAAGGAAGTCAATGACGGTCAAGCAGGCACTCCCGCTGCGCCTCCCCTAGTTTCTCCTCCCTTCTGGTGTTACACAGGCCATGCCCACAGGGTCCCCAGCCCCTGAATAAAGTCAATACCTGCAGGGAAAGGAAGCCAATGATGGCCAAGCAGGCACTCCCCTATATAACACTGTAAAGCACCATGTACATCGCTGGCGCTATATAAACACGTATTATTATAATAATAATAATAATAATAATAATAATAATAATTCTATATATGTACACAACTAATATCTAAATCTAAGGGAGATGGGGAAGGGAAAAGGAAAACTATATTAGCTAATCAAGTATCTGTATAACTATTCTACTCTAATCTATAGGTCTATAGTAGATATCTATATCTATATCTAATCTATATATAATGTACCGGGGGGAGAAGGGCAGGGAAAGGAAGAAGGTAAAATGTAGGATATGAGAAAGGAAAGGTATTGATAATACAATGAGGGCTAGGGAGGATTTTTTGTGTGTAAGCACCAGAGTTCTGTAAACACAACCTGACAAGCAGAGCTCTCACAGAACAGAGAGAAAGAGCCTGGCCCTCCCATTATAAAGGGTTGCAGTGCCCTCCTCCAGAGCCCCCGATTGGCTGTGGGAGGCAGCAGGCATTGAGCAATCACAGAGTGCCATGAGATTGCTGGGGCCTGCTTGCACTGTTCATTGGCCAGTGATACATCCATCAGATACTGCCGAGCTGCTCGCCCCTCTCAACACAGGCACAATTCAAGAGTTCAACCCTGTTTAGGGCTCCGAGATGTCTGCTCCTTCCTCCCCTCTCCACATTTCCCCTCCAAATCCCAACTGCCACAGCACTAACAACAACAACAACATTGTAGTTTTTGTTGTTGTTATTCTCAGTTGTCATTTTTGTTATTGCAATAAAGAAATTTTGTTATCATTATTGTAATAATGAAAATGATATGCACACCCCTAAGTCCTGCAGAGGAGGGAGCTCCAGATGTTACTAATCATCCAGGGAACCAAGCAACAGAGAAAGCACTCAACCTCCAGGGCCCAGCCCTAGAATGAATACCTGCAGCAGAGGGAGAGCCAGGTGTTATCAATCCCTGTAGGGAACCAGTCAGTCTTTGCATCCCTCTAGGGGACCAAACAACAGAGACCCCTCAACCCCCAGGGCCCAGCCCTAGAATGAATACCTGCAGAGGAGGGAGCGTCGGGTGTTAACAATCCTCACTGGGAACCAGACAGTTTTTGCATCCCTCCAGAGAACAAAGCAACAGAGATAGCCCTCAACTCCCAAGGCTCAGGCCTAGAATGAATACCTGCAGAGGAGGAAGAGCCAAGTATACCATTATCCTACCTAGCCTACAAAATCTGATCTTGCCCTGGAGGTTTGAGCTCTGCAAATGGAAACTGGTTATCTAGTAGATTTATTTAAATAAAACGATGACACTAAAGTTAAGAAGTCAAACTCTAAACCTACTACCACCTTACACTTGTGGAAATTAACATGACTGTCCCTCATTTTTCTGGCTGATCTCATGGCTGCTAAAAGAGCAGACTTCAAGGGAAGATCTCCTTGAAGCTCTGCCACAAGAGGCTCAAAATCAGAGTTTGTTAGCCTGGCAAGAACTAAATTTTAAGGTCTACAGACTCAGAGGGTGTCTTTAGCCATAACGTCAACAGATGTCTGAATGTGTGTTTTGACCTTGTTATGAACACCGTTTTGGCCCTGTGTTCACCATGTGGCTCTGCTTAGACATACAGCCCATCTTGGGGCAAATTGGTGTTTTCCTCACCACCTGATCTCAGCACGCAAGCACTGCAGCCTCATTCCCCATGTTGTACCTGCTAACACGTCACATGATATCATTAGACACAATGTTGGCCACATGTTGCATGTCCAAAACATGCAAGTTGTCCTTGTGATGCAATGGTGTTCGCATCACATGTTCAACAGATGTTCAACAGGTGGCCAAATTGGTGCTGGGATTTTTATGGTGCTTACTAGGGGTGGGACATCAGGGCAAATACTGGGTACCGGTTTTACCGGTTCCCAGATTTTAAAAAAAACAGCTTACCGGATTAATACCGGTTTACCAGTACCGGATCTTTTACACTGATTTCAATGGGGAACTGTCCCCATTGAAATCAATGGAAAAAAACAAAAACCTCCTCCCTCCCCCTTCCAGACTGTGCGGGTGGAAGGGGGGACACCCCCCATCCACCCTGCCCAGCCTGAATTTAAGTTTTTTTTCCCCTAAGTCCCCTAGTGCGGGCTACGGGCCGCCACCGGCGACCCAGAGCCCCCACACCACCAGCAGGTGGTGGTCTAGTAACCCTGGAAGGCCTAGTAGCATGCTGAAGCCAGCAGCCACAGCCAGCGCTGAAGCCGCACGACCACCGCCACCCAGAGTTCAAGGTAGGCGATCCCTGGGTGGGGAGGTAGGGTGATCCCTGGGGTGGGAGGGGTATTAAACCACCCCCACCCCAGGGATCAGTACAGTACCGGTACTTACCTGCTGCTGGTGCTGGCTCTGGGTCGCTGCCGGCGGCCCGGAGCCCGCACTAGGAGACTTAGGGGAATTTAAAAAAAAAAAAANTATATAAACACGTATTATTATAATAATAATAATAATAATAATAATAATAATAATTCTATATATGTACACAACTAATATCTAAATCTAAGGGAGATGGGGAAGGGAAAAGGAAAACTATATTAGCTAATCAAGTATCTGTATAACTATTCTACTCTAATCTATAGGTCTATAGTAGATATCTATATCTATATCTAATCTATATATAATGTACCGGGGGGAGAAGGGCAGGGAAAGGAAGAAGGTAAAATGTAGGATATGAGAAAGGAAAGGTATTGATAATACAATGAGGGCTAGGGAGGATTTTTTGTGTGTAAGCACCAGAGTTCTGTAAACACAACCTGACAAGCAGAGCTCTCACAGAACAGAGAGAAAGAGCCTGGCCCTCCCATTATAAAGGGTTGCAGTGCCCTCCTCCAGAGCCCCCGATTGGCTGTGGGAGGCAGCAGGCATTGAGCAATCACAGAGTGCCATGAGATTGCTGGGGCCTGCTTGCACTGTTCATTGGCCAGTGATACATCCATCAGATACTGCCGAGCTGCTCGCCCCTCTCAACACAGGCACAATTCAAGAGTTCAACCCTGTTTAGGGCTCCGAGATGTCTGCTCCTTCCTCCCCTCTCCACATTTCCCCTCCAAATCCCAACTGCCACAGCACTAACAACAACAACAACATTGTAGTTTTTGTTGTTGTTATTCTCAGTTGTCATTTTTGTTATTGCAATAAAGAAATTTTGTTATCATTATTGTAATAATGAAAATGATATGCACACCCCTAAGTCCTGCAGAGGAGGGAGCTCCAGATGTTACTAATCATCCAGGGAACCAAGCAACAGAGAAAGCACTCAACCTCCAGGGCCCAGCCCTAGAATGAATACCTGCAGCAGAGGGAGAGCCAGGTGTTATCAATCCCTGTAGGGAACCAGTCAGTCTTTGCATCCCTCTAGGGGACCAAACAACAGAGACCCCTCAACCCCCAGGGCCCAGCCCTAGAATGAATACCTGCAGAGGAGGGAGCGTCGGGTGTTAACAATCCTCACTGGGAACCAGACAGTTTTTGCATCCCTCCAGAGAACAAAGCAACAGAGATAGCCCTCAACTCCCAAGGCTCAGGCCTAGAATGAATACCTGCAGAGGAGGAAGAGCCAAGTATACCATTATCCTACCTAGCCTACAAAATCTGATCTTGCCCTGGAGGTTTGAGCTCTGCAAATGGAAACTGGTTATCTAGTAGATTTATTTAAATAAAACGATGACACTAAAGTTAAGAAGTCAAACTCTAAACCTACTACCACCTTACACTTGTGGAAATTAACATGACTGTCCCTCATTTTTCTGGCTGATCTCATGGCTGCTAAAAGAGCAGACTTCAAGGGAAGATCTCCTTGAAGCTCTGCCACAAGAGGCTCAAAATCAGAGTTTGTTAGCCTGGCAAGAACTAAATTTTAAGGTCTACAGACTCAGAGGGTGTCTTTAGCCATAACGTCAACAGATGTCTGAATGTGTGTTTTGACCTTGTTATGAACACCGTTTTGGCCCTGTGTTCACCATGTGGCTCTGCTTAGACATACAGCCCATCTTGGGGCAAATTGGTGTTTTCCTCACCACCTGATCTCAGCACGCAAGCACTGCAGCCTCATTCCCCATGTTGTACCTGCTAACACGTCACATGATATCATTAGACACAATGTTGGCCACATGTTGCATGTCCAAAACATGCAAGTTGTCCTTGTGATGCAATGGTGTTCGCATCACATGTTCAACAGATGTTCAACAGGTGGCCAAATTGGTGCTGGGATTTTTATGGTGCTTACTAGGGGTGGGACATCAGGGCAAATACTGGGTACCGGTTTTACCGGTTCCCAGATTTTAAAAAAAACAGCTTACCGGATTAATACCGGTTTACCAGTACCGGATCTTTTACACTGATTTCAATGGGGAACTGTCCCCATTGAAATCAATGGAAAAAAACAAAAACCTCCTCCCTCCCCCTTCCAGACTGTGCGGGTGGAAGGGGGGACACCCCCCATCCACCCTGCCCAGCCTGAATTTAAGTTTTTTTTCCCCTAAGTCCCCTAGTGCGGGCTACGGGCCGCCACCGGCGACCCAGAGCCCCCACACCACCAGCAGGTGGTGGTCTAGTAACCCTGGAAGGCCTAGTAGCATGCTGAAGCCAGCAGCCACAGCCAGCGCTGAAGCCGCACGACCACCGCCACCCAGAGTTCAAGGTAGGCGATCCCTGGGTGGGGAGGTAGGGTGATCCCTGGGGTGGGAGGGGTATTAAACCACCCCCCACCCCAGGGATCAGTACAGTACCGGTACTTACCTGCTGCTGGTGCTGGCTCTGGGTCGCTGCCGGCGGCCCGGAGCCCGCACTAGGAGACTTAGGGGAATTTAAAAAAAAAAAAAATCCAGGCTGGGCAGGGGGTGTCCCCCCTTCCACCCATGCAGCCTGGACTCGGGGAGGGAAAGTGTTTGGGGGTTTTTGTGTTGTTTTTTTACATTGCGGCCATTCATTTGAATGGCCGCAATGTAAACAAATCTGGCACGGGGTATCCAGTACCTGACCCAATAATACCGGAATAATCCGATACTGCCGGTATACCAAAATACCGGCAGTATCGGATACCAGATGATCCGGTAGTCCCACCCCTAGTGCTTACACACAACAGCCAAACACGTGCTTAGGGGGTTTGACACCCAATCTTTATGTCATGTCTAAAGACCCCCAGAGTTTCAGTCCATGAGGAAACACATGACTGAGTGACTGATGAAAGAAAATCACAACTGCCTGCCCCCACATCCAATAAGTCTCAGTAGCTGACAAATTAATTCACCTTCAGTGAGAATTCGGAGGATAGAACCAGTTTGGTTAAGTGTTTTGATTCTGCATCCTTCATTCACACAAGTAATTCCAATTCACAAAACTAGTCCAGTTTATCTAAAAATGCAGCTCTTGTAATCAGAAACTGAAAAAGAAGGGATACGAAATGGGAACCTGTTAGTAAGTGAATGAATCTCAAATTTGTATTTTGATTTCTGTTTGCAGCCATTTAGGGTACAGTGGGCGTTTTTAAATGAGATGCTACCTACCCCACATGACCACCCAGGAGTAGGGATGGACGAACAGAACTGAGTTCGGAAATTCGGTTCGGTCAACCGAACTATTTGAGTTCGGTCTGAACTCCGAACTTCCGAACAAAGTTCGGAAATTCAAACCCCATTGAACTAAATGGAATATTATCTTTTCGGGATGGGCGAACGAGCCGAGTTCAGAAATTCGGTTCAGTTTGAAAATTGAGTTCAGTTCGGTCGACCGAACTGTTCAAGTTCGGTCCGAACTCCAAACTTCCGAACCGCGTTCGCCCATCCCTACCCAGGAGCAATGTATCCAACCGCCTGTCTGAAGGTGGAGCGGGAGATATGCACTCCCGTGAGCCATGCACCACCCATTCATAGCCACTCACGGAGCACTGCCAAATCTGGAGTGTTCTGTGTGGGGCAAGCCAAATACTCTGTGGCAACGGGAGGCCACAGAGTCACTGCCTGTATGAACTGGGGTGGTAGCCACACCACCAGCAGACTGGTCCGCTGCTTATAGGCACTCTGGGTGGGGGGGACACAGTCTTTTCAAGTCACAAGAACTGGCTGAAAGTGCAGGGGAGCCCTGGTTCCCTAGAGCTCATGCTGGGGACATGTCAATCGCAAAGGCCAGCCTGGCACTCCTTCCCCTCCACACTGGTCTGTGGCAGAGGCAACGTGCGGCAGCTGCCTCTGTGGCCAGGGTAGCTATGCTGGGAGCCACTGTTTGAATCCCTCCCCATTCAATCCACCTGTTCTGTAGCAGTGTGATTCAGCTGCCATGGACCCTGCCTCTCCCCACATCACCTTGCTCATTTAAAAACACCCTTTGAAACTTCAACATTTTAAATACAAAGTCTGCCAAAATTCACAGGGAATGTGTTGAATTATATAAACACTACCACCGTCTGGTGATCTATGGAGGATTTTCCCAAGAAAATATCCAGGGAACCACTTCTATGGATCACTATGGTTTAGTACATGGCAGAAGTGTTCATCTATCAGATGGTAATTTACTATGGATTTCCTGTGACGTAATGGCAGACTTTACCACTTGAAATCATAATGATGTCTGCAATTAAAGTTAGGGAGGTTTTATTCGCTATTTTATTGCTACTGTCACTTATATAGCACTGGCAATGTGCCTGGTGCTGAACAGCTGTTATTACTAGAAACTAATCCCTGCTCCAAGGGGCTTACAATCTAGGAGGACCAAGAAAGTGGAGACAAGAGGGAGTGGAACATAGACAGTGGGGGTACATATAGTTCCATTTTACAGATGGGGAACTAAGGCAGAGAGAGTGACTTGCCCAAGGCCACCTAAGGAATTCATTGCTAGCTCTGTTGCTTCTGTGCTATCATCATTGTTGGTCCCATCAGTGAAGGGGGTTTTCCCTTACAAGCTTTTGCCACCCTTTTTGATTCTGAGCTCTCCATTGGCTTTATTTGGTGACAAGCATAGAGTTGTAAGCGTAAAGACTGCCACATCATTCAGATGTGGCACGGGGGGGAGGGGGCTTTTAAACAATAGCATAAAGTAGACCATTGGTATGGTCCCTGGTCCATGGCACATGCGTCATGAGCAACATGAAAGGGCATGCTCATTGACCATGGTTTGCCACCAGGAATGGACACATTCTTGAGATACGCAGCTGATTGTCTCTGCTTCTCTTCCAATCAGCTTGCAGTTTAGTGTTTAAATAATTTCAGGCTCCATATATGGGTGGTACATCAGGTGCCCATTCAAGTTCTGGCATGTGTTTCATCTATTTGTTCACTTCTGAATGCAGTCAAATCATCAGTGATCATGTTGGTTTCATCTTTTAAGAGTCATTTTTAGACTTTCTACTGTTTTATTCAACTCAAATCCAATTCACTGTGGAAAATCTCAAAACACCTAAAGAATTATTTATGACATCCTGCATGATAATCTTACAGAGCTGAAAAATCATCACTCCTGAGAATATCCACTTTTACGTGTGTATATTTAATACCTTCTGTGAGGGGTGAAATGGGAAGGGTGTCAAACTGCACTGAACGCTGGGGGGGGGGGGGTCTTACGTTTTTGTACTTGCTAAAGGCAGACAAAGAATTTTTGTACATTGGGAGTGGAGGGTAGAGCCAAAATGAGTAGACATTTTTGTATTCATGAATATTATTTATTTACAACATTTTTATCCCACCTCTCCTGTTCATGCAGCTTGAGGCAAGCTTACAACATAATATATTAAAATATCATAAAAACATAGAAAATCCATAAGACAACTCAAAAGGGGGTGGGAGAATAGTATAAAATACACACACAATAAACTACCTCCCTACCCCACACCCCAAGTCTGGCAGAGCAGCCAGGTCTTGCACAGACATCAAAACAAGGCGAAATCCAGGGCCACCCGGAATTCCACAGCCTAGGCACAGCTACCGAGAATACCCTCTCCATCGTAGCCCCCTGTCCCCCCACCCCGGTGACATTAAGAAGGGCACTCCCGGCAGACTGCAGGGGTCAATCCAGGACAGAGAGGGAGGCAATCCCACAGATAGGCGGGGCCTAGACCATTTAGGTCTTTATAGAGAAGTACTAGCACCTTGAATTGGGCCCAGAAGACTATAGGCAACCAGTGCAGAGCACGGAGCACTGGTGTAATGTGTAGACAGTGACCCATCCACATAAGGAGATGGGCCACCACATTCTGCACTAGCTGCAGTCTCTGGACCGTCACCAAGGGTAGCCCTACATAGAGTGCATTACAATAGTTCCGTCTCGAGGTGATGAAGGTGTGGATGATGGTGGACTGGTTGGAGACCAAGACATACGGCTGAAACCACAGCACCAGATGTAACTGGCAAAAAGCACTCCTTGCCACAGTCGCCACCTGAAGATCCAGGCAGAGCTACAGATCGAGCAGTACCCCAAGACTCCGAACCTGGGAGACTAGCAGGGGGAAGAATCCCATCAGTGATGGGAGGCATCACCCCCACCACCAGCATCACCTCCATCTTGTCAGGATTCAACTTCAGCTGGCTCACCCTCATCCAATCCCTCACAGTCTCCAAAAATCAGATAAGCACCGAGACTGCCAGGTCTGGGTCGGATGAAAAAGAGAGGTAGAGGTGGGTGTCATTTATGACACCATACCCCAAACCATCTCACGACCTCTCGAAGCAGCTGCATACACACATTGAGAGGAGAGGAGACAGAATGGAACCTTGCAGGGCACCACACGAGAGGTCCTAGGAAGATGAAGAACAATACCCAAGCACCACCTGCTGGGTTCTTCCAGCCAGGAAAAAGCAGAACCATTCAAGATCAGTTCCACCTACCCCGGCATAGTCCCGCAGGCAGGTTACCAACATCTTTTGGTCAACGGTATCAAATGCAGCCAACAGATCTAATAGGATTAACCAAACAAAATAGGGTAGGAAGTTACGAAATTAATATATTGTCCTGGAATACAACAGGGTGGAAAACGTGTCTTTCAGATGATGTTCTTAAGCTCCTCAATAAGTATGATATATTATGTTTCCAGGAAACTTGGGCTATGAACTCTGATTCCAGAGTTGGGCTATCTATCCCAGGTTTTCAAACTTGGGATGTGCCTGCTTACACATTAAAGAAAATGGATAGGCCTATTTCCGGGTTAGCCATTCTGGTTAGCATATCCCTGGACATAAAAGTTGAGCGGATATCTGGTGCTCGAGGGAATGTGCTGGCTGTCCGACTGACCTGAGTCAGGTTTCTGATTAATGCTTATCTTCCCCCGTGTGGTGGAATATTTGAACATATCTCATTCTGGCTCAGGTTAGAGGACTTCTTAGACCAGTTACATGATTTACACCCCTTATCCCCTATTATGATGTTGGGAGATTTTAATGCCCAGATTGGGAATGATAGGTTTATTATTGCAAAGGCTATGGGTTTGAACCAGGATGATGATTTCTTTCAGTCTGAGGGCAAATCCAGAGACCAAATACTTAATGATGCTGGTTTGCAGATGCTTAAATTTTTATATAAGGTTAATTGGAGATATTTGAATGGATGCTCTGACTTTGGGTAATTTCAGGCATGACAGGCCTTTCGGCCCACCACGCTGAACCGTGGACCAGGATCCGTCTCGGATCCCAGTCCATGATCAGACCAGCCGTCCATCAGACATGCCGGCCGGATCACTGTGGGGAATCTCGGAGAGGGTGGGGCTGAGCGGCATGAGGTGCAGTCACTCGACCCCGCACCCCCACGGGGAGACAGGTGGGTGCAGTGGCCAATCAGGCCGCTGATCCCATCCCGTGGTTGGGACCTGATTCTGGGACGGGGCTGGGTAACAGTCGTTACCCGTGGCCATTCCCAGCCCCATCCTGGATCATGGCCAAACTAACCACAGTTCTGGAGATGGGGCCGGCACCATCCTCAGAACCATGGTTAGCATTGAACCCTGCCAGGAATTCACTGTGGTGAACATCTGGCGGGGTTCAAACAAATGTGCACAGGATCACAGCCACCACCCTGAATCCACTGTGATTCAGGGCGATTGTGATCTCGTCACATTTGAAATTACCCTTTGATGGAGAATTTACTTTTCATTCTGGCAAGGGATGTAGTACTATAGATTTTATGTGAGTTCCTGCTTATTTGTTAGATCAATTCATCAAATTTAAAGTCTTATTATATGGTTGTAGTGGGTGTCAGGCTCCGGGGTACGGAGCCGTGGGGGAAACCAAGGAGGGACAAGGAAGGCCAGAATTACCAGGTTCCAGGGGATGGAACTGGGGAGAGGGAAACAAAGAGGGAGGAATCTAGGCCTGGACACCGGGGGGAAAAGGGTGGCCCCAAGGCGACCCTCTGAAACCTCTCAGTCGCTCTCTTGCACACGAGAGATTAGGTACTCAGCAGCGTTACCAGGCACCCTGGGCTAAGAAGGTACGCGACTCATCATCGAGGTCAGGGTCCGGAGCCAAGGGTGGACCCCACCACAGGGACGTTGGCGGGTTAACTGATAGCCTGGAAGTAGGGGGGAAACAGCATAAGCTCACCCAGAGCAGGGAGAAGGGACCAAGCATAAGCTCACATGGAACAGGGACCACGCATAGGCTCACACGGAGCAGGGACCACGCATAGGCTCACACGGAGCAGGGAGAAGGGACCACGCATAGGCTCACACGGAGCAGGGAGAAGGGACCACGCATAGGCTCACACGGAGCAGGGAGAAGGGACCACGCATAGGCTCACACGGAGCAGGGGGACAGAACTAAGCAGAAGCTCACACGGAGCAGGGGGCAAACATAAGCTCACACGGAGCAGGGGGAAGGGACTAAGCATAGGATACGCACAAGACAAGGGGGACAAGCAAACATGGGGCACGCACAAGACAAGACAGGGGGAACAAACAAGCAAGGGGGATGCACAAGACAGGGAGGAAACAAGCAAGCAACGGGCACCCACCACACAGGGGGAACAGCCAACAAGGGGAACGCACAACACAGGGGAAACAAGCCACAGTTCTACCACATGCAGAGGGGACACACGCAAGAATCACACATACAACACAAGTACTCCTCACATACAACCAACAAGAATGGGAAGGGGGTAAGAGACGTTGCTCCACCAGCTTCCTGTGGCCACACCAAGGCTTAAATACTTCCTGTGGCCAACCAGGAAGCTGGGAGGCAGGGCTAAAGCAACTGGCTACAGCTGGGAGGGGGCATGACACACAGGGAGCAAGCACACAAGGGAGACAGAAGGGGGAAAACCCAACACCCTCACAAGCCCACCAGGTGGCGCAGGGTGCTGGAGAGCCTGCTCAGCACCCCAAGGGCCATGGGTTCAAGACCCAGCCCTGACACTATCAACCAATTGTAACAATTTATTCCTCGCAAGTCGAAGTTCGTAGGAACACCGAACTTGCCCTTTTTGCTAAACAACTTGGTGTCCCAACCACTAGAACTATTAAATGGAGTTTGAGAACTTCTAGTAAATGTAAAGATATCTTGACTGCTAAGGATTTAACCGAAAGCAAGGTGGCGTTTTTGTCATCTAATGATGCAACGACTCCAATAGCAGTATCTTACAAACAGCTGATGAATAAAATTAGCGAAGGGCTTTATATTAAACCCAGACATTTTGGTAAAGGACAGAGTGTCATAATTTTAAATTTCTACTTAATAAGTCTGCTAGACGTATTTATTTATCTTAAGATTTATATGCCGCCCCTTCCTGCCTCAGGCATCTCAGGGGTGGCTCACAACATTTTAACACAATAATAATTACAATTTTAAAAACCAATTTAAACCCCACCCCCCTCTACCCTAACCCAACCCACCCATCCCATCTCTCTCAGGAAAGGCCTGGCGGAACAGCCAGGTCTTACATTTTCTGCAGAAAGAAGGGAGGCTGGCAGCCAAGCAGATCTCCGACGGGAGGGAGTTCCACAGCTGTGGCGCAGTCACGGAGAACACCCTCCTCATAGTGGACATCCGGGAAATTCAGGGGACCTCAAGGAGGGCGCCCCAGCCAACCACAGGGGTTGGCTGGGGGTGAGGCAGTCCTGCAGATATGCGGGGCCCAAGCCATTTAGGGCTTTAAAGGTCAACACCAACACCTTGAATTGGCCCCGGAAACCTACTGGCAGCCAGTGCAGAGAGCAAAGCATCAGTGTAATATGCTCGCGTCAACCCATCCCCATCAAGAGACGGGTCACCGCATTCTGCACCAGCTGCAGCTTCCGAACCAACACCAAGGGTAGCCCCATGTAGAATGTGTTGCAGTAATCCAGTCTCGAGATAATAAAAGCATGGATGACTGTGGCCAGATTCGAGTCTGAGACATATGGCCTAAGCTGATGCACCAGATGTAACTGGCAAAGTGCTCCCTTCGCCACAGCTGCCACCTGAGCATCCAGGCGGAGCTGTGGGTCCAGGAGCACCACCAGACTCTGGATCTGAGAAACCAGGAGAGGGCGGACCCCATCAATGATGGGGGCCACAACTCCATCGGCCCTCCTCACAACCACCACCTCCATCTTGTCAGGATTTAGCCTCAGGTGGCTCGCCCTCATCCAATCTGGTAGACAGGACTCCTTTAACTGTTGTACAATATCTGGAAATTAAGAACTGCTACAGGAAAAATTTGAAAGAAAAGCATTTAGCATTTCAGTGCTTTTTGTGGTCTTGTCTTGAAGAAGCCATTAAAATGAAAGACTCTGTACAGTTTTAGAATATAGTCAATAAGGGGTTGGGAACACTCTGGGTTGGTACCATTATTGCAGGAAGTATTTGGCAGGCTCATTTTCATGGAATATTTAACAGAGTTCCTGATATATATCTGGATCAGGCTATGAAGGCTGATTTGAGTCTGTTTCCTGCTTGGCCCCCAGTGAGTACCTATGATGTGAGAATGCTGCTTAAGCAGCTCTTTGTGAGAAAGGCCCTCGGTAATGATGATATCCCTGGAGAACTGTTAACAGAGAATGTAGATTGGTGGGTCCCTATCATATGTAAACTGTTTGATTCTATAAATAGCTGTGGGGTGATTCCGGCAGGCTGGAACATCTGTATCATAGTACCCATTCACAAGAAGAGGGATAGAAATAATCCGACTAATTATCGTCCCATAAGCTTGATCAGTATTGTGGCCAAACTGTATGCTAAGCTTCTTTTGGGAAAGCTGGGCAAATGAGAACACTATTTGCAGAAGAGTAAGCTGGCTTCCTCATGGGTCATTCGACTATTGGCCACTGCTATGTTCTTGCACACTTAGTAGAAAAGTATATGAATATCAGGAAATTCAAGCTTTTTGCCACTTTTGTAGATCTCAGGTCAGCATTCGATCTTATTGACAGAAATCCTTTGTGAAAAAAAAATTGCTGCAACTAAAATAGAGAGCAGATTACTCTTTTTAGTCCAATGTTTATATTATACCACTAGTATTAGAGTTAGATTCAATTACTGGTCATTTATCAGAGAATATCCCTTCGTCTAATGGAGTCAAGCAGGGCTGCGTGCTGGCCCCCTTCCTATTTAATTCCATTATAAATTATATAGTAAAGGAGCTCCAGGCTGATTATTTTTATCCTTTATCAGTTGCTGGCAGGAGGCTGTCTATATTGCTCTATGTAGATGATATGGTGCTGCTCTCTAATGCAGAAATTGATATGAGACGACTACATGAGGGGCTCGGTACATTCTGAAAAGTCAATCACCTATTAATTAATTATGATACAATTAAGGTATTAGTCTTTGCACGGCATTACCAGATCTCTACCTGGGGTATTGATGGTACCAACATAGAGCAGGTTACCAGTTATAGGTATTTAGGACTTATCTTCTCTTCTTCTAGGTGCTGGTGTAAGCTTTTTGATTTGATGAAATTAAAGATGGTACAATCTTCAAACATTCTGCTCAGATTTATGGAGATCTAATGACAAAGCCCACAGACAGCGGCTGGAGCCGTAGGCTGCGGCCGCAGGCTCGCGGCCGAAGGGCCGCGGCCAAAGGGCGTGGCACTTTCGGGGTACTTTGGGGGACTGCAGGGGGTGGCAGGGTTTTTTTTGTGTTTTATCAGCAGGCTTGTTTATTTTCCAGGGCTAGGGTGGTAGGGTGGGGGTATTGATACGGGGGGTAATGTGGGGGG
>QEPC01001717.1:3650774-3689769 GCA_003113815.1 Sphenodon punctatus | reverse complement strand
AAAAAAAAAAAAAAAAAAAAAAAAAAAAAAAAAAAAAAAAAAGGGGGGGGGGGGGGGGGGGGGGGGGACTGGTGAAACCTGCCCTTCGTCTTCTGGAACATAAATTATGTCCTCAAGCCTTGTATGGGGCTGAAATTTGGGGACATTCGTTTGAAACTGCACTTGAGACTTTTCAAAATAAGTATTTACGATCTATCCTGGGGGTTCCAAGTCATACACCCGCTTGTATGATTAGGGCTGAGACAGGTAGCCTCCTGGTGGAGGCAAACAAAATTTGTCATATGTTCTCGTACTGGCTTCAGATACGGACGATGCCCAACTACCGTCTTCCCAAATTATGTTGGTCAGAATAATTGTATGCCAGATATGTCACACTATGGAGATGAGACCTGATCGTAATGTTAAGTAAAGTTGGGTTTTCACCCTCTAACTTTGATACTCTCTTCATGAAATGCACCAAGAGTATTTTTAAAATCAAGCTGAATGATATTATGCCCAGATAGATATGGGAGCCTTATCTCTATTAAGGGTGGACCCTTGGTGTTGTAAATTTAAACAAATACATAAATTAGAAAAATATCTTACTAGCATCAGTAACTTTACAGCACGTAGGACTCTGATGCTCTTGTGTTTCCAATTGATGCCCTCAAGTGTATTGGAGGGAAGATACAATCAGATCCCTTACAAGCTTAGGTTTTGTTAATGTGGTTCAGGACAGATGGAAAATCTGTTTGCAGGCATACTGAAGAGGTAATGTGTAAACTACTGTCCCCCATTTTGATGGGAAAGGAGTACTGGGATATTCAGCATCGCTTTTGTCTTTCTTCCGGCTACTGAGCATGATCCATCTATATGGAAGATTGCTAATCTGGCTCATGCCTTGGCGTTTAGACAGCATGCCATTAAAAACAGCCCCGCGGTCTTAATTGCTATCAAACTGTATTGACTAAGTGTTCTTTTTTTTAAAATGTATTATATTTTATTTATTTTTGTACATGTTTCTTCAAACTTTTGGTTATGACAATAAATTCTCATTATATAATATAATGTAATAGGACTAACAGGGTCAACCAACCCTGGTCCAATTCCCGGTGGAGGTAGTTGACCAAAGCCACTAATGCAGTCTTGGTGCCATAACCTGGATGAGAGCCAGACTGCGAGGGATCAAGAAAGCCTGTGCGGTCCAGATGCTCCTGCAGCTGCTGAACCACAACCCGCTCAATAAGAGACTAGCCAACAACTGGCAAGGAAGTCATTGTCAACATCAAGAGATGGTTTTTTGACCAGGAACCGCACCACCGCCTCCTTGATGCAGTCCAGCACCCTGCCCTCCCGAAGGTAGGCATTGATCACACCTACCAGTAATGGCCCCAACGTCTTTATTCACAAAGAAGCTGGCCAGGAACTGTTCTTCACTGCTATGGAGGGCAGGATTAGAAATAATGGACTCAAATTATGGGACGGTAGATGTCAGTTAAATATCAAATTCTCAATTTATTAAAGACACTAGCTACTCACCATGGTTCATGGTTAAATATCAGGAAAAACTTCCTAAAAGTAAGGGCTGTGCAGTAATGGAACAAGTTGCGTAGGGAGGTCATAGGCTCGCCTTCACTGGAGATTTTCAAAAAGAAGCTGGACGGCCATCTGTCAGGGATGTCGTAGCTGCAGTACGCATCCTGCATCCCAGCAGGGAGTTGGAGTAGATGTCCATTTTAACTCTATGGATGTTAACAGATGAAACAGTAGCCCACATCAGACAGGTGTCCACCTGCCCATCTATTAAGTGGCCGTCAGATGTTCACCCACGCCCACCAACCAAACCCCATTCCCTGAATCCCCCCATTCACAGCATTGTCCTGCAGAATGTGGAGCCCACAATGTGGGCAAATCCGAGTGGGAGTGGGCTAATGGGGGTCCATGGGTCCACATCTTGTTAAATAGGTTCACCCAGAGCCTCACCCACATCCAGGTCTGTCAGCACCAGAGCGTCGTACTTAGCGCACCTGGACAGCTAACAGGTGACCGAGGGAAAGGAGAGCTAGCAACCTTGCTGTCCCTGGGCCTCCTCTCAGCTGGGCTGGCAGCCCATCTCCCCCCCACCTGGACTTACCTGCTTGCAGGTGGTGCCGGGGGGGGTTGGTTTCCTCGCCACCGCTGCCGGCGCTGTCACCGCCGCCGCCGCCTTCTTCCGCTGCTGGGGCCGCCGCCGCTGCTGCTTCGTCCCCGCAGGATACCTGCGGGGACAAGAAGAACGAAAAAACTGTGAGTTGGGGGCAGGGGGGGGAACGCAGAGGGCAGCCACGTGGGCTGTCCTGTCCCCTCCCCCCCCACCCGGAAGTAGCAGGGGCTAAAAGCCCAGAGGCAGCGGCTGGAGCCGCAGGGAGCCTGCTGCGGGGATCCTCCTTCCCATCTCCCCCCCCACTTGGACTTACCTGCTTGCGGGTAGTGCTGGGGGGGGCTGGTCTCCTTGCCACCGCTGCCGGCGTTGTCACCGCCGCCGCTGCCGCCTTCATCCCTGCCGCTGCTGGGTCTGCCGCCGCTGCTGCTTCGTCCCCGCAGGATACCTGCGGGGACAAGAAGAACAAAAAAACTGTGAGTTGGGGGCAGGGGGGGGAACGCAGAGGGCAGCCACGTGGGCTGTCCTGTCCCCTCCCCCCCCACCCGGAAGTAGCAGGGGCTAAAAGCCCACAGGCGGCGGCTGGAGCCGCAGGCTGCGGCCGCAGGCTCGCGGCCGAAGGGCCGCGGCCAAAGGGCGCGGCACTTCGGGGGCACTTCTGGGGGACTGCAGGGGGGCAGGGGTTTTTTTTGTGTTTATATTGGGCAGGCTTTTTATCTTTCAGGGCTAGGGTGGTAGGGTGGGGGTATTGATACGGGGGGTAATGAGGGGGGTGGACCCAGGGACTCCCCCTGGTGAGAGCAGGGGGAGGACCGGGAGGGTTGGGGGGGAGGGGGTGGCTCGGTCTCCCCGTGAGAGGGGGAGACCGAGGGAGAATGGGGAGGGTATGGTTGGGGGGGGAGGGTTATGGGGGGGAGGGGGGGAGGGAGGGCCGGGGGGCAAGCAGCCGGGTCTGAAGGGCCGGGATTGGGTGGACGGAGGGGAGGGCATGGCCATTGGGGTCGTGATGGGGCGCGGACGGTATGGTCCATGGGGTGGGAAGGCACGGGCCCCTAGGGGTCCACGGTGCCTGAGGGAGGTGGAGGTCATCACCCCCCCACTAAGGGGGAGGGAGGTGCCGGGTCCAGGGTCCGCGCGTGGGGGGCTGGTGCTGATGAATGCGAGGTCCGTGGTCAACAAGGCCCCGATTATCCACGATTTGATCGTGGATGGGGCCGTGGACCTCGCATGCATCACGGAGACCTGGCTGGATGATCTGGCCGGTCCAACTTTGGCGGATCTGGTTCCAGCTGGGTATGCCGTGCAGCATCAGCCCCGCATGAGCGGCCGGGGAGGAGGCGTAGCTATTGTTTTTAGGGAAGACTGGCCTGTTAGGAGGTATCCAGTGCCGGAGATTGTGGGTGTAGAGGCTCTGCACGTGGTGATCGATTTGGCTGGGGGCAAGCTAGGGGTGCTGCTGGTGTACCGGGCCCCTTCATGCCCGGCGGCATCCCTTACCGCTCTAGCGGAGCTGGCCTCGGAGGTGGTGTTGGGCTCCCCCAGGACTTTGGTTCTGGGGGACTTCAACGTCCACGCCGATGCCGGCCTTGTTGGGGCGGAGCGGGAGTTCATGGCCGCCATGGCAACTATGAACTTGTCCCAGGAGGTGATCTGCCCGACCCACGTGGGGGGACATATCCTCGACCTGATCTTCGGCTCTGGCCTTGAGGCGGGGGGTCCGGTTGTGGGGGAGGTGACAGCGGTGCCCTTGTCGTGGACGGACCATTACCTCCTTCAGGCCGGTCTTTTAGCGCGCCCCCTCCAGAAGGGGAAGGGACCAGTTAGGATGGTCCGCCCTCGGAGGCTGATGGAACCCCAGCGGTTCCAGGAGGTCCTGAGGGAGCTTACCCTGGATGTGGACGGTCACTCTGTGGATGAGCTGGTCCGGCATTGGAACATCTTGCTGGAGGAGGCCATTGACAGGGTGGCTCCGAGGCGCCTTCTGCCTCGGTCTCGTCACCGCAGGACCCCTTGGTTTACTGAGGGGCTGCGGTGTATGAAGCGTGTGGGCAGGAGGCTAGAGCGACGCTGGCGTCGGACTCGGTCTGTCTCCGATCGTCTTCTCCATAGGGCCCATTTGCGGTCCTATGTGGAGGCTGTGAGGACGGCGAGGAAGGAATTCCTCGCCGTCCTCATAGCGTCTGCGAAGTCGCGTCCAGCGGAGCTGTTTCGGGTGGTGCGGGGGCTGGTGAGTCCGGCCTCCCTCCGCCTGGATGGGGACTTGTCCCGGGCCCGCTGTGAGGAGTTTGTCATCTACTTCGCAGACAAGATCGCTCGGATTCAGGCCGATTTCGACGCTGGGTTGATAGCAGTAGGGGAAGAGCGCGGGGGGGCGGAGGGTCCGTCTGGTCCATCTTTATGGGGTGAGTTTCAGGAAGTGACGCCAGCCGATGTGGTGGATGTCCTGGGGTCTGTGAGGGCCACGTGTTGTCAACTAGATCCATGCCCGTCCTGGTTAATAAAAGCTTCCGGGGAGACGTTGGGGACGGTGCTGGCGAGGGTGGTGAATGCGTCCCTTCGGCAGGGGAGGTTGTCGCCTTGCTTAAAAGAGGCTGTGGTGCGCCCCCTGCTGAAAAAACCATCGTTGGACGTAGACGCGCTCGCCAGCTACCGACCTGTCTCTAACCTTCCCTTTTTAGGGAAGGTTATTGAGCGGGCAGTGGCGCTCCAGCTCCAGGGTCATCTAGATAATATCGGGCTCCTTGACCCTTTTCAATCTGGGTTCCGCCCCGGCTATGGCACCGAGACGGCGTTGGTGGCCTTGGTGGACGACCTCCGCCGGGAGATGGATGCGGGATGTTCGACATTTCTCATCCTGCTCGATCTCTCGGCCGCTTTTGACACCGTGGACCATGGGCTGCTGTTGAGACGACTGCGTGACCGGGGGGGTCTGGACGGGACTGTTCTTGAATGGTTCCGTTCATTCCTCTCGGGGAGGAGCCAGCGGGTGGTGTTGGGGGAGGAAACATCGAGCCCCCGCGCCTTACCGTGTGGCGTTCCGCAGGGATCGATCTTGTCTCCATTATTATTTAACATCTATATGCAGCCCTTGGGGGAGGTCGTGAGAGGGTTCGGGGTGCGATGTCACCAGTATGCTGATGATACTCAGCTGTACCTCTCGTTTTCTACCGACCCAGACCCTGCTGTCTCGGTGCTATCCCAATGTTTGGAGGCCGTGGCGGATTGGATGCGGCGGAGCAGACTGAAGCTCAACCCAGATAAGACGGAGGTGATGGTGGTGGGGAGGGCGAAGGGGGTGGTGGCCCCCCTGATTGGGGGGGTTTGCCCCCCTGTAGCTCAGCAGGTCCGGAGTCTGGGGGTCATATTGGACGCAGACCTGCGGCTGGAGCGGCAGGTGGAGGCAGTCGCTAAGGCTGCCTTCCGCCAGCTTTATCTGGTACGTAGGCTGCGTCCGTATGTCTCTGGCCCGGACCTGGCCTCCCTCATCCATGCCTTCGTCACCTCGCGGCTCGACTACTGTAACGCGCTCTACGTGGGGCTTCCCTTGTTCTTGGCCCGGAGGCTGCAGCTGGTGCAGAATGCGGCGGCCCGTCTTCTTACGGGGACGGGTCGCCGGGAGCACATTACACCGGTGCTCCGAGCGCTGCACTGGCTGCCGATAGTGTGCCGGGCCAAGTTCAAGGTCCTAGTAATGATCTATAAAGCCCTATACGGCCTTGGCCCCTCTTACCTTAGGGACCGCCTCGCCCTTCGCGCCCCGGAACGGCTCCTGCGGTCTGCCGGGGGTGCCCTCCTGGAGGTCCCCCGTGTTAAGCGGGGGGCCACGATGGAGCGAGCATTCTCGGTGGTAGGGCCGCGGCTGTGGAACTCCCTTCCGGAGGAAGCTCGCCTGGCCCCAAGCCTTTTGACATTTCGGCGGAACTGTAAGACCTGGCTGTTTGCCCAGGCCTTTGGGAGGGAGGGGGGGGTGATTTTTAATCCCCCACCTGTATATTTATTTTTATACCACCCTGTTTTACTGATATGTTTTATAATTGTATTTCAAATGTTTTAAATGGTTTTTATTGTTGTTAACCGCCCCGAGCTGCTGTGCAGGATGGGGCGGTATAGAAATTTACTAAATAATAAATAAATAAAAGATGATTGCTGGTACAGCTGCCCAGCTGACAGGCAATTTGGGGAAAGCATGATCGTCGGTGCAGCCACCTCACTGACACAGCCCGGGAACAGCACAATTGCTGGCATGGTCACCCAGCTGACAGCTACTCACTGGCAGGTGGCCTAGGAGGAGGGAGATACACACAGGGGATGCAGGAAAGACCTTCTCCAGAGAAGCTGCGTACCTCTTGCACTCCTCTCACCAGTTGGGAAAGGAACCGAGAGGAGCTCAGAAGCCGTGCACTTCTTTCGTAGGAGCCATGAGCTGGCTTTTATCCCCACTCCTCTTCTTTCCCACCAGGAAAGGATAGCAGTGAGCATGAACAGGGCCAGGGGAAGAAGCCATCCCTAGCTATGACCCCTCCTCCTTTCCGTCAGAGCCAGCAGTAGCATGCCCAGGCACCTGAATGGAGAGGGCAAGGAGATATAGCGATTGCATTGCCCCTGGGCCAGTCAGAGTGTTGTCTACCCATGCCCTGCCCACTGTCCTCAGTGTTGGGGAAGAAGCCTGGCATCCCCAGGGCTGGGCCAGGAGCGCCCAGAGTTGCAGGGATGGAGCAGGGCAACACACCGTAGGCGGGGGCCCTAGGATCACAGCAGCAGGGGAGCGTCGGTGGCAGTGTTTGAGGCGTGAGGCATGGCATTGGAGCGTAGGAGGAGGAAATTGATGCCCGATTCCCTCCCCTTGGAGAGGATCACACGAATGCTGGGCACCACCACTGCCTGTAGAGGAGAGGAGGTGCTTTGGAAAAGGTGCAGCTTGCGTGGGTTAGACACAGGGCTCCATTGCTGGTAATTGCTGCTCAGAAGAGGAACTGCCTCCATGTCCTGAACTGCTGCAAGCACTGCCATCAGCGGTCACCTGCTGCTGTAGCAGCAATCCTGGGGTCCCTACCTGCTGTACACTGCACTACTCCTGCTCCCATCCACGCAGCTCTGCGAGCACCTGCCCCGGGAACACCAGGCTTTCTGAGCCGCCCACTACTGTCCCGCAGTCCACAGCTTGGGACTCCCCTCTCCCGTTCACAGACTGATCCCAGTGTCTCCCTATGCACACAAGATCTGCCATCCCCTCCACTGAGAGGCAGCCGGTGGGGGAGAGAAGAAGAGATCACTAGTGCCTCTAAGTGCAGACTATTGCAAGCACATGAAATACAGGCAGGGGGTGCCCATTTATGGTTAGACACGCTAAAACCGTGTGTGGTGGCTCCATGGGGGAGTGAACCTGAGCTCCTGCAAGCGACTTTCTTGTCTGTTCGTACCCTAGGTTTTCAGAGAGCCACCTGAATAATATCCACACCCAAAATGCCTGGCTAGTGAATTATTTATATAGCATTACAGCCATGGACATCAGTGTCTTGATGTACTGAAATGTTAAGTACAGCTCATTAAGGATGTATGTGTTGAATGTATCTGGGTGGGTGCCTAGAAGAGAAACCGGAAGGAATCTGATGCTAACCATATTTCAGTGGCTATCACATAATGATGAGCATATTCAGTTAAAAGAAAAACCCTCCACCTCTGTTTCAGGACAGAAGTACATTAAAAAGATTTCTTTGCAGGCAGGGGAGGAACTGCTGGTATCATTTAGACCTATTTTCAGAGTCCTAAATGTGCATTCATTAAGTTACAACCTGTGCATGGACTTTCATGTTTTATTTACTCAGGATGATCCGGCAAATTAGTCTCAGTAGAGACAAGAGATACTTAAAATAAAATAATTACAAGCTCTAGAATTGCAAAAGGTTGTTACTGGGGAAATGAAAGGAAATGTGATGAATTAATTTAAATTCATTGCTGAGCAGCAACTGGAGATTCCTGTTTATTAGTATTTGCCACTTAGCAAATGCTGTTTATAGATTTGAAAGTTAGCATTTATTGAGTTCCCCTTCTTTTACTGCCTACAGCTGTGATGCTCTGAGTCCAGCTGAGGAAAATACCAAGTATACTTCCATAATATTGCAAACTTTTTTAGTCCTTCATTTGACTTTGAAATTTCTAGAATGAGCACCTGTTCCTGCAGGGCCAGCCTTAGCATAAGCGGGGCCCAGGGAAGGGAACAAATGGCGTCGGCAGCCAGCAGGCCTACGGGCGCTCCCCAGCTCAGGTGGCACTCTCCAGCCTGGGGGCGGTGCACTACCCAGGCCTGAGCAGCCATTTGGATCCCTTACCTGATCCGCCACCACCTCCAGCCTGGGCCCCACACTGAGTGCGGAGCAGGCACTGCGGCAGCAGATTAAATCTGCCGCTGTGCTGCCTGCCACCACCAGACGTCCCGCTGCCCCCCGGCTGTCTGTCACAGTCTTGGCCAGGGGAAATGAGATTTCCCTGGCTTAAACAGCCAGGCAGCAGAGTGGGCCACTGGTGTGAGGGAGAGGTGGGGCCTCTGCCTGCTTCTCCCTCACTTCCGGCAGAGGCCCTGCCTCTCCCTCACTCTGTGGGTGCCCCCCCATTGGTCAGTCTCTTGGCCAGGGGAAATGAGGGGCTTTTGCCTCTCTCTCCCTCATTTCCCCTGGCTGAGACTGAGACAGGCAGCTGGGGGGAGGGCACAGTGTGGGAGAGGCAGGGCCCCTGCCTCTCCTTCACTCCTGCTAGCCCCCTCCATTGCCTGTTAGAGTTAGCCAGGGTCCCCATGCTCGGGGTTCCCAGATCCAGGCCACTGTCAGGCTGGGAGCTGGGGACCCCGAGTGCAAGCCCCCCCTCCAGGAGTGGGGTCTAGGGCACCAGCCCCAAGTCGTCCCGCAGTAAGGCCAGCCCTGTGTTCCTGCAGCCACTTGCCACTGTAGTGAGACAATCCCATTCATTTCAGACAGTGCCTAACAGCTTCAGGATCAAAGTCCTCCCAATGTTTAGCACCAACACTAGCCTTTAGCCCTTCTATGGGACTCACACCAGCTCCAAGTGTTGCACAAGTGGAAGACTGTCATAAGCGCAGAGTCAGAGACATTGTGAATCCAAGTGATTTGTGAAGTACTCAACAAACATGTCACAGCGGACAGTGGAAGACTCCAATTCCAGGCTGAGGGAGGCTGGACCAACTAACCCCCTCACCACCTGGAAATGCTCTGCTGGACGAGACTTTGCTGACGCTATCAGGGTAGTGAAAAACGCTAAAAATAAAAAATGTGATAGAGCAGTCTTTAAACTAGAACCTGGGGGAAAGTCAACAGGCACTGCGGAGTGCACGGTTTGGGCTGTGGCATCTCCAAAGGATGTTACTTTAGAGGGAGTATCTTAAGACTGAGGATAAGATAAATGGCAAGGGATTTCAGGTGGAATGCGGGGGAGGACAGGTAATGATTCCAGATTACCTGTTTCAGTTACCTATAATGTGTCCATTAAGAAGAAGAATAAAAATACATTTAAGTATCTATATGCTAATGCTAGAAGAAGTCTAAAAAGTAAGATGGGAGAATTAGAGTTTAGAGAGCTAAATGAAGATCTAGACATTATAGACATCACAGAGACCTGGTGGGATGAGGATAACCAATGAGACACTGTAATACCAGGGTACAAGATATATCGAAAGGGGGGCGCAATGTGCATGCGCGAAAGCTAGCTGCACGAAAAACCTGCTCCACCCACCGAACGCAACAATGCGCTAAAAATCACCGGATAAATTAACAACAACAACAACAACAAAAGAATAAGGCCACAGGAACTGCTTGCCAAAACACCAGGGTATGGGAACCGCGAGAAAACAATCAGGAAAAGGAACTATTATGCGTTATTGTGAACAGAAGCAGGTGGCTGAGGGGACACAGGGAAGCACTGTGAGTAACAAAATGACGACCGTGGCCCAGTCCCTTGCCCCAGGGGACCCTGAGAGGGATCAAGCAAGCATGGCAATAATTTTGACAGAAGTCAAAGCTGCAAGGGCTGAAGTCCAGCAGGAAAAGTGCGAGTTAATTGAAAAAAATAAATAGAGTAAAATCTTTGAACTTTCCTGAGCAACAACACCTCCATAATTTAGAAATTGAGAGCGCCCACAGGTCTTTAAGACCCAAACCAAAAGAGAATGATCCCCCAGAGCAATTATTGTCAAATTCTTAAAATTCAAAGACAAAGAAACTGCTGGCTTTAGCAAGAAAAAAGAAGCAAAGCCTAGAACGCCAGGGAAACAAACTTAAGCTCCACCTAGACTACGCACCTGAGACCATGAAAAGGCAAAGAGCCTGGTCAAAATATTTTGCTGAAGTTACAGACAGAGATCTAAAACCTCAACTCTGGCACCCAGCAAAAATGGCCATACTGGTCAACGGTCAAAGAAAAATCTTTGAGGAAACCACAGAGCTGGAGATATTTTTTACAAGTCCACAAACCAATACAAGAATCTGACTGATTATAAAATCAAATACAGAAGTCAGGAAGGGAATCTCAGGGCACAATGTCCATAGACAAAGCTAACAAGAACTTTACTTATCCCTTCCAGGCACTTACAAAGCTATCTGCAGATAAGCTCCACATTGCAGTTTCCTTTTCTTACATCCTTGTAACCTGTATTTCATTATAGATGGCACGTACAACTAACTATGGACAGGGCTTTGGAGGGAATTCACCTTCCTCCCTGCCCTGTCAAAAGTAATTCAGAAAGTTCCAGGAGGAGGGGGAAATAACAAAGAGAAAAAACCTACGGTAACCCCCACTAAATATTTCAGACTTAATGAAAAAAATCTATTACACTGTTGCAATGGGCACAAGATGCCAACTTGGTTGTTAATGTTAAATGTTGTTAAACTGTTGTGTCATGCCAAGCATTTTCCAGAATTGTCTTACTTAGCTTATCACTCGAGTTCAAAAGATGCCCACATCATGAGAAAGACACAGAATATTAAAATAGGGATTGACTCGGGACCAAATACCCCAGTCACAAATAAACTGCAGCCTCGTCAATGACCCTAACAATAGGAAAGAAACCCTCCCTGAAACTCGTAACCTTAAATGTTAAAGGCCTCAACCACCGTATAAAATGAAAAAAGGTTACAAATTTCTTAACAGACCAGAAAATCGATGTTTTCTTCATCCAAGAAACACATTTAATACAAAAAGACCTTCATAGATTCAGAAACAGACAAACAGGACACATCTATGCCTCTTGTGGAAGGAAAAAAAAAAAAAGCAGAAGTCCTGATAGGATCCTCAACAACAGCAAACTTTAAACTATCCAAAACACAGAAAGACAAGGAAGGTTCCTATTGCTAATGGGAACATT
This sequence comes from Sphenodon punctatus, assembly GCA_003113815.1. Taxonomy (NCBI): domain Eukaryota; kingdom Metazoa; phylum Chordata; class Lepidosauria; order Sphenodontia; family Sphenodontidae; genus Sphenodon; species Sphenodon punctatus. Next base: position 3,678,280 of record QEPC01001717.1, on the reverse strand, counting down.
AAACTCCCCAAAAGGTGACACTGGTCAATCTTTATGCGCCAAATACAGACACATACCAGTTCTTTCAAAAATACATTCCTCTCATTTCCCAAAACACAGAAGACCTCCTGATCACACAGGGTGACTTCAACACTCCGATGTCAGTCTTAGACCACGCCGCACGACCTCTCCTCAAAAACACTCACAAAAACATAGCTAAACTGATAACCCAGCATGACTTGATAGATGCCTGGCGATATCTAAATCTATCCACCAGAAGCTACACATTCTATTCTAGGGTACACAACACATACTCTAAGATAGATCATATCCTACTAGAAAGAGATTCCCTTCACAGATGTATAAGTTATGAGGTAACCCCCGTTGTCTTCACAGACCACAATGAAATAATATCTAAATTTTCATGGTGTGATCCTGAACAAATGGTTAGGCGAACATGGCAACTTGACCGAGGCCTCCTTAAATGTGAATGGATAAAAGCAAATCGCAACAGATTGGAAAGAATACTTTGACCTAAATGTAGGCACAGTCCCATCCCAACAAATTCTATGGGAGGCAGCAAAACCAGTACTAAGAAGCAAATTTATAGCTATTAAAGCTGCTATAAACAAAAACAGAAGGGAAAGAAACTCAGAACTATACAATCAGCTACAATTGGAAATTGAAAATAAGAGACATAACAAGAAGACATATATTGAAATTCAAAAAATAAAAAGCGAAATAGAGGCAATAGACACACAAAAGAGTCACTCAACAACTGAGAAAGATTTAAAACTTTTATTTCCAAACTTGCAACAAGCCAGGGAAAGCTTCAGCACAAATGACAAAAAAACAAAAGAAAAAAAATCCTTCATCCCAGCAATAAAACTTCCAAATGGCGAATTAGTAACTAAACAGGAAGACATACAGGGTGTCTTTGTAGACTTCTACCAAAGTCTCTACACGACATCTAATCCAGACCATGAAATGATAAAAAAAATTGTTAACAAATATAAAATCCCAAAGTTCAATCAAGACCAGGCTAGCTTTCTTAATGCCCCCCTGACTACTGAAGAGATAAAATTAACAATAAAAGATCTCATAAAAAACAAGTCTTGTGGTCCTGATGGCCTACCAGCGGCATTCTACCAAAACTTTAGTGATATTATATCCCCCCATCTAACAAACACTTTCAACAATATCATAGACACACAAAGAATGCCCCCCACATTTTATGAGGCAGTAATCACTCTGATCCCGAAACAGGGCAGGAATTATGACGAGTGTATCAATTACCGTCCAATATCTTTATTGAACATGGATTACAAAATCTTCGCAAAAACACTGGCAAACAGATTGATAGCAATCACTGGTGAGCTCATACACCCTGACCAGACAGGCTTCATCCCAAATAGGCTAGGAATAGATAATATCAGGAAAACTGTAAAACTTCTTTATGCAGCACAATAGACAAACATCCCAACATTAATCCTCTTGGCCGACGCAGAGAAGGCCATTGATCGTTCTGAACTGGAGTGCCTATACCTGATTATGGAAAAAAATGGGAATAAAAGAGAATTTTCTATGCGCAATTAAGGCCCTAAACCTCAACCCCAACTACTAATAAATGGCAACCTTTCCAAGCCCTTCTACATAACCAGAGGCACAAGACAGGGCTGTCCCTTGTCTCCCCTATTCTTCAATATAACCCTAGAACTGCTGGCATGTGCCATACGTCAAGAACAAGAAATACTGGGAATCCAAATAGGCTCTACACAACACAAAATCTCCCTATTTGCAGATGATATGCTCGTCTATCTAACACAACCGCAGAAAATGGTACCAAAGATCCTTTTATTAATAGAACAATTTAGTAAGATATCAGGATACAAAATCAATTACCATAAATCCCAAGCATTCATAATAGCAAAAAACAAAGATGACAGATTGGCTATTGAAAAACAAGTACCCTTCATAATAGCAAAAACTCAACTTAAATACCTAGGAGTTAATATTACCAGAGATCATGTAAAGCTTCTTAAGGCAAACTTCCCTAGCATACTAAACCAAATTCATACAGAGGTAGCAACCTGGGGATGACTTAAAACCTCATGGTTAGGCAATGTTAACTTATTTTAAATGATCGCACTACCAAAAATACTTTATAAACCAATGGCCCTCCCAATCCCCTTACCAAAACCCTTCATAAGACAATGCGAGCGCACCCTTTTCGAATCAGTCTGGAAAGGGAAAAAACACAGAATTAGCAAAACCATCTTATCCAGAAGAAAAGCTAAAGGCGGGATCAACATGCCAGATGTTTGTACTTCAAAGCAGCATCCCTTAGGGCACTTAAATATTGGTTTCACCCTTCGATAAATACAGGTTGGGTGGAAATAGGAAGACAGATACTGGCCATACCCAACTTCCAGGAGTTACTTACCAGTGAATCACTAATGGATGCCAACAAACTATCCACACACCCCTACAATATTGGCACCAGACCTTAAAACAATTGAAAATTTCTATGCTTGTCTCACCTTTCTCCCCACTAAATACCCAAAAAAATATTGGACAACAATTTAGCCACAAAACTATGTAAACTACTTACCAAATGTGGCATCAAACACGCAGAGCAGTTATTTCAGGGAGATAAATTTATCTCAATCCAAAAACTAGAAGGTAAAACCAAAACAAAAATAAAAGTATTCCAGTACCTGCAATTAAAGAACTTATACTCTGACAGAGAAAAAACCCAACATTATTGCAGACCCACCACTGATATTGAAAGAGTATTATTCAACCACTCACCAAGAAAAGGTATGATTGTGAGAATCTATGGAGCATTAATTCAGATCAAAACAAGTAAACAGATCCCCTACATTGCAAAATGGGAGAAAGACCTAGGGGGAAAAAAATGATGAAAACCAAATAGAGCAGATCTGGCAGCACATGCACAACTGTGCAAGCTCACTAGAAATTAAAGAACCCCAAATAAAAGTAACATTGAGATATTGCCTCATCCCACAACATTTCAGGGCAATGTCCAGATCCAATCCGGGGTGGTGCTGGCAAGAATGTGGAGACCAGGGCACCTATCTCCACTGCTGGTGGAATTGTCCTCGAATACAACCTTTCTGGCGAATAATATGGGGTTACATGAAAAAAGCCACAGGGTTAACAATTCCACTTCGGGCAGAAACAGCTCTTTGGGGAATTTACCAAAATATACCATTAATGAACTATCACCAGGACACCTGCAAACTAATGGCCCTAGTCAGCCTTAACATAATAGCCCAAAACTGGAAGAATGAAAGAGACCTATCTGAGTCAGAATGGATAAAGCGATTGTGGTACATGTACTCAATGGAAAAGATCTCAGCAAACCTGGAGAACAAATACAAAAAATTTGCAACGAGATGGTACACCTGCACAGAAGCTGTCCAAGGCTACACTTTAGCAGAAGAAACAAAATCATTTATAGTGGACTATTCAATATAAGACATTAAATCACAGAATGACAGATGACCACACAACCCACCTAGAGGATACTGTTTGGCAAATTGTTTGTTTGATTATTATGTTTAAGTTTAAATGTTTAAAAAGGAAAAAGTAGTGACAAAATATTTGTAACCCACTCTTGTAACTATTCGCTCATTATCTTCTCAAACAACCAAAAGCTTTGTATTCCAAATAATGGAACAATAAAACTTTTATTTGTCAAAACAAAACAAAAAAAGATATATCAAAAGGACAGAGGAGTTCATGTTGGTGGTGGGGTGGGTATGTTAAGGACAGCATTGAGGCAAGTAGAATAAAAATTTTACAGGATGCAAACTGTTCCCTCGAATCCGTATGGATTGAAATTCCAGGTATCAAGCACGAGAGTATAGCATTGGGGCTATACTATCGCCCCTCTGACCAGAATGGAGAGACTGATTATGTAATGCTAACAGAGATTAAACAGGCTACTAAAACTGGGAACGTAATAATAATGGGTGACTTCAACTACCCCAATATTGACTGGGTGAATGCCTCCTCGGGGCGGGATGTGGAGGCAAAATTTCTGGATGCCATAAATGGCTGCTTTTTAGAGCAATTGGTTCCAGAACCAACAAAGGGAGGAGCTACTTAAGATCTAATCCTAAGTGGCACACAGGAATTAGTGCAAGGAGTAACTGTGGCTGAGCCACTAGGCAATAGTGATCATAACATAATCAAATTTGACATAGTTGCTGGAGGGAGAAAGTTAATTAAAAGTACAGCACTGGCTTTTAACTTTAAAAGGGGAGACTATGCCAAAATGAGGAAGCTATTTAGAAAGAAACTAAAAGGCACAGTTGAAAGGGCTATATGTTTGCAAGAGGCATGGAGGCTGTTGAAAAGCACCATCTTGGAAGCCCAGATTACATACATCCCACAAGTTAAAAGAGGTAGCAGGAGGACTAAACGGCTACCACTGTGGTTAAATGGAGACACAAAGGAGGCTATTAGCCAAAAAGACATCCTTTAAGAAATGGAAAGCTAGCCCCAATGAAGAAAATACAAAGGAGCATAAACACTGGCAACGTAATTGTAAGGTGCTAAGGCAGCAGGCCAAGAAAGAATTTGAAAGGAGACTTGCTAAAGAGGCAAAAACAAATAATAAAGCCTTTTTTCAAGTATATCAGCGGCAAGAAGCCTGCTAGGGAGTCAGTTGGGCCATTAGATGACCAGGGAATAAAAGGGGCACTAGGAAGGACAAGGACATTTCAGAGAAGCTAAACAAGCTCTTTGCTTTGGTCTTCACTGCGGAAGGTGATGACTTGGATGAAGTCACAAATCAGCATGACCCTGGAGGAGGTTCTAGAGCAGATTGACAAGCTTAATATGAACAAATCACCAGGGTCAGATGGTATTCACCCTAGAGTTCTAAAGGAACTCAAATGTGAAATTGCAAACCTACTAGTAGTAATTTGTAACCTTACGTTGGCATCTGGCACTGATAGATATTTATTATTAATTAACTAATATGGCTTTCGCCATGGCCCAAAAAGCTAGTGCTGGAGGGTGGCAAATGTAACCCCAATATTTTAAAAAGGGATCCAGAGGCAATCCTGGAAACTACAAACTAACTGATAAGCTTGACGTCTGTGCTAAGCAAAATGGTGGAAACTATAATTAAGAACAGAATCACTGTCATATTGATAAACATGGCTTAATGGCAAAGAGTCAGCATGGATTTAGCAAAGTGAAGTCATGCCTCACTAATCTCTTGGAATTCTTCGAGGGCGTAAACAAGCATGTGGACAGGGGAGACCCAGCAGATATAGTGTACCTGGATTTCCAGAAAGCTTTTGATAAGGTCCCACATAAACGACTCTTGAGAATATTAAAAAATCATGGGATAGGAGGTAGTGTTTTGCTATGGATTGGTACTGGTTAAAGGATAGGAAACAAAGAGTGGGACTAAATGGCCATTTTTCACAATGGAGGGATGTAAAAAGTGGTGTGCCCCAAGGATCTGTACTGGGACCAGTTCTTTTCAATGTATTCATTAATGATCTGGAAAAGGGTGTTAAGAGTGAGGTGATCAAATTTGCAGATGACACCAAGTTATTCAGAGTAGTCAGAACACGAGCAGACTGTGAGGAGCTGCAGCAAGATCTTACAAGACTGGGTGCCTGGGCATCTAAATGGCAGATGAGATTTAATGTGGACAAGTGCAAAGTGATGCACATTGGGAAAAATAATCCAAATTATGAGTACACAATGCTGGGTACTAAGCTAGGAGTTACCACTCAGGAAAAGGATCTGGGAATGATTGTGGATAATACACTGAAATCCTCAGCCCAGTGTACCACAGCAGTCAAAAAAGCAAATAGAATGTTAGGAATTATTCGCAAGGAAATAGAGATTAAGACTGAGGAGGTCAAAATGCCTCTATACAAATCAATGGTGCAACTGCACCTTGAATACTGTGTACAGTTCTGGTCGCCCCATCTCAAAAAAGACAGAGGAACTAGAAAAGGTACAGAGAAGGGCAACAAAAATGATCCAGGTTATGGAACAGCACCCATATGAGGAGGAGAGGCTTGATAGGTTGGGGCTCTTCAGCTTGGAAAAGAGACGGCTGAGGAGATATGATAGAGGTCTATAAAATCATGAGCGGTGTGGAACTTGTAAACAGGGAACGGTTATTTACCCTCTCAACTAGTATTAAAACTAGGGGACAGTCCATGAAACTCACAGGTGACCGAGTGAAAACAAACAAAAAAGTATTTTTTCACTCTGCGTACAATTAGGTTGTGGAATTTACTGCCAGAGGAGGTTGTCAAGGTCAGCAGTATAGCAAAGTTTAAAAGAGGTTTGGACAGGTTTCTGGAAGATAGGATTGGGGAACAAAACCCTCTACTGTCAGGAGCCTGGGGATGACCCACCGGGAATGGATAGCATGGTGACCTGTTGGGTGCTTCTTCCAGGCCCCTGTGATTGGCCACTGCAAATTTGATCACCTCACTCTTAACACCCTTTTCCAGATCATTGATGAATACATTGAAAAGAACTGGTCCCAGGACAAATCCTTGGGGTGCTCCTTTGCAGAAGGAGGCCTGCACCTGAGGACCTGAAAAGAGAGAGTATTTGCATGCATTAGCTAGCCATGGACAATAAGAACATCAAGCCCAGCATCAGATAAAGCTTCCTTCAGCTTAATGCTTAGCATTACTAGAGCTTCCTTTGGCTCAGTTTTTGGCATTCAAAAGAGCTTCCTTCAGCTACTTTTTAACCTGTTTTATAACTTTTACTAAGGACTGCCTTCAGTGCATTTGTTTTCCCAGGTTTACTAAGGATTTCCTTCAATCGCATTATTCCTGTCAAGTCTTCATTTTAGGGCTGTCTTCCCCCATCTATGTATATAGCCTACGAGCCTCCTCTGCCAGGCTTAGCCAATTAAAGCTTCCTGCAGCTTTTACTGTTAACATTTTATAAATAAAAGAAACCCCTTGCTGGCGTGGGAGACAGGCAAACCTTGGTGCCTTTCTTCCCTCACTGTCTGCAGGGATTCCTCCAATTCCATGGGTTACATTGTCTTCACTGACCACTACTCCACTGTAACATCTCCAGCTCTACAAAGCCCCAAAAGCTCCTGGGTTGCCACCATCTTAATTGTTCTCCTTTAGTAGTCATCTTGTTGTCTGGCATTCACATCATGCCTTTGGGTTGGGGCAAACCTCCAGTCCTCTGCTGCACTGCTAGGCACCATCCTCTAGTTGCCAAAGCCAGCCACAAGTCTTCCAGCTCTCCCTCTGGGTGCTACTTTTTTCCAGTTTACTCCTCTTTGGGCACACTCCTCTACAACACTCCCTGCCTCAGAATCTTACCGCCTTGGGAAACCACTGGTATGACCACCAGCAGGGTGTGCCCTGTGTTCTCCACCATTTTGTAGCAGGTCCCCAATTTACTGTGGGGTAAGTGTTCTCAGTATCAGGCCCAAAGTATATCACTCAAGAGGCTCCACATCAACACGGTTTATTCAATAAACAGTCCATAGGCCAGGCACCAAGCCTCTGGCCAGTTACAGTCTATGCCTTAGAGCCTAGCCCAACCACAGTCCATGGCCAGCTCCTTGCTAACTCACACAAATACTCTCTCTTCATATCCAGGCCTCCTTCTTTCCTGAAATCCAGATCCACCAGCCTCTCCAGGAGCTGTATCCTCTTCAGCAGTCAGGAACAGACTGCAGAGATGTTTTCCCTCTCACAATCCAGAGCAGACTGTTCTTCTTCCTGGGGCTGGCTTCCTTTTATGCTCCAGGTCACGCCCCAAACACACCAACTTCCACTTCCTATTCAGGAACCATCTTAGGTGTTCCACTTGGCAGGTGCCATCTTGTGGCACAGCCCTGTCACACACTTACAAAAAATACATGTTGCAGGGGCTGCAACATGTATTTTTCATAAGTGTTCCTTAAAAATTTGAATATGTGACAACCCTATACTTAACACACTTGAGGCACTAAAAATAATGAATAGTAATTAATATCAGTCAGCTGCTACAATTTCCAGTCAAGCTCCTACCACCAATACTAAAATAATATTTTGTTTCAAAGGGGGGGGGGGGGGGGGGGGTCCTATAGACAACCTCTTTGCCCTACCCACTTTTCTAATGTGGCCCTATCTCCTGGGCACCAGGTGTTGTGATGTCAGAATGCTCTATAAGGGCTGGGGTCCTATCAGAATGGGGCATGACACCCTCTTTTTCCTACCCCTATAAAGGAGTTGCTAACTCTAGATGGCAGGGCTATTGTCCCATGCCAGCTTCCCCACTGGGGCAAGTGGTTATGAATATCGCCTTCAGACATACCTTGCAAGTTTGACAGGCAGAGAAGTAAGCCCTTAGTGGAAAGGTTGCTTCTGACAGTCTGCAGATGAGGAAAGGTTCAGGGTCTGTCTAATTGGACAATCTAGAGCTGCCAGGGGTTTGCAGGTGGTACAGGTAAAAATGTAACTGGCAAGAACAGAGGGCTAATTATTTTTCACTCACAATTGGCTGTCTGGATTTCAGTATCACAGATGATAAGAGAGAGTGGGAAATGAACCAAGCTGTGTGATTGAGGGAGTTAATAAAGGACTAACTATGCTTTGCAATGGAACAGTAGGAGCCTCATGGAATTTATTGCTGGCATTAGTACCGGTGCGAGTCCCACTGGAATGAATGGGGCTTGTGGTGTTGGTTAAATGCCCTGAAGATTATGCTGTAGGTCTGTGCTTTCTGTGTGTTGTGGGTGCTTATATTTGCTGGATATAGCAGAAATTAATGGGTCAACAACTGCCCATCAGTGAGTTATACGGCGGGACAAGCTCAGGCTTTTCTTGCCAGCATAAACTAAGCTGAATCTGCCGTTGAAGGCATTCTTTCTACCTGTATTTTCCTTCTTTGTCTCCTGTCTCCTGGTTATCAACAGGATCGCCTATCTCCTGGTTATCAACACACCCGACCCATTACTAATTCACTGGTGCTAGAGACAGGAGCAGTCGGTGCTTAAAATGGGCTGGCTGAGATTCAGGGTGGCTACGAAAAAGCTTAAGCATGTTGGCATACGTTGCCTCTTGCAGGAAGAGTTACTCTAAAATTCCCACACTGAAGTATAGCTAAATGTCAGCTAGAGCAAGGGAGGAGGGAAAAGAAACCTCCTGTTATATACCCTATCCTTCAACAGTTGAAAGCAAATGTGCCACCCCTAATTTGCATGCACTTATGAAAAATTGTAATAGTCCACTGAGTAACTAGGGCAGGGGTGGGGAACCTCGGGCCCAGGGGCCAAATGAGGCCAACGGCAAGTGTTTATGTGGCCCCTTTCCATTTCCTGGATCTGGCCCTAGGATTCATTTCTTACTTCCAATCACTGAAAAACTGAATTGAAGGGAAGGGAGCAGAAATGAGGTCATGAAAACAAGTATAAGAGAGTTCCTTGGCACAGATCCAGGATTTGGGGCCTCCTTTCCTTGAGTTCATCCCTTAAGCACCTCCACCCCAACTTCTGTGTGGCCCTTGCAGCTTGCGCAAGCTTTTAAAGTGGTCCCTGAGAGGGAAAAAGTTGAGCGGGGGGGGCGGGGGATGAGGTGTCTACGTGTGAAGACCTTTGTAGACATATGTTTGAATGTGCAGGACAGATGGTTGAAGTTACAACTCAGCTTGTTAAAAAGTCAAAATTCTCAAATGTGTGCATTAACTTTGGCTCTAAAAATTTAGTATTACATCACTCAGAGGGTCTTAGGTGGAAGTGTGACAGTCCCTTTCAGCAGCTAAAGAATCTTCTCTGACAAACACACTCAAGAACTTCCTACTGTCTTTTAGTTTTCATTTTGCTCCTAGGCACGCAGCTCCCTCCTTTCTGGGTGTTACCTTTCTTTGTTCTTTGATAGTTGTGACAACCCCACCCCTCAGCAATGAGCCACAGCTCTTTCTTCTGCTGTTTTAATGAGGTGTTAATGACTTCCTTTGTCTCCTGAAACTGGTGTAGAGCTTAGCTCACCGGTAGCCTAGTACAAGATAACACAACATGTTACTGTACGAAGCAAAAAAGTACTGTTGGAGGGTGGTATACTGCTATAATATTAAAGAGTTTCCTTTTCACTCTTAGGGCACATTCGCATCCAACAAAAACCCACTTTAAACTGTTTCCCCCAGGGGTTTCTTTTGACTGCATGAAAGATTAGACCACAAGAAGCCTCCGCCAATGATGCCCAAAAATGAGACGACAAATCGAGGTTTAAAGATCAATGCACATTACTCATAAAGTGAGAAGGGACACTCCCTTCTTTTAGTCAACCAACCTCATTGGGAGACAAGGGACAGCCTTGCAGCATTCGATTGTTAGCTGCAATTGCTAGCTGTGGCAGCGGTACCACCCAGACACAGGGTGAAAACAGACATGATGCTAACCACCCTTTAACCACCCTTGGTGGTTATTTATGCATGTTACAGGGCTGTATTGGTGCCCTATGCAGCCCTGAAACATGCATAAATGACCACCAAGGGTAGTTAAAGGGTGGTTAGCATCATGTCTGTTTTCACCCAAAATTCAAAGCCAGAGGAACGTGTGGTAAGAGATAAGGTGTAATTGTTCTCCCCCACAAGATATTTAAAATGCAAGAAAAGACACACTTGTGAATGCACCCTTAGCCTACTTGTTATGACTTCTAGATTCATTAGGTCCATCTTGTACAATAAGAAGTAATGGCCACAGCTCTCAACCCACTTACTTTGGAGCAGTCTCAGTAAAATCAACTGGACTACAAATGGAGTAAGCAGTTTGAGGACTCCAGCCTCTGTTTCCATTAACAGCGTTTAATTTTTCAGGGAAGATGAAAAAAGGTGCCAGGGCTCAAGGCTTGCCTCAAAATTCCTAACCTTGTCCCTGAAAAGCTGGGTGTTTTCAGAGAGGCTGGCAGTAGGGATGGGCGAACGCAGTTCGGAAGTTTGGAGTTCGGACCGAACTCGACCATTTCGGTTGACCAAACCAAACTTCCGAACCGAAGTCGATTTTTGAACCGAACCGAATTTCCGAACTCGGCTCTGTTCACCCATCCCTAAAAGAAATATTCCATTTAGTTCAATGGGGTTTGAATTTCCAAACTTTGTTCAGAAGTTCGGAGTTCGGTCGACCGAACTCGAATAGTTCGGTCGACCGAACCAAACTTCCGAACTGAACCGAATTTCTGAACTCGGTTCTGTTCGCCCATCCCTAGCTGGCAGAGCTACTGTGTCAGGCCCCAGCCCTTGTTCCTTCCCCTCTTGCTCAGGGCTGGATTCAGTTTGATCCACCATCACCAATCAGGTGTTCCGTGGCAAAACACTCATTGCCAAACAGCTGACAGGTGGTGTGTTATTTATAGTTTTCAAGACCACCAGCAGCAGCTATAGTTTCTGTAGTAAAGCAATATACTTACAAAATTCTTCAAGTATACAGTAGGGATGGCAACTATTAATCCATACCAGTCCGTAACAGCAGTCTGCAAAATTATGGATCCGCTGTTATGGACCTGGATTTCCCACCCACCAAGGCCCTGGTATGGTACTTACTGACCTTGGGGTGGGCTTGAAGGTCTGGGATCCTCCTGTGTGAAGGAGCCCCCACCCCCCAGTAGGCTCCCTTGCTGCAGTGCACTGTGGAAGTCCCTGCTCCACAGCGCACATGCACAAAATGGCTGCTGGGGCCATTCTATGCATGTGCAGCCCTTTTGCAAAATGGCACCGGCAGTGTCGGTGCCATTTTGCAAAAGGGCAGCCATTATGTGCTGGTCCTTTTGATTTGAATACATCAAAGTACTTTGAGTTTTGCCTCCACTTGTACTAAGATAACCATCACCCCACAGTCATCATCAACTATCCTGTCTTCAGAACAATGACAAAATTTGTCATTTATCATATCCAAGAATAAATTGGCCCTACTATTATTAGCAGTAGTCATTCTCCAATCGATATCTGCAAAATTAAAGTATCTCATGATCACACAGTCCTCAGTAGTATTTTTTTCTTTAATGGTACTATTAACTAAGTCTATGTCCATGTTCAAATCTGAACCTGGAGGTCTATAGCAAACTCCTACTACTGCTCGAAAAGATCTCCTTTTACCAGCCTTACCTAAGGTAATCTTTGCCCAAACCAATTGTTTTCTCCGTATCATCATTCCTTATTTCTTCACTATCAATCATATTACTGATGCACGATGCTACCCCTCCTCCCCTGCAATTATTCCTACCTAAGCAAAAACCCTGTGGTTTAAGAAAGTGGTTAAGGCAGCATTTTAAATTATACTCAAACTCTAACATGACAGTAAACTGTACGTTAAGGCAAAAAAAGTTTTTTTAAAAAAAATCATGACAACTGAAATTAAATTACATATGTGTGGTATGGTGACTGAATGATACTTATACATGATGAGGAATGTATGCAGTTTAATTTCAGTTAAGTCGTAATTTATTTCTTGTTTTCATTTGCCTTAACATACAATTTACTGTCATGTTAGAGTTTGAGTATAAGAACCTGGTGAAGGAGGCATTCCAAATTAAACTGCAGGTTTTTTGCTTAGGCAATTTCCCCTTCTGTGGAAACATAAACAGTTTACTATGTGTGTCCCTTCCCTTCTAGGCAGGCACCAGTCCATCCTAGTCTCTCCCTCTCTTGAGCACACACACATCATTTATTCTCTCTCGCATGCATCATTCATTCTTCTTCGCACGCATCAATCATTCATTCAAACACACATCCACTCATTCAAACACACATTCACTCATTCATTCTCTTGAATACACACACACTCATTCATTCTCTTACACACATTTATTCATTTTCTCTCTCTCTTTCTCATCTCACACACACACACAATCACCAGGGTTCCTATTTTTCTCTTTGCAATGGAAAACCAGAGAAAAACAGATTTTGCTTCCCCCCCCCCCCGATAATTTAGCAGAAAATGGCAAAAACCTATAGGCAGTGGCAGCTGGTGGTTTTTGAGGCTGGTGGGGCAGTGGTTGGGTTGAACCTACTGCTGGCAGCTTTGCCGCCAGCGGTCTGGAGCCAGAGGCAACAGTAGGCCAGTGGCGTGGCTTAACCCAGCGGCAAGGAGTTCCCAGGGTTAACATTGGATGGACATTACATTAGTTAACGCTGGGAACTCCTTGTTGCTGCGTGAAGCACTCCCACTTGGAGATAGAAAGCCCTCTTACTGGGGTCCCATCCACTCTCTCTTTCCCACCAGGTTCAAATTAACCATAGCAGGTTACAAAAATAGATTACATTGCCATCGCCTAGCCTACATTTATCCTGAATTCTTGATTTTCATGGCATCCTTTTCATTCAGAAGAGAATGAAAAGGGAGAGAAGGACAACAGAGGAGAGTAGGAGGGAAAGGGTTTGGGTTTGGTGCACGAGAAGAGTAAGGAGAAGAGATGGGTTCAGTGGGGGACAGGGGTCTCCTTGTTGTTTGCAGCCTTCTCTTCTGCCATGCTCCTACCTACTTTCTCCTCTGTTCACAGGGAGAGCAGTTGCAGGCCTGTATAGCAACCAAGCACTTCCCATCCAAAGCAGTACCAACACATATCCCCAGCAGCCAAATACCTGTCCAAGCAAACAGGCCTTTTTAAAGAAGTTTGGCCAGTTTCAGGGCTGCATTGCCACCAAACCAAGCCCATCCAGACCAACATCCCTAGTAGCTACACCCTATCTCCAACAGCCAAAACGCCTGCATAAGCAAACAGACCTTTTTTTAAAGTTTGGCCAGTTTCAGTACATTGCCACCAAACCAGGCCCATCGAGACCCAGCATCCCCAGTACCTACACCGTATCTCTGGCAGCCAAATGCCTGTCCAAGCAAACAGGCCTTTTTTAAAAGTTTGGCCAATTACAGGCCTCTGTTGCCACCAAACCAGCCCCATCAAAATTTAAACAATTCATTTCTGTTTCTCAACGAAAACCCCAGGCAAGATGCTCAAAGTCACACAGTCACAAGCAGAGAAGCCAAAAACTACTTTCCAGCAGGGAGCAGCAGTGAAACAGTGAAGGGGCCATTTTAAGAAAAGAGTAGCCATGACGAGTAAACCCACAAATTTACAAAATGGCCTCTCTACTCATACTTGGGAGGGGAGAAGGAAAGCAGCAATGTATCATGCAAACACAGAGCAAGCAAAGCAAACCATCTTAAGACAACAATGTTACATGCAGTTCTAGCACACCATAAAACCATCAGCGGGGATTTCCACTTGTCCCCCAAAACATGCTACACAGCTCTGTTGCAATGTAAGAGGTAGTTTCTGCTGCAACTAAACATGAAGCATTCCTGTAAGGAATAGCCATTAAGTGAAAAAGCCTGCCACAACATCCCACCAAACTGCAAAGGGTGAGGCCATTTTAAAATGCAAGGATCATTTCAACAAAGATTAGAAACCCTTCCATCCAAGTTCCTAGGTCCCCCACCTGTAAAACAGAAAGCAGACAGTTTACGTCAAAAACAGCCAAGAAAGAGACCAATTTTAACCAGACGTAGCCATGGCCAGTAGGGGCACCAGAAAATGGCCACAGCCTTTGCACTTGCTTGAAGGGTTTGGAAGAGGAGTGGGGGGAAACTACCAGTGCACATGCAAAACACAAACACAGAACAAGCAAAAGCAAACCAGATCTTATACCAACTGAACCATATTATGTGAAGTCTTAGCACACCACAAAAGCAGCAGTGAGGAATTCCACTTGTCCCCAAAACATGCTTCACTGTTCTGTTGAAGCCCTTAACCCCAGCCCCATTTTCATCAGTCTCCCAGAAGCCCAATCCTCCCCCCAACCAGCCCCCAAAGCCCCATTCTCTCCCCCCCAAGCAGCACCCAAAGCCCCATTCTCTCCCCCCCAAACAGCCCCCAGAAACTCCATTCCCCCCCTCCAAACAGCCCCCCAGGCCCCTTTTTCACCAGTGTTTCCCAGCAAAATAACTAAAAATAACTAACTCGCCAATGGAGATGTGTCTGATGCTGGTCCAGCAGCAGCGTGAGGTAACAAAGTCACAAACAAGCTAGGCCACCCAGAACTCTCTCTCCACCAAAATGGCGCAGATCACCAGCATGCCAAAAGAGGAGAGCTCTCTTTTAACCTCACCCTCAACAGCAGCAGCTGTGCACAGGCACACACTGCCTGGACGTTTGAGTCTCCAGTCCAGACAGAGTCTTCCAAAGCAGCTCATAGGGCTCTGTGGAACACTTCCCCCACTGGTGGGAAAAGCAAAGTGCTTTTCCCCATTCAGGCAGTATGGGCTCTAAGCCCAGCTGCCCAAATTGCTTTTATAAAGTTTTGTCCCTTAAGGAACTCCTTAGAGCAGACTCAGCAAGAGGCACTGACCTCCACACTCTCAGCTCCTGCCTGCACATGTGTCCAGGGAGGCACAACAACAACAATACTGAGCACTGAGCTGATTGCTGAACTGGAGGACTCAGAGCAAGTCTGGAGTGGGTTTCTGGCTTCCCCCCCTCCCCCCCAAGTACCTTTGGGGCTTAGGTGAGGGGTTTGTTTTCTTTTTGTTTGTTTTTTCCCCTCTCTTTTTAAAAGCATGAAGAGTGTGTGGAGGGGGATCAGGCCAGGCGGGGCAATGCCCCAGGTGCCCTGCAATGCACACCACCCCTGCCTATAGGTTTGGGAGGAGGACACAGCAAGTGCGGAGCAGCGAGGATGCAGAGTGGTGTGGAGGGGAAGCAACCTGAAGAGGGGCAGACCTTTCTGGTTGGCAGAGTCCCCCTTTCTGGTTGGTGAACTGTTTTGGGAGCAGAGTGTTTTGGGACCAGGCTGGGAGAATGAGGCACCAAGTGCAGGGCAGCAGAGGGGAAGTAACCTAAAGGCATGTGCTGGGGGGAGGGGGTTCTGAATTTGGAGGAGTGCCATAGACCTCAATTATTCATTTATTTATTTAGGGACTGTTGGTGGGACAGGTAGCTGCTAAACTGCATAAAAATTAAAATTCTAACTCATGCCTATGTATATTGTAATAAGGGAAAATCAGCTAGCATTTACATTTAATCACAGAAAAACAGATGTGGGGGTTTTAATCTGAGAATTTCCAATTTTTGGTCACAGAAAACTAGGAACCCTGCTTTTCTCTCTCTCTCTCTCACACACACACACACACACACACACACACACACACACACACACACACCTCTGACACACAATCTCTGTCCCCCCAGTCATCTCACACTGTCTCCCCTCTCTCTCTCATTACACTCACACCCACTCAGTCATCACACTGTCACCACACTTTCTCCCACACACACACTCATTATGCACAAACACACTCACTCATCTCTCGCATGCATGCATGCATGCATACACACACACACTCATTCACTCACTGACACGCACACAGACACACTCACATGCCAGGGGGGTGGAGGTTACTCACTGCACTGCCACAGAGTGGACCCCTTTGCCTGTTGGCACTGCCATGGTTGCTTCCTCCACTCCTCGGCTTAAAGGCCCCACGCTGCTGTGCACATGATGAGGCCACACTATTTTCCTAGTCTGGCATGCTGGGAAATGTAGTCCCAGTATGCCAGACTAGGAAAGGGAAAAGAAAATCAGCATGGGGACATGTATTGAAAACGGTTTTTAAATTACAGCGGCCAGTACCACTGTCACTGCAAGGAAGAGAGGGAGTACTGGAGCAGGCACCAGGCAGTTGGGGGCGGTCGAAGTTCCTCCCCCCTCCCCCATTGCTGTTGCTGTCGAGGGGGGACTTGGGCAGGCTGAGGAAGGAATGGGGGCTGTCACCCACCACCAGGAGGAATGGGGAGGGGGCAGCAGCAGCAGCTACCCAGGTTTAGAAGAAGGGACTGAAGCCCTCAAGTGCCCGTTGACCTCTGGAGCTGGTCCTGCTAGTCCCCCCACCCCACTCCCAGCTGGGTAGCTACTGCTAAGGATGGTGAGCAGGCTGGGTGTGCCAGAGAACAGGGGCACTGGTAAGGCGAGGGGCATTAGTTTCACCCTGGTTCCTCCTCACCCAGGCTGCTGCTGATGGTGGTGGCGGAGTTGGGCAGGCATGCAAGCTGACCTGGTGACCCCACGCTAAGGCTGGTGCTTAAAGAGCCAGTACTCTAGGGGAGGAAGTGCCGCTTTCATGGCTGGAACAGGGCTGGCCATGGCCACCATGTTACAATCCAGAGACCGAGCACACAACTGAAAGCACCAGGGTCCAGTAAGCACTTTATCTACACTTAGCTGGAAATATACAAACCCCGTCAAAAGACCGATCACCAGCCAGAAGTCTTTGCCCCAGCGTCTTGGATTGAACAGCATTATGTACTGTTCAATGGAACCTAGCAGCTGCCTTGCCTACAGAGCTGCAACTGCAACTCTGTAATCTTTCCTAAATAATACATATCCTTCAATTATTCCTGTATTCCAGTCATGACTACTATTCCATCAAGTTTCAGTTATCCCTCTGATATCAGATTTCACCTCCTCTACTAACAATTTAAACTTATCCATTTTTTTACCCAGACTCCCTCACAACATAAACCACCACAAAACAAAACCAATTTTGCCAGTAACTTAGCTAGCAAACTCTCCTTATTCTCCTTTGCCTCACCAGCCAAGTACCTCATCAGTCACTAGAAGCCTTAATGTTTATAACCCTCACAAAACCAGACAGAACTTGCCAGTAACTCAGCTAACAAACTTTCCTTATCTTTCCAACTCCTTTGCCTCACCAGCCACTAGAAGCCTGAATTCTTATATAGCCTAGACCCCTCTCTCGCCCAGCTGCCACTGGTTATCCAATTAATAAGAGGAAGGGGGGGGGCGGATGTCATGAGGCAGGGGGTGTCTTTAGACATAACGTCAACGGGTGTCTGAATGTGTGTTTTGACCTTGATAAGAACACTGGTTTGGCTCTGTGTTCACCATGTGGTGCTGCTTAGACACACAGTCCATCTTGGGGCAAATCGGTGTTTTTCTCGCCACCCAATCTCGACATGCAAGCAATGCCACCTCATTCCCCATGTTGTGCCTGCTAACACACCACGCAATATCATTAGACACAATGTTGGACACGTGTTCAGCCGAAACATGCAAATTGTTCTTGTGTTGCAATGGTGTTCACATCACGTGTTCAGTGAGTGGCCACATTGGTGTCGGGATTGCTATGGTGCTTACACACAACAGTCAAAGACATGCTTAGGGGTTTTGATATCCGATCTTTGTTATGTCTAAAGATACCCAGGAACAACACCGGTAAGGATAAAGCTTGCTTTATTAAGCTTACATCTGCCCAGAGAGCATGCAGGAGGCTGTTGCTTGGTTTGCCATCTGTCCTCCGACTGCCGTCTTGGCGTGCACTCCCCAGGCTGCACCCCTTCCAGTTGCCTCGCCAAGGAGACCCTCCCACTTAACTCCTTCTGTTACATCTGTCCCCCATCCATTTATTTTTTTTTAAACCTACCCCCAAATGAACAAACTTATATGTGTCCCAACGATTGCAGTGGCCAGAGGTTACTTGCACTTGGCCATGTTGGAGTCCCATCTTTACCACAGTTTCACTGGAGTACAAAGTCCTCGAGGTATGCTGAAGCCTTGAGTGGGTGACCGGCCCATGATCATTTGACAGTGTCATTTCTTTCTTGCTCCTGGCCAGCTAGTGTTTCTTCTCCACTCTTGATGGATTCACTGCACCCCTGGTTCTGGTTCTTTCAGGTCAGCTGTGTCTTCCGATATCTCTGCTGCCCAGCCCTACACTTGCACGGGCTCCCATCGCCCCCTGAGGTGTCCGTGGCTTTTTCTTATCATTCGCCTCTCCTGTGTGGTCATCATCATATGATCTGGGTGCCCCTGTTTTGTTAACCACTCCTTTGGACCATTTCATCTGGTTTCTTTTGAGTGGTTGGATCCACACAGGTGTGTCGTTGGTTATTTATTTATTTATTTATTTTCATTATTTATACCCCGCCTCTCCTGCCTAGGCAGCTCAAGGCGGCTTACAAAAATTAAAGTATTTTTATATATATAAAATACATAAAGGGGAAGCATAAGAATAAGAAAATAAAAAACCCAGCCTCCCCACCCACCCTCAACCACCTCCCTCACCAAAGGGTTAGTGTTGGAAGTTCTCATGCTGTACAATTGTAGTAGTGTGCCTGTCTGTGTTGGGTGTTCTCTAGCTCAGCTCTGTGGCTCACGTTGACTTTGGGCTGTAGCGGTTCACTGGAGGTAAGCAGGAAGGTTTTTGTTCGGCACCCCATTAAGGCCTGTGCTGGACTGCTGCTGCATCCTTGTGTCGGTGTGTTGCAGTGAGCTAGAGAAGCCAGGTAGGGGTTGACTCCCATTGCTACAGCTCTGAAGAGCAGTCTCTCAACTGTTTTGATGGCAGATTCCACCTTTCTGTTACTCTGTGGATATGCCAGTGATGAGGTGACATGGTCAAATTCCCACTGTGTGGTGAAAGTTTCGAATTCCTCTGAGGAAAATTGGGGTCCCTTGTCACTCACGAGTGTATCGGGGAACCGGTGTCTGGCACAGTGTAACTTTAATCTCTTGATGATCACCTCTTTGGATCTTGTGTCCATTATGCCTATCAATTTCCCAGAAGCTGGAGAAGTAGTCAATAGCAATTAGGTATTGTTAATCTTGGAATGAGAATATGTCCACTCCAATCTTCTCCCATGGTCTGTTTGGAAAATCATGTCACCATAGTGTTTCTTTCTGCTGATGGTTGTCATTTAACTGACATGTCTCCCAGCATCCTATAAAGGGCTCATAGCTGTGCTCCCATTCCTGGCCAGCATCCACAGTCTCTGGATCAGTTAAGGCAACTCTGAATGTCGAGGTGCGATGCATGTATTTTTTTCATGACTGTTGTGTAGTGCAGCTAGTATGACAAGGGTCGGTCCCCTGTATATCAGTCTGACCTGCACACTCAACTTGGTTCTGCAATAGAAATAGGACTCTGAGCCCTAAGTGTAAGGATAAGACTTGCTTTAAGCAGCTTACATCTTCCCAGAGGGCATGTAGTGTCACGTTGTACCTCGGTTTCCCCAAAAGGAAAATACGCTTAGTGGTCCAGGCCTGACATGATCTGGTCTGGATATAGGGCACTCTTTTCCAATATATGGAAACTCAGTTTACACTTTGCTAATAAGCCAGCCGACTCAACTAAGTATAGTAAAGACAATTTATTTATATAAATGAGGCTATGAGACTTATGAATATTATAAAATATGAAGCAATAGTTTACTTAAGTTCAAATAAAGACATAGTACAAAAGAAACCGTGTCAGTTAAAAGTACATGACTTAGACAGACATTTCTGTTCAGAGAACAGCTCTGTTACAAATTCAAAGATCTTAACATCTATAAGATAAAACATATGCTCTAAGTATTATTGCTATGGTTGACTCAATGCATCATATTAATATACATTCATATTACCCAGTCCTTGCCCGATTCTGCCAGATGAAAGAAGTGAGAGAAGCTTCAGGAAAGGAAACTTTCTGAAAAATCAATTTCTCCTCTCCCTTCTTATGGAGGGAAAAATGCTTGGAGGTCTGCTAAAAATGACGTCAGGTCAAAACTGCTGACAGGGAAGGGTTTTTCTCAAAATACATAGTAAGAAGCCTATTGATACATACTAAACAGGTTGCTACCGTATAAGATAGGATTAACAATGAGTAAACTCCAAACAAACAAGGCCATTTCCTGCCCTGCCTGAGAGTCACATATCTTGACTCTTGTCAACAGAAAATGTGAATTCCTTTAAGAGACAGATGTGATTATATCTGCTATTCCAGTATAAAGACTGATATTCCAGTATCTGGTCAAGAGTTCAGTAGAAAGGTCACTATATGACAGCTCTTTAAGAAGTCATCATACAGAGAGGCTAATTCTGATTTCCAATATATTGAAACACAGATGGTCAAACATATATGACTATATACAGGATACATGACAGTAGGAGGCTGCTGCTTGGCTTGCTGCCCCTCCTCTGACTGCTTGGCTTGCTGCCCCTCCTCTGACACTCCACAGGCTGTGCCCCTTCCAGTTGCCTTGCCAAGGAGGTCCCTCCCACTTAACTCCTTCCAATAAGGGGGGAAAGCCTAAACAGGAAAACAACAAAACTAAAGAACCAAAAAAGCCCAGCAATAAATAAACCCTAGAACCTAAACCACAACTAAACCAACCCTCACAACACAAAACAAAACGGAACCTGCCAGTAACTCAGCTAGCAAACTCTCCTTATCCTCCTAGCTCCTTTGTCTCTCCAGCCAAGTGCAGTCCTCTGAGGTTGACTCTCCTTCAAGTGTATCTAGAAAGAAATCTTCCTCTGTGTCTTGCACACAGTCTTCTCCATGTGGATTGGCATTGCAGCTGTCTGCACTGTCCGCAAAATGGACAGTTTGACCAGATTCACACCTGTGGTAGCGGCAACCGGCCCCACACAGATTTTGGCTCCAGGAGAAGCTGTGAGAGCGAAAATCTGCACCAAGTGTGACACCCCCTCCCCCCCACACCCCAGCGCGACTTTGATGGAGATCACCTGGAAGAGGGCAAGGCTGGATTTCCCTGATCTGTACTTTCCAAGTGATCTCTGGCAAAGCCGCGGGGGGGTGGGGGCTGGCAGGGGACAGCTTTCACACCGGCGGCACTCTGTGTAAATATTGGCTTGCAGGAGCCAAAATCTGCACGCTGCCACAGGTGTGAATGTAGTCTTAGTTTCCTCCTTGTTGTTTGCTGAGCCTGTTTGCAGATTTCTGCAAAATGATTTGAGGTTTTGCAGATGTGGCATGTTTGCCCAAACTCTAGACACTGCCTTCACACGTCTGTTTTCACAGTGTGTGTAATCCTTTTTACTTTTGTCATCTGCTGTGTTTCCTTGCTGCTCTGCCCATTTTAACTTGTGCTGTTTGCTGCTGTCTGTAACTGTGCTGCAGAATTTTCCCTCCAAAATTATATTATAATAATAAGTTTATTTGTATAGCCATAGGCCATTACAAAACCCAGTACAACAACAGGTAACAAAACATAATATAGCCAAAGTTTCCATTACCAGGTAACTTGCAACCAGAATATCAGGTAACCATAACATTCAAAACATCTATTAAATTGGTAATATCCAATATTGCATATTTAAAAACTCTTTACCAATGGTATTCAAAAACTACATGAAACAGGGCAAATCCCTCCATCTACAGACTCGCTGCATATAAGCTGCCACAAAATAAATGCTCCCCTTCCATTGCGACTAGAGGCAGGATAATATTCCAATGGGTAACCATAATTAATAACAAAGTAATATTGATGCTTTGACATTTATCCAAAGCTTGGCAGCAATGCCTTCCACTCACCATCAATACTTCTGCTCAATACCCATCCCCTGCTTCAAAATCCCACTAACTATATCCCCTTACCCTAAGTCCATACAGATGTAATTCTTTATACCCTCCAGCCAGATGCCCCCTCATCCCAAGAAGGAAATCATATTCTCCCTGCCTTAAGTTTCACCACAAGGGTTAAAAATTTGGCAACTTTAAGTGATATCTCCTTGTTCATATCTCTAAGCAGATACTCTTCCATCCCTAGGTATAGACAAGTTTATAAAATTGAACAATATAAATTGTCCTCCATGTCTGGTACAGGGGACACTCCAGTAAGATGTGAGCCATTGTTTCCACACATTCTTGTTGTAAATTTTTACAGTGTTGACGAAACCTCTCATTCCTTGGGATGCCCTTTGTTCTACCCTCTGTTAAGGCTGATGAAAATACATTAAACCTGGCCAAAGTAAATGCAATTCTGTAATTCCCCAATCTAGGATTGGACAAATACGAGGCTCCCTTAAAGGGGAACACAAAATTTGGATAAACTTTTGAGAGCTTTTGGACCCCCTGCAACTCCACATCATAGACCCGCATTTTAACTTCAGCCCAGGCCCTCTAAAAAGGAAAAGACAACAAATAACTCATAGAAAACCCTAAGATCCCATTGATTGCGGATATCCATGGACCTGTAGCAGTTGTTTTCTCCTGAGCTGCCAATGATCCCGAGTCCAGCAGGTTTAACCGTAGCCAATATTTTATGATAGAGGGTTTGGCTTTGGTGGAAAGATGGCTAACCCCCGCTTCGGCTCTGAGGAACACCACAGGCATAAATCTTGGAGCATGTATTATTAAACAAAGGATTCTATTTTTCTCTGTCTCAAGATCATCTATCATGATTGCGCTCCATATTTGGGCCCCATAAAGGAATTGGGGAATCATCTTAGCCTTCATTAGTTCTAAGGATGGTCTAAACAGTTGACCGCCTTTGTTCTGGTAGAAGCCAGCTATCCCAAGGCCTGTAACTCTCACAACTGCCCGTACAGCCTTGAAATGTACCTTCCATGATGGAACTGCAGAGAACCCTAGATAGATATTTTAATTGGTTAATTGGTTAATTTGTTCTATATTACTTTTATGCATAAACCACTTATGTTGGACCAGTCGCTTACTAATCACCAGGACTTTAGTTTTAGTAGTTAATCAAAAGATGTTCTTTATTACAATTCTGGCTAAAGGCCTTCATCAGTCTCCTAAGCCCAACTTGGGATCTAGCAATCAATGCTGTATCGTCTGCATAAAGCAAGGCTGATAATACCTGTGTGCCAACCTCTACAGGATGGAATAAAGGATCCCTCATATCATTAAGGTAAGTATTAAACAAAGTTGGCGCCAGGATTAGGGCTGATGCGGCAACAGCTGTTACCGCGCCGCAATTCCATTCCGCCATTTCGGATTTGCCCACGCCACACCGCAACTTTTCTGCCGACATTCTGCTAATTCTGCCGACATTCTGAAAATTCGGAAACTATCGGAAAAATTGCAGAATTGTCAGAAACTGTCGGAAAACTGCTGTTTCGCTATTTCGTGGCGCTGGTGGAATGACGGAAGTAGCTAAAATGGCATGTTTCCGCTATTTGTGAAGCCTGTGGAAGTAGCAGAATGAAATTAGCGGAACTTCGGAAGTAGCAGAATGAAACTAGTGGAATGAAAGCCTCTGCCACGCCGTACCACTAATTGTGGAAATGTTGTTTCCGGTGGAAATAGCTACCACTGTGACTTTCCATTACAGCCCTAGCCAGGATACATCCCTGCCTGATTCCTTTTTTAACCGCAATAGATCTAGTAAGGGTCCCTTGTCTGCTTATTCTTACTTGCAGAGAGGTATTTGTATGTACAGCCCGAATTAGATATAATAATCTAGGATCTATATGGTATTTCAATAGTTTCACCCATAACTCCTCCCGGCAAATTGTGTCAAACGCGGTTTTTAAATCTACAAAGCATATATAGAGCCTCAATTTGGCACGGGATCTAACATACTTATAAATCAGGTAATCTATTACAAAGATGTGGTCAATTGTCAAAACACATTTTTTGAACCCAGCCTGTTCTATACCTATAAGGTTTTCTTGGTCTAACCATCTTTGCGAGCAACTTAACAAATACTTGGAATATAACTTCCTAACCACACTCAATAAACTAATAGGGCGATAACTAGCTGGTCATTTGGATCACCCTTTTTATATATAGGTACTATCACACTTTTAAGCCACTCACCTGGGATCTTCCCTGTGTCGTTCATTTTGGTGAATAACCTAGCTAAAGCTTGACTCCACCACTCTATATTCCCCTTTAACAATTCACCGCAGATAAAGTCTATATCCGGAGCCTTGTTAGTTTTAAGCTGCGAGATCAACTCTTCCACTTCCTCAGGGGCAACTGACTCCCAATGTGCCAACGATTCCTACGTATAACATGGTAGATCAACCAATCTCACCAAAGACTTGGAAAAAATAAGGCTGTACTATTCCTCCTATTTGTCTACTGGTATAATAACTTCATTTACATAGTTATCCAAAGCCCAAGCTGTTTTAATTAGGGACCAGAATTTAGAGGAGTTCTTATCCTTTGTTGCAGATTCCAAATCACCCCACAGCACCAATAGGTGCTGCCTTTTCTTTTCTTTAATCAATCTCTTATAATCTCTTCTACCTACAAGAAAATTTTGGATCACTGAGAGATTCCCAATGTTTCCTTTCACGAGATGCCCCATCTGATTTAATTTCCTTTTGGCTGAAATTCCTGTTAGCCAATAATATCCCAAAAGGCTCTTGATGTTAACAAACATTCAAATGGATGGCTCACACTGGCTCCACTGCCTAGTGACTCCACAATGCTTTGCAGGCCTGGGAACTAACAGGAGTTGGTCCCTGATATAGGATTGCTAAATTTATTTCTACACCCCTGAAGAAGGGTTTTCTGTACCCGAAACGCATCGGGATGTAGATTGTTTTTATGATTGTTTGTAGTTTTATTACAGTTGTTTGCAATTTCTTGGTTTATTATATAAATATTGCTTTATATTTATCCATTCCACACAGCATTTTTGTTTGTTTTGGTGAATTTAATTCCAATTAATCCCCCCTCTACACACTTGTACAAGACCATAATCTCTTATATTTATCAGAATTTATACCCTGCCCTTCCCCAAAGGCTCAGGGTGGTTTACAGAAACAAAAGCACAAAGAGAAAAATAGTAAAAATACAAAATAATACAATAAAATCCCCTAAAAAAAAACTACCCACACCCCAAAAACCCACCCAACCTCTATCCTCACCTGCTAAATGCTCTGCCAATAAGAGGGTTCTCTATCCCCTGGTGGCAGTGCTTCACACAGCAGCGTTCCCATCAAGTAATGTAATTGTGATCCGGTGTTAACCCTGGGAACTCCTTGCTGCTGGTTTATGCCATGCCACTGGCTTACCATTGCCCTGGCTCCGCCTACCGTTGCCCTGGCGAGCCCCTAGGCTCGCTGGCCTTACTGCCCGTCAAACCTCAAAACCCACCAGCCTCCCCTGGTTCTTGCTAGCTTCAGCTACCAGATACAGTCTTATTGCTTTGTCCAGAGTTAGGTCTGGATCCTCTAAAAGTCTTTTCCGCAAGACTGAGTCTTTAATACCCATCACAACTTGGTCTCTGATGAAGGAAAACTGCAAGTCTGACTCGGGAGTCTTAAGTCAGTGATGAAGGCCTCAAAAGTTTCTCCCTCCTTCTGTTTCCTCAGATGAAATTAATATCTTTCAACATTTTCATTCACCTTAGGAATGCAATATTGCTCAAATTTAAACATCACAATCTTAAAACTAGCTTGCTCTTCATCATTTAAGTTGCAGGCTGTTAAAAAGATCAAGTGCCTGTGGGCCTGCAATAGTCAGAAATGCCACTTTCTGCTCATCGTCTCTCTTAGCTCCAGCACTGGCCTTCAGGAGTAACTCAAACTCCTGTCTAAACCGCTTCCAAGTTTTTGCCATGTTTTTGGACTTTTCAAGTGGTCTCGGAGTTCCAAGTCCCTCCATATTCTCACCTGTAGGTACTCACTAAAAGGTGTGAGGCAATCAGCTTGTAGCCGGCCAGGCCCAAACTCCCAACAAGCCTGAAGCACTCTGTACGTCCAAAGCACTCCTGGTACTATATATTATTTATAGTTCTCAAGACCAGCAGCTATAATTTCTGTAGTAAAGCAATTTACTTACAAAATTCTTGAATAATATACAGGAGGGTTCATCTAGTCTCAGGCAGAGTGCTTCCTTCTGGCAGCTCTACATACTAAGTTCTGCCAGTACACTCTCCAACTCTCTGCAGGAGCCCAAGAATACATTGGGCAACAGCCTGTTAAAGTGATAGTATCTCACAGGTGGCAGCAGTATTGCCCTCTCTTTCAGGAAAGAGACTGAGGCTGAAGCTGGTGCATTCATGGGTGGGGTCTTACAGAGTAGCATCAGTGATATAGTCAAAAAGAGGTACCAAAGAGGCATCCTGGCATAAAAAGAGGTCAGGACAGAGCCCTGGCACAAATGAAGCCCTGCCCCAAGTCCTACAAGAAAAATATTATTTTGCTCAGTAGCCACAAAACAAGCAGCTGCAGCATTTGAGTTAGTAATATATATGATAAAAGCCTTATTAGAGGGACTTTTTTTGTCTTAAGTACAAAGTAATTTAGTTATTGCTGGTATGAAACACTACTCCAATGTCCCCAAATGCTTCCTTCCAAAATTTCTCTCCCTCTCTCTCTGAAACAAGTGGAATTGTGATAGATATAGATATAGATTCGGTTCGATTTGAAATTCGAGTTCGGTTTGGAAGTTCGGTTCGGTTGACCGAACAGACCAAGTTCGGTCGAATTCCGAACCAAGTTTGGCCATTCAAAACGATGTTTTTTGGTGTGTGTTGCCACTAGGGATGGGCGAACAGAATGGAGTTCAGAAATTCGGTTCGGTTAGAAATATATATATTAGGGGCGGGCCCGGTACTAGTACCGGTACACCGGATTTTACCGGTTACCGGTTTCACAAAAACCGGATTCCCGGATTGAATCCGGTATACCGGTACCGGATTTATTGCATTGGTTTCAATGGGGCGCTGTGTCCCCATTGAAACCAATGCAATCAATTAAAATTAATTCCCTCCCCCTCCCAGGCTGCG
>QEPC01001717.1:3596908-3646739 GCA_003113815.1 Sphenodon punctatus | reverse complement strand
CTACATGCACACAAGCTTAAAATAAATAAAGTATAAACCCAAAAGCACAAAATGTCCACCATTCTGAAGGGGTGGGAAACAACCTGGGGAGTGCGGGTTGGGAAACAGCCTTGGGCAGTGTGGGTTGCCTTGGGGGGGTGCGGGGTGGGAAACATCCAGGGGGGTGCGGGGTGCCTTAGGGGGGTACAGTGTGGGAAACAGCCTGGGGGTGTGTGGGGTGCCTTGGGTGGGGTAGGAATCCTCCTCCCGCACCCCCCCAGGCTGTTTCCCACTGGGAAACAGCCTGGGGGGGTGCGGGGTGGGAAACATCCAGGGGGGTGCGGGGTGCCTTGGGGGGGTACAGTGTGGGAAACAGCCTGGGGGTGTGTGGGGTGCCTTGGGTGGGGTAGGAATCCTCCTCCTGCACCCCAGTGGGAAACAGCCTGGGGGGGTGCGGGGTGGTAACCAGTCTTGGGGAGGGGGGTGCAGGAGGAGGATAGGATTAGGAAGGAATCTTATTCTTACCTGGTGCTGGGAGCGGAAGCAGCAGCCATGTTCTTCTTTGAGCATGTGAGGCAGGGACCAGGGCGCATGTGCACTGCTCCCTGCCTCAGGCCCCCGGCCCAAGGCATCTCGCCAGGGCGCTTTCAACAAGTGCCCTGGTGAGAGCTTTCCTTTCACCCATTGAGCTCAATGGAAGCCCTAGCTCCTCCCTCCACAGCACGTCCTATATGTGCTGTGTAGAGTGGAGCTCAGCCGGGCTGAGCGCTCAGCCACCCAAACCGCGTTTTCCATTGGAAAATGCGGTTGGGCTTAGCATTTTTGAGCCTTCTGGGACCCACTCCTCTGGAGTGGATCCCAGAAGTCAACTAACAGCGCCACAGCAGCCTCTGCCTTGCCTTTGCTTCACTGAAACTGAAAACAGTGCTGCAGCAGCCTCCGCTCTGAAGCAAAGGCAAGGCAGAGGCTGCTGCAGCACTGTGATAAGCGGCGGCAGCGGCGATGTTGGTGTTGTTTTTTTTACGAGCGGCGGCCACGGCGCCTGGCGGGGTGCTTGGGGGGGGTCAGCACCCCAAACGCCCTGGGAGGCCAGCCGCGCCTGCCCACATGACGTTTCTCTCAATGCAGGACTCAGGAGGTGCTTTTCAGCGCCTTGTTTAAAAGCGGCCTTAGTATGGCACTCCCTGTGTTATTAGTTAATTTGGCAGCCCCAAAAGGAGGGATGGAAATATATATATTGTCCAGGGTGGCAAAATAGCTAAGGCTGGCCCTCTACTTACTAGTCATGAACTAGAAGTCTATATTCAGGAAACTGTGTAGATATTTACGCACACACAGTGTTTGTGTGGTTTTGAAACTAAGCAAAATGTTAAATTGCTTCTTTCAAATTCCAGGGGAAATGGTCTCCTATTTTGCTGCAGCATTTGGTGCAGTGAAGCCATAAGTAAAAGCTATTATTCTGAACATGAAAAATATTGATTTTAACATCTATCTCCTTAGCCTCAAATTATGTTTTCTTAAGGGATGTTGTCTTTATATGCCTGAAGTCTACCTATTTTATTGCCAATACCTTGGATCAATCTAAGAAAATGCACAATAAGTTCAAGTGAGGAGACTTGCAATGTCCCTATTGAACAGAAAAACCCAACAGAGATTCTAACCTAGGGTGAAAACAGACATGACACTAACCACCCTTGGTGGTCATTTATGCATGTTGCAGGGCTGCATAGAGCACGAATACAGCCCTGCAACGTGCATAAATAACCACCAAGGGTGGTTAAAGGGTGGTTAGCATCATGTCTGTTTTCACCCTTAGATGCACAAAAATTTGAGCTAATGCTTATTAGAATATAATTGGTAATGTCAATGTCTTGATCATAGATTTTCTGTTTCTAAACACACAGTTTGTTTAATCAACCACATATGCAATAATAGCTGCTGGCACTCATATTATGAGTAGGGTGGCCATACCTCCCCTTTAAAAGAAGACAGTTATTTATATTAAAATTTATATCCCGCCCCATTCCGTCAACAGACGGCTCGGGGCGGCTCACAACTTCCACATTAAAAATACATCTTAAAAACTTCCACTTGTGAAAAATACATGTTGCAGGGCTGTATTGGTTCCAGTGAAACCCTTCAAAATGTATTTTTCATGAGCGTCTGTAGCAGGGGGTCTTCCCAGGGCCACTACGGTGTCACTAGGGGAATTAGCTCATCCTGCTGCCATGACTATTCAGTCCTCAGTTGGCTGTATCCCTCCCTGGGAAAGGGGATTCAGCCTTGGAACGACACTGCACCAGTCCATAAGGGTTCAAATCAACAGTCTCTTTATTAGACACATACAGTTCCATAGTCCCTGGGCTGTCAGCTCGTCTGCCTCTACCCTGCAGTCCCAGCACAGTCTCTTCCCAAGCACTGGAATAACAGCCACTATAACAACCCGCCAAAGGTCCATAGTAGCTAGGCCTCAGACTCCAGCCAAGCCTTCCCCAGGCAGGAGGCTCCCTCCTGGGGATAGCCTCTTCCAATACCTAGGTCCACCCTGGTTCTTCCAGTCTTCAGCACCTTGGAGAGCATAAAGTGGGAAGAATCCACTTTAGGCTTTTCCTTGAGAGATTTTGCTCCTTCAGCATCCAGGCAGAGACTGCCTCTTCTCCCAGTCTTGCTTGCCTCTCCTCTTATACAGGTAGAGTGGGCATGGGCAGCTTCCCCTCCTGAGTCTTAAAGGGCCAGCATCCTGCCCACTCTAGCAATTTACTGCCCAGCCTTTTTTCTTTCCCACAGGCGGCTCCTGGGCATGGGCGGACTTTCCCAGCCCCTTCCAGGCTCACAGGCTCAGGCTTAACTCTCCCCTGTCCAGGACACATAGGCCCACAGGTTTCTGAGCCTGATAGCCAAGTGCCAGTCCCATGTACATGCACACAGCCTTCTTGGCTGGCCCCTGCATATACTTAGCCCTCTGGGCTGACCCATTTTGCCCCTCCTTAAAGGGGCCACAGCCACTCAGGACTGTTCCTTGCTACAGCATCTTTTTTTAAAGGGGAGGTATGGCTACCCTAATTATAAGCAACTGCCTTGCTGCTAAGGTAGACTTTATAATTTCCAAACCCAAGCAAGGTAGTAAAGGACAGAAATACCAAAACCGTGCATTTGGAGAAATATACAGTTTAATTCATGAAACAGATTTAATCCCTCCCTCCCTCAATTCTTTGAACTGTTGCTTGCAATTAAAATGTAGCATACTATCTTGCAAATGCTCACTCAGCTAAATGAGCATTCTTTAAAACTCAACCAGCACAAACAAGGTCAAATGAAAGACAGACACACTGCTGAATAATTAGAACTGAAATTTCATATGAAGAGGAAAACAAGAGAATGAGATTGTTGACACATAAAATAACTTCTCCAAATGATACTTCAAGGGTAAAGGAGTAAGTGTAAATGTAATTCCTGATCAAATGTAAAATGACCAGCTAGATAATATCTCTCATCTATGTGAATCTGTATACATTTAGAGACCGATTCTTAACATTTATGAAGGCCCCTTTCCATAGTAAAGCAGTGAAAGATACCCACTTTGAAACCGACTTACATGGTTGGAGTGGTGTAAAGAGGTTTTTAATGTGGCACTTCCTACATTTAATGTAGATAAGAATCAAGCCCTGGGTGGCAAATAAATAATGGTACTTTTGGTATCCCAATCCTGCAGTTTTTCCTTGACTTCACTGGGACTTGGATTTGTCCTTAAATGTGCAGATCACATCCCCCACATCTGAAATGCAGCTAACTCTGGGGTGGAAAGACAACAGCAATTATTCTGTTCCAGTTGTGCACCAGGCTGTTTTGAAGAGAATGGAAGAATATCATCTCCAGAAAAACATTTTTAAAGGATACTATAATTAGTGCAAAATGAAATGCAGTTAGGAATGGAGGATTAAATTCCAGAAGAGTAGCTGTGTTAGTCTATAGCTCTAAAAACAGCACACACACAAAAAAGAGTCTTAGGCCCCCTTAAAGACTAACAAACTTTCTTTATTTTGGCATGAGCTTTCGTCAGCAAGAGTGGACTTCCTCCTATAATCTAGGATCACTCTTGCTTTGGGAAAGTTTCACAGTGATCACAAATCCCATCCTACAAGTAGATCACAATCTACCTCTTGGCCCCTCCTAAACTAAATAGCGGTGAAAGGAAGTATTCAAAATGCTAAGGTGAATGAGATAACCAAAACAAAGTACCTGAACAAACAGACAAATATATTTTCTATAGTGGATTTTGATTTGTATATTCAGTGGGCTATCCAAAGTGGTGAATAATCTTCATGAATACAAAGACACCTTTTTATTTCACCTCTGTTGTACAGTGCCAAGGACCTGGCAGGACTGGCCCCTCATTATCCCTTTTTCCTTAGTTTATCTCATTTTCTGGATGTAGTTATAAAAACCTCTCTCTCCAGTAACTACCCCAATTTCATTTTCTTTTCTTGCTTCTCTTATTCCATGCCTTCACTCCCCAGCTGCTTGAATATATTTAGTCCTTTCAGTCTCTCCCCTTTCCTATTTCTTATCAATACTTGTTGTGTTTAAGCACTTTCATCCATCCTCTTTTGAGCTACATGGTTTAATCTTTTGTGTGTTTTTAAATTATACCAGAATGGCTAGTTTTTCCAATTCAAGTTTTGTGTTGTTCTTTAATCTCTCCCATCTCAGGCCTCTTCCTTTTCTCTAGAGTAAAGAGAGCTCATGCTTCCCCGTTTACTCTTAACAACTAACACCCCCAGTAGCACACCAAGAAGCCGTAAGACCCTCCCCCCCCCAGAGTAAACTAGAGGCAAATTTGTGGTCCTGATGCAAGAATCCATGGATGGTGGTGTGGTGTCAAAAACACACTGCAATGAAACCCCATTCCTGACCTATTTCTTGCTGTGACCATTAGTGGGTCCCAGGTATTCGGACTGACTAACAGCCCCTGTTGTGCAGAGTGAGGGTCACACTAGCACCTCGCACATTGCTCCAGATAGCTATACCCCGGGAGGAGGATGGTTTCTCTGTAAGGCACCCTTTAACTATAGAGTTGATCAAGATCAGAGCCCAATGAGCCACAGCACTCCAGCCATTTCCACCACCAAGTGCAGATTTAATTACAGTACAGCAGTCATTCCAATATAAAGTCCAAAACATCTCACTAAGATGCTGCAGCAAGCCAGTGTCTAGGCATTCAGTCCATTCTCCCACAGGCTCTTCTCAGATAGCACATTGAGCCTTCTGTGCTTGTATCCCCAGGAGACCCATGGAGGCAGCCAACTCCCTTAAAGGGACAGTCACTCCTATCTACTCAGGGTGCCTATTCCAGCTTATTCCAGGGTGCATATTCCAGAAATACTCACCAGGAATTATCCCAACCCTAATTCTGAAGCTACTCAGGGCCAGCTGTCACACACTCTCTCAAACTGTGCCTCCTGCCCCGAAAAGGCAGTTGTTTGCTCACCCCACAGACCTGTCCAGTGTCCAGCAAGAGAGGAACCACACCGAGAGGGGGGTAAGAGGTGGGATTAAGGCAAGGCCCTTCCAGAAGATAAGCTGGGAATGGCTATGACAAAGCCCCAAAATGTGTGTGCTGCCACTGTCTCAGGAAGCTAGATAATCTGGCCCAGCTGCACTGGCTTATCTAACTGGACACTTAATGAGTTAATTAAATTAATTAAGTCATGGTCTTGTTCAAGCCAGTGGATGTGTCCTTGCCACCGTCTTCCCATAACAGACTCAGAGCCATTTCACAAGAGAAAGCAGCAGCACTAGCAACCTATAGGGCAGTAATTAGAGTCAAACATTTTTGTTTTAAGCTTCCAGCAACAGAATCCTGCCCATGGCCTGGTCTGATGGCGCCTAGATGACTAACAATTTCTTGTTAAAATGCTTCCAGTCTCTTCTAGAACCTTCCCCTAACTCCTGTGTCATTGTTGACTCTTTTCTAACATGCCCCCTACACTGACACTTATGTCCTTATCATACTCCCGCCTCCTATTCTAATTTTTAACAAAACCTGGGCTCATTTTCTCCCATGGAGAATATTCCACAAGGCAAACTAGACCATAAATCTAAGAAAATGCCATGCAAGACTGGTTTTATTCTAAGGGGCTGAATTTCATTCTCGGAAGTGCCCCATTTAATGTTTTCTGTAAAAAATATTCCAAAATTAATGCAAGGATTCTGTATTTATTTATGTATTCAAATTTATACAAATCTCTGTGAACACAAGGAAAGCATTAATTTTGCTGAACTGATGGGCTAACTAGAAATAGATTTTAATGCTGAGTCATGGAGCAGCCTTTCAAATAAGAGACAAGATTTACTGAGGGAAAACAGAACAAAATAATGGAGCCTTCAGGGAATATTAACCCCTAGTGTAAACCCACTGACTGCAACAAGCAGTTACACCAAAACAAAAAATGAATTCATCTCCCTTTGCCAGACTTCTTATTGTGTAATATTTTTTTTCTTGAGCATCTCTCTTATCCCATGAGAGGGAGATGGTTTCCCATCCCTGATCTATACAGCATCAACTGAGACTATTCAAACCCATGTTGTAATAAGTCTGGATGCCTTTTCATTCAAAATAGCCCTCAAGCTATGTAATCTGTGCCTCTTTCAACCTTCCTTAAAAATCTTAAGATATTTTTTAAAATTCATAAATAGTGCAGTGGACAAATGCTGTTTGCTCCCAACTTTGTAATAAATGAATACATTTTGTTTTATGCTTAATGAAAACATTCCATAATTGTCATTTTATAGTTGACTATCCTACAAGGATCAAAAGTCCAATCAAATCAAATCAAATATAAGTTTATTTGGGCGTAGGAAAGCCATAACCCAAATTGTCAAAAATACAAAAATAGCATAAACATAACGTATACAACAAAATACCCATAAAATAACCAGAACCACTAGCTAGAACCACCACCAAATACTTATAGGCATTGCTAACCAACATACCTAAATATATCGATTAACCATATTAACTATCTTAGGTAGTTAAACTATCCATCATACACATATACCCGTCCAGCACAATACAATTTATGATCATTGTCCCGCCAGAACTTTAACATTTAGAATACTCCATGAAGTCTCCCTCATGCGTCTACTATGGTACAAACACTTAGTACTCCCAGAGGCTAGGCTTCATACGTTTTTAAATTTATAAAACAATTTCTAATGCTGAATGCCATGCACAAAAATTTTGCCACTGCAAAGGAAACCTCATAATCATGATCTGCAAGCAGGATTTGGGCCAACTGAAAACTAGACCTACCATAATATTTCTTAAGAATAATGTCAAGCAGTGACACTTGAATCTGACTATACAATTGGCACTCAATTAACATCTGGGACACTGTCTCTGCCTGGAGATGATCGAAGGGACATAGATGTTCCCCAAAGGGAATTCCTTTACCACGACCCTCCAAAATCATGGATGGGAGGGCATTCAGCCTAACCCTAAGCAGAAGACTCCCCAAAGCTGGGGACATTTTGTTTTTCCAATAGTTTGCGATCTGCCCTACACCCGGGGTGAGCCTGCCGTACATTCCCAGAGATGGACTTTCCTGAATTATGGCCAAATCGTCCTGGCGAGTCAGATCATTAATCCTACCAAAGAGCTCAGATTTAATGGACAAATGGCCTTTATCTTTCAAATATTCAGGCGAAAACCCCAATTTAATTACACTACTCCTCATAGTTCGACCCCAGGCTGATTCATAAGTATCTTTAGCCAATGGCGGGAATAAACCCGTCTGCGGAAAAACCACCACCCGCAGCCAAAATGAGGAGGCAAATTTCAGTCTTTTTTGGTTCCAGCTTATTTTCCCCATCTCTATCCTGACCGCTGCAGCCGGTATCCCAATTGGCAAATGCAATAGCTTCCTAAGAAAGACATTCTGTACCCTGTCCAAGTTATACGTGCGAACCACTGCCCAAACCCATAGAACAGTTGAGAGACTGCCTTGGCATCCAAAACCTTAATTGCCATAATCTCACGGCCTGCCCCCTTCCTAGAAAAATATCGAAGGATTGCCGCCCCCGTTCCAGATGCCCCATTTAAGGCCGATCTAATCTGAGCCACCCAACTACCGGTATTAGTAAATACAATCCCCAAATACTTATAATGGTTGACCTGCTCAATTGGTTCCCCTTCGATCTTCCATTGCCTTTTTTTCTACTTTTACCAAATATCATGATTTTGGTCTTATTATAGTTTATCTGCAATTGCTTAGCTCTACAAAATATTGCCATAACTCTTAGTTGTTTATCTAGTCCCACCCTAGTTTGAGATAGAATCATCGCATCATCGGCGTATAGCAGCACCCCCACTGCCTGATCCGCCAGCTTAGATGGGACTTGCTCAGGTGCAGAGACCGTGGGAACTAAATCATTAAGGTAGAAATTAAATAAACTAGGTGCCAAAGTGCAACTCTGCCTGACTCCAGTTTGGGCTGGAATTTCCTTAGTTAAGTTACCAATCGAGTCCATCTTCACCCGAAGGACATTGTCTGTATGAAGTCGCTTAATTAAATAAAGCAATCTGCAATTAATTGTGGATTTCTCCAATTTTTCCCAAAGTCTTGGTCTATTCACCAAATCGAATGCCGCGTTCAGATCTATAAATGCGGCGTACAATTTCTTATTTTTAGCCACGTATTCTTCTACCAGATGCATAAGAATCAGAACATAATCTATTGTGGACCTTCCTTTCTGAAACCCAGCTTGTTCGAGATGTAAGATGTTCTCTGCCTGGAGCCAATTTGTAAACATATCTGCCAAAAACTTTGCGTACATTTTCCCCACTATACTCAGGAGGCTGATCGGACTGTAGTTGGCTGGCTCCTCTCTAGCCCCCTTCTTATAAATGGGAACTATCACTGCCAGCTTCCAGTCAGATGGTATTAACCCATAAGCATAAGTAAACAGGGTTGTTAAAAATGGGACCCACCAATCACTCTGACTCTTCAAGAGCTCTGCAGGCATATAATCAAATCCCAGTGCCTTCCATGGCTTTAAGTCCTCTATCAGTCTCTTCACTGTCAAGGAATCGACCGGCGGCCATCCTGGGCAATCCTGAATTCCCCACTCTTCTTCAGGGCAGGTCAGATCTTGATGACCAGCAAATTTGGCTATAAAGAATGCTTATTACTACCGTGATAAACAAGGTGTGTAGGGAATCATCATGTCCCTGGCTGCCATCCTGGGTTTGAAGACAGCTTCCAGATGAGAGAGGAACCAAGACAATTGCCTGCAGACCCTGGCTGGAGACCAGAGGTCTCTCACAGGTGCCCAGGATGTTCAAGGCTACAGAATAAGACATGTAGGCTGACGAACTGCCCTAGTTTACTGGCAGCCACCCTCCTGGTAGTTTGTTTGATACTTCATAAGACAGCTGCCTTGACTTTTTGGTAGTCCACCCCTACTCGGGTGGCACATGGTCAACTGGCTGGAAAGACAGTCTGCTGTGGCATGGAAGTACATGGTGGGCTATGTCTCATCTTCCAGTGATGTAAAGCCACTGAAGGTTTTATGTCCGAGCTGGTTCTTCCAATGAAGGAGATGCAATGGGCTCCCTGCTGGCCCCTCTCCTCTTTGCTAATGCAGGGTAAAACCCATATGCCTTATTTCCACCAACCATAAAAAGGGACATGATGATTCCCTACACACCTTGTTTATCACGGTAGTAAGTAATAGTATTTGTTACTATTTGCTGGTTCTTTTTGAAATGGTTTTAGATTTATATGACACTTTATGTTCGGCTCTTTGTGACATAGTCACTTTGTCAACAGTCTTGTAAGCAAACAATAAATGTTAAGGTATGAAAGCCATATAGCTCTTTCCCAGCAGGTTCCTTAAATGTATGGCAAATTAGAGCAAATGTGCCACCTAGTGGCAAATGGGAAAAGTGAATCCCAACTATTTGGAACATGAAGAAAACACCTTTTCCTGTCATTTCTAGAGGTTCAGGGGTCACAGCTTGATCTTTAGAGTACCCAGTAGAAAGGCATTTCTAGAGGGGGGGGGGGACAGATGACACCTCTTCTTAAGTTCTCCTTCATGTTCCCTTACATTTTAAAAGGTCTTTAAAAGGACTTGCCTCCTTCAGCCAATCTGCATGGTCTGACAAATTTCAGCCTAACTGTGTTCCACCTCCCTGCTGAACTGAATCAAAGCCTTATTGATCCTATCCAGAGGACCATTTTTGGATAGATGGGAGGGGCTGACAAAGACTGGACCACAACATTCATATGCAATTTGTGTGCTGAACTGAACATAGCTCTCAGGGGCCAGGGAGAATCCATGAGTAGCACTGAGATGGCACAACTAGCATTGTTCCCTGGCTTCTAAAATTAGAACCCCCTCCCTGGCTTCCAGTGTGGCAGCCAGGTTCTCAGTTCCCGCAATTCTAACACCACCTTTGGGGGTTGTTGCTGTGAAACTAGCCTCATAGTCCATCTGTCAAACTGGTTTCCTGCAGCCCTGGTATTCAGGAGTGGAAAGGGTAACATACAGCAATTTCCCCTCACCAATAGTTCCTAATTTCTCTGTACATTCGTGAGTGAGCACCATAAAGTCACTCTGGGCATCTCTTGTTTGCCTGGATACAGCAACAAATGTGACTGTGGTTTTTACTGATGTTTGTCTTGATTTCGCAAACTATGTGGTCGGTGGTGTTTGCAATTAATCAAAATAAAATTAAGTATTGACCAACTGTATAACTTATTAACACCAACACTGTTCCAGGCTTTCAGCCTTCTGAACTTTGTGAGTTTATTCCTGTCTCTCCCCATGTTTCCCTTCCCTCCCCTGTCTCTCCTAGATTGTAAGGTCCTCAGGACAGGAACCTGCCTCTAATTGAATTCTATACACAAAAAAACCCTGCGGTTTAAGAGAGGCGTTAAGGCTCTTATAAATTCAATCGTGCTCCAAAAAGGCATGGAACTTGTAAGTTAAGGATCCTTAACTTGCGTGCCATGTAAACAGTAAAGACATTGTAGTCTCACATATTGTGCTCACTTACAACTTAGGCTCCATGCACCCACACTTTACCTTGGTCTTTCAGCCCCAATTCTCTTCCTCTGCAGGTTGGGGGCAACACTGAAGCTGGGGACAGGAGGGTGCAAATTGGCCCCTCACTCCCTCCTTTCCCTCTATCCTTTCATTTGGGTTGGGGAGACTGGGACAACTGAGTAATGGTTCACTCCTGTCCCCAAGAACCCAGGAATCCTGCCCGCCCCCCAACCCCTGCTGCTCTAACCCACTAAGCCCCCTGTCCCCTCCCAGAGAACCCAGGAATCCTGCCTCACAGCTAGGGTGGCTAGATATACACATTTTAGAGGGCACTTATGAGACATACAGGTTACAGGGCTGCATTGGATTTGCATATCTGGCCACCCTACCCAGCCTCCCACCCCTGCTCTAACCCACTAGCCCCCTCTCCCCTCCCAGACAACTCAGGAGTCCTGGATCCCAGCCCCTCTGCTCTAAACCAGTAGCCCCCACACCCCTCCCAGAGAACCCAGGGGTCCGCCTTTCAGTCCCCCCACACACACTGTAATCCACTAGTCCCCACTATCCTCTGAGCCAGGAGTCCTGGCTTCCAGCTCCTCTCCACTAGCCCCCACTCCCCTCCCACAGAACACAACCCCCCTGGCTCTCTCTCACACACACACACCCGCTCTAACCCACTAACCCTCACTCCCCTCCCAGGGAACCCAGGACTCCTGGCTCCCAGCCCCTCTGCTCTAACCCACTAGCCCCAACTCCCCTCCCAGGGAATCCAAAAGTCCTGACTTCCAACCCCCCTTTAACCCACTAGCCCCCACCCCCTCACAGAGAACCCAGAAGTCATTGCCCCCAAACCACTAGCCCTCACTTCCCTCCCAGAGAACTTGGGAGTTTTTAAGAGGATAATTTATGTGAAATGCATGTTGCAGGTCTGCATTCGAGTCAATACAGCCCTGCAACCTGTATTTCTCATGTGTCCTCTAAAGTTGCATATCTGGCCACCCTAACTGCCTTCACTCCACTCCCAGAGAACTCAGGAGTCTTGACTCTGAGTCGCCCTACTCCCAATCCACTACCAATCAATCCCT
The DNA here is from genome assembly GCA_003113815.1 of Sphenodon punctatus. Taxonomy (NCBI): domain Eukaryota; kingdom Metazoa; phylum Chordata; class Lepidosauria; order Sphenodontia; family Sphenodontidae; genus Sphenodon; species Sphenodon punctatus. Next base: position 3,634,623 of record QEPC01001717.1, on the reverse strand, counting down.
TTAGCCATGTTCAGAAGCCCCTCACACACTATTCCTCACTGTGCATGACAACATCCTATCCCTCGCTGGGCAGACACAACATTATGGAGACTCCCAATGCCCTTTTATGAAGAAGGAAGGAGGAAATGGTTGCTCCCTCTGGGAGATATAAAAAGCAGATGGTCAGGGCATGAGAAAACTGCCAAATTATTGCAGGACACAACAATAGATACTATAACTGTACTGGCTAAGTTTATTCATGTGGTGCAGGGAATAAGGAAAAAATGATTGGGAAATTATAAGAATACTACATATATAAGGTTTCCAATATGCACGTAGGACTGCGGTCAAGGTAATAAAACCCAAAAGAACAAAACAATTTGGGGGGACAAATGTGCAATTGTTAAGTTTGAACAGGGCAGGGTATTTGTAATAAATATATAAAGGTCAAATTGTCCCGCCTGTAACTTTGGGGAGGAAAAGAGCCTTTGCAATAAATGTTATAGGTCAATAGAAGCTGGAAAGCTATGTAGAGTTTTATATTGTATGAATTTAATAGGATATTGAACTTATTCAAGAGTTTACAATGTATAGTGTGTTAATATATATGTTTTACAATTGTTGATATGTATATATGTGGGTTGTGAATATTCATTTTGGCTCCGGCCGTAAATAAAAATCAATCAATCAGACTCCCAATGACTTCGAAGATTTTTCATACTTTAAAACCATGGGATGGATTTTAAAAATTCAAAAACCAGAGCCTCCGAAAAAACGCCTCTTAATTATATAACTATAATAAACACCAACGCAATCTTTCAACAATAAGTACTGACCCAACCCCACCCCCCCAAAAAAAGCATCTGAAACCAGAAGAAAAAGCATTTTTTTTCTCCAGTTCCAGAAGAGTAGTCATGTTAGTCCATAGCTCTAAAACAGCAAAAAAAAGTCTTGTAGCACCTTAAAGACTAAGAAGAAAATCTCTGTATTTTAGCATGAGCTTTTGTCAGCAAAAACTGACTCTTTCTCAATCTGCTCTTGCTAATGAAAGCTCATGTCAAAATAAAGAGATTTCTTCTTAGTCTTTAAGGTGCCACAAGACTCTTTTTGCAGTTTTTTTTTTCCTCTCCAGTTTTTCAACTGCTATACCTTTTCTGGATCTTCTCCAATTTGCATGAAAGTTTGCCAGGTTGTACCCCACCCTAAAAAAACCCTTCCTGCCAAATTTCCAACAAATAGGATAAATGGTGCCAATTGTATAAGCAATAGAATGTCCATCTTCATCAACAAGACTACATGCTGGCCTTAACCATTATTGTACATTAGCTGTTAATCTGCAATACTTTATGGAATTGTTTTTTTATATAGTAATAAAAAGGAATGTTCCCTTTGCTCTACCTATGAACTGTTCCTTGAAAACTACAAAGGGTAGAGGTGTTCCTTTAAAACGTATAACTACGCCTACCCTCTCTGATTGATTCCTACTATGCCAACCAACTTGGCTGTGATCAAGACAGCCTATTGTGACATCACAACAACTGTACAGATGCTGTGATAGCCGCAACTGCTGTTCCCTTTACTTTACCCATGAAGCAAGGTAGCTGTTAACCCTAGATGCACCAGGGACCCATGTCATTATTTGTTTTTGCTTTTGTTATTTAAATGTTTCATTTTTTTTTTCATAAATATGAAAATTTCATTTTTGTTTTTGCTTTTGTTTTCAATTTCCATTTGTTTCAATTAAAAGCCCATATTTGGCTGTAACATTTTTGTTTTTCATTATATTTGGATTATACATGGAGGGATAGTACCACCAATGGAAGGAATTATGTGTACCAAATTTCAGAAAGATTGGATAAAGAAATCAGACTTTATAAGAAGTTGAATTGTGTAATTTTACAAAAATCTGCATTTACATTTCTGGCTCTAACATCTTTGTCTCCCATATAATATGGATGGAACTTGGCAAGTTTATGCTCCTCCCCAGATCTACGATCTATGCCAACTTTCAGAAGGATTGGATAAAGGTTCCTGGTGGTATAAGCAATTAACTTATAAATGTATGTCTGACTTAACATCTTTGTAGTCCAACCAGTGTACATGAAATTTGTCAGGGCTCTATCTCACACCTTCAGGATCATCTCTGCCAAATATCAGAAAGATGTGATAAAGGGTCCCAATTTTATATGCCTGCACAGCATATACAGAGAATGAGCCTATGTCAGGGATTCTCTTACATGTCACTGTGCTAGAAGATCGGTTTGTGATGCCAATTGGTGAGCAGAAATGTCAACCAAATATCCTCATTCTGTGCCGTGACCACCCAAAATTCTCTCCCCCATTTGTTCCTAGGAAGTTGGAAGCATCTGTTTAGGAAAGAACCAATAGAGAATCTCTTATGCCCTCTGTCACAGTCCTTCAGGATGTGATTGTGATGATAACTGGCCAGCCTGGATGTGTAAACCATGTCTCCTGATTGCTGGGATGCTATCCCCAAAGTCTCAGTTATGTTCCGTCTATGCCTGCCTGAGGGCCGCCTCCTATGCCTACCTCAAAGCCACCACCGATTGGTCCTGTAAAACTGGAAGCATGCACTAATTGGTCAATGAATGTGTCTGCCAGTCTGCTGGGTTGCTCCCCATCCTCCGTCCTACAACCTCCCTCCCCCTGCTATGCCAGGTGCTGCCTCTGACTGGCACTGCATGTGCTGCTATTTATCTGAATAATGGTCTTCAAGGGGACAACTTCAATTGCTTATAAAATTGGGTCCTTTTATCAAACTGTCCTGTAGGCAGAGATATCAGGAGAGGTGTGGGATACATTCCTGCCAAATGTCTTGTAAACAGGATGGAATATAAAAATGTTACAGCCAGAAATGCATTTTCAAGTTAATGGCTTATAACCTCAGGACCCTTTATCCAATCTTTCTGAAATTGGTCACTTTTTGGAGAGACATAATATATCTAGGTTTCATGCAAATTGGATGGAAGATAAAGGGTAATTTCAGATGTGACGGGCCTTTCGGCATCCATGATCAGACCGGCTTTCCTTTAGACGTGCCATCTGATCGCAGAGGGGAATCGGGGAGGGGGTGGGGCTGTGCGGTGCAACGTGCAGCCACTCATCCTCACTCCCATGCACTCCACCGGTCGCCTGCTCTCGGGGAGACGGACAGGCACAGTGGCCAATCAGACCACTGCACCCAATCCCATACCACAGTCTGGACCGCGATCAGGAACAGGGCAAGGTAACAGATGTTACTTTTGCCCCATCCCTGAACCGGCTAGCCACGATTCTGGAGGTGAGGCCAGCCTCACCTCCAGCATCGTGGTTAGCTTTGAAACCCCCCCCAGGAATTCAGTGTGGTGAACATCTGGTGGGGCTGAAACAGATGTTCACATGATCACAGTCACCACCCTGAATCCACTGTGATTCAGGGTGGCTGACTGTGATCCCGTAACATCTGAAATTACCTTAAGAAGTTGTAGCCAGGAACGTGTATGCAGCTTTTCTTAAAATCATGACATTCAATCGCCTATGCAATTGGTTCCCTTTATTCAAGCTTTCCAAAATTTGGTACACATAGTGCCCTCCATTGGGGATACAATCTCCCCAAGTTTTATCAGAATTGAGTAATAAAAAAGGTATTGCCGGAAATGCATTTTTCAGTGTTTTCCCATTATTTCGAAAATGAAAATTTGTTTTTGTTTTAGTTATTTATCATTTTTGTTAGTACAACAAAAATAAATGAATTTTTTTATATTCATTATCATAATAACAAAAACGAATTGCACACCCCTAGTTAACTCGCTTAGCGGAATAATTTTATATTAATTATTGTTAATTAAACATTGTTTAAATAATATTCAATGACATTGAGTCAGCTAATCCTCTCGACCAGGGAAGCATGTTACCCAACTTTTACAGAGTGTGGAACCCCACATGTTCCATTTCATGTCTTCCAGCAATTTTGGCTGTATTCTGGTTTCTTCCTTTCATCTCGTGGACGTCTGTACCACATCCTCTCTCTTCTGTAAAGCATCCCTTACTCTCTCTCTCCTCCTAGTTGGGGATCTAAGCCTGCCCCCTCTTTTTCTTGATGAACAGCAACAGCTGTTCACTTTGCTTTAAGTTGGCTGTGGTTAGAACACCTTGAAATGGTTTTGGTAACATCATCAACAGCTGTACAGCAGCTGCTGTACTGCTGCTCCCTTTGCTTTACCTATGTGCTGATGTTGGGTTGCCGTAACTTCAGCCTCAGCCATCAACCATGGCCCTGTAACATTCAGACAGTAAAAGGTTTGACGATCCTTCATTTAAGACCTCAATAGACCCTCTACGACTTAAAATAAAAAAGCCTTCGGCTTTTTATAGAGACAGAGGGTATTTTCAGACATGCTAGGTCTTCTGGGCCAAGACGCTGAACCCCCGACTGGGATCTGGATCAGGCCAGCTGTCCTTTAGATGTGCCGGCATGATTACTGTAGGGAAACTGGGATGAGGCGGGGCCAAGCAGCACGACATGCGGCTGCACACCTCACCACCCCCCCAGGTGCCCGCCCTTAGGGAGATGGGCAGGCACAGCAGACAATGAGTCCTTAGCACCTAATCCCGTCCCATGGTTGGGGCCTGATTCCGGGACAGGGCTGGGTAAGTCATTATCCGCGGCAATTCTCATCCCCATCCCAGATTGTGGCCTAACTAACCACGGTTCTGGAGGTGAGCCCAGCCTCACCTCAAGAACCGTGGTCAATTTGATCCCAGCCTACTGCCTGTCATGTCACGCTGCCTGCCCGCCCGCCCAGGTTGCAATTTAAATATTGAACCCTGCCTCAGTCTTCCTGCTTTCTGCTCATGCCACACTGCCTGCCAGCCCACCCACCTGCCCAGGTGGTCTAGATCAAAGTCTGCCTCAGTCTGCCTGCCTCTCATGCCATGATGCCCGCCCGTCCACCCAGGTAGTCTATCTGCCTCAGTCTGCCTGCCTCTCATGACACAGTGCCTGTTCACCTACCCTGGCAACCCTGGGTGATGTGCACCACTAGTCTGGTAATCCCGCTGCTGCTGTCTGCTGGTTCATGGGTTCTCTGCCCTGGCCAATCCAAATGTGCCCACACAGTCTTGCTGCTGCCATCTGCTTCTGTATGGGAGCTATTCCCTGGCAAATCCAACCATCCTGGCTCCATGGGTGCTGTGTACAGGCAAATCCTGCTGCTGCTGTCTCTGCTGTTCCACAGGTGCTGTGTCCGGGCAACCCAATGTCTGCTGCTGCTACTAGTGCCAATGCTGCCCGTGTCATGGGTCCTGTGCCCGGGCAATCCAATGTCTGCACCAGCTGCCAATGCTGCCTCTGGGAAATCCAATGTCTGCTGCCAATGCTGCCTCTGCTGTCTGTGCCATGGGTCCTGCACCCCGGCAATCCAATGTCTGCTGTTGCTGCCAATGCCGCCCATGCTGTCTGTGCCATGGGTTTTGGGACCCATCATTCCACTCACAGAGAGCCATTGTTCAACTGCATCAAGAATCAGCCACTCCAGCCCCAGGACCCACCATCAGGGTTCTGGGGCCAAGTTACAGACAGGGAGGGCTGTGGCCAATATCTGGAAGCTGCCACTTTAGCCCCAGGACCCACCTTCATGGGTATGGGGCTATCATTCCTTGCACAGAGGCGATGTCTTTCAACTGCACCATGAAACAGCCACTCCAGTCCCAGGACCCACCGCCAGGGTTCTGGGGCCAACTTACAGGCAGGGAGAGCTGTGGCCAATACCTAGAAGCTACCACCTTAGTCCCAGGACTCAACATCATGGATCTGGAGCCATCATTCCTTGCACAGAGGCGCTGTCATTCCACCATATCAAGAAACAGCCACTTCAGCCCCAGGACCCACTGTCAGGGTTCTGGGGCCAAGTTACAGGCAGGGAGAGCTGTGGCCAATACCTAGAAGCTGCCACCTTAGCCCCAGGACCCACCTTCATGGGTCTGGGGCCATCATTCCTCACACAGAGAGCCTTTTTCCGAATGCCCGAACCGAACAGGACCGAACCGAACAGCCAAACCTGAACGCTGCGAACGAACCAAACGGCCGAACCAAACCAAACCAAACCGAATGGCCGAATCCAAACTGTGATCTGTTCACCCATCCCTAACGATCTCGTAACATCTGAAAATACCCAGATTGGCAGGTACATTACTTATGTTATATAAATAAAATAATAATAATTAATTATATTAATTTATTATTAATATTATTATTATTATTATTATTAATATTATTATTAAATAGGGCTATACTATGTTTTACAAAGATTGTTTGTTTGCAGAGTTTATTTGTTGGGGGGGGGTTGTCGTTTTTAAGGAAAAGCCAAACATAATATAGGACATGCATTGCTTTGGATTTGTGTCAAACTACCATCTGATTGATCCCTACTGTGCTAATTACCAGAGCAAAAGGTTGAGCAGCAGAATACATGCCAGCAGGCAAAAGCATGGGTGAAAACAGACATAATGCTAACTCCACTTTACCACAACTTTAACATTTCTTAAGCATGTTGCAGGGCTGTATTGGTGCCCTGTGTAGCCCTTCAACATGCATAAGAAATAGCCCTCACTCCCCTCCCAGAGAAGCCAGGAGTCCTGATTCCCAGCCTCACTCCCCTGCTCTAACCCACTAGCCCTAACTCCCCTCCCAGAGAACCCAGGAATCCTAGCTCGTAGTGCTAAAGTGGAGTTAGTGTTATGTCTGTTTTCACTCTACATGGCTCCAGCCATCCACTGGTGGTGGAGAAGCCATTCTCCTGGGGGAAGGACTCCTGCTGGAGTCGTCTCTTTTATCCTTAGAGACTATGGTGCTCCATCTTACTCCTGTTTTGTTTACTATGGTAAGGGGAGCCCAAATGATCCAATTTAGAAGTATAATCCTATCCTCCTTGAAGTCAGGGGCTCGGTTTCATTGGCTTAATGGGTGAGGATTGCACTCTTAAATAAAGAGGAAAATACCTCTATTTTCTTTTTGATCACCTCTGACTTAGAATCCATCATTTTGGATTACGATAATCCATATGGTCACAAAAATGCATTTACGGCTATGCGTTTCCAGACTCTACGTTCTGCAGTTACAGAAGATAGGATAGGAGGTATTCCTTACAGCAACAAGGATATGTATCTGCTGTAAACAAATGGTGGAAGAGCTCCCACACGTTTTGTTGACTTGCCTCCAATATGGTAAATAATAGGGAAAGATTATACAGAAATACTAATTTATCAAGAGAGGCATCGGAGGAAAGACAAATGGTTTACCTTCTGGTAGATAAACATGTTAAAATTACGCAGGAAGTGGCTCTTTTGGGGTATCAGATAAGGAAGGAGAGAGAGCGGCTGTCTAGACAACTGAAATCAGAAGCCGGTTAGTGATAAGATAATTTTATGCTAGTTGTTAACTTATCTCCCTGGCCAGTCTGGTGGGATAAGGGGGTTACCGGTTTTAATTTTGTGATATTTATGCTATCTAGTATGAAATTTAAGGATTTATCGTTATGTTGCTAAGTAGTTATGTTGTTTGTCAAGGCCATATGGCCAGTACAATAAAGAATTTATTATTAACATATAAAATGGTCTCCTGGAAAGAAGTCTTGACTCTAGAATCAATTTTATCTGAAAGTGAGCATTTATGGCCAAATTTTAAAGCCTATAAAAATGAAATTTATGCTGGAAACATACAACCTAAAATATTTAGCAACATACTGTAGGTAAACACCATTTCAATGAACCAAAAGAAGAAGCTAGCACACTTTAAGAGATAGATACTATTCGATATACATTGAAACGTTTAACAGTCACAACTGCAACGCTAAAAGCATGACGTTGTCAAAATAGTCTGTTTTGCGTCTATTCTTTGAAGAAGATAATGTAGGAGACAGAATTCCTCACATTCTAGTTAACAATAATTAAACAGTATTTTAACTATGTATGCTATAGATGCTGTACATTTTGTAAATGGAATAGTTTATTGTAATTGACTCAACAGATCTTTAATAGATAAATACTTTGCAGCAAAAAAGTGTCTGATCCAGATGTTCCCATGATGATTTTTCTTTCGAGAGTTTAGATTTTTTTGTTTTCTCTGCAATTCTTTCTTCAGCTGCCTTCTTCCTCCCCCATGAGGCAAACATCAAGTTAAATGCTGTGTTGTTTCTTTAAGCTTTTCTTCACCAACTGATAGATTTTATTGAATATATTCATTATTTATTGTTTCTGATTACACAGCACAGTTCCTCATTTACATGCTTGATATTCCATGTCATTCCTCTTGCCAGTCTCCCACTAACTGCCTGCCAGGCTTCCAGCTCTCATCCTCCACTTCATTCTATTTAAAGGAACAGTAACACCACAAATGCCAATCTTTCTTTACACTACTGTGCGCTGCTTCTCTTGTATGTCTCTACCATTTATTGTCTGGATATCCTGTAGCTAGTTCTGAAATTAATTGATTTTCTTGATGTCCTTTATTTATTTATTCAAATTCGTATGCTGCCTTTCCCATAGAGGCTCAGTGCAGCTCACAAGTCATAAAATAATAATAAAATTCAAACAATAAAAACTCCCACCCCCACAACCCTACCTAAAAACCCAACCAACCCATATCAACACCCACCAAACGCTTTTTGGAATAAAAATGTTTTATACCACCTCCGGAAGATGCTACTACTACTCCTTTCTATAGTGCTACTAGGCATACGCAATGCTTAAAAGTCACAGCCTTTTCCATCTTGGGTTACTCCTTGATTTGTGTAGAGTCGCTGCACAGTCTTTACTCTGCTTTCCATGTGAACTCAGCCACTGGTCTAAATATCCAGCACATTCCTCCTCTTTAAAAGAAATCTCTGCATCTTTACAACACAAATTTCATTTGATGAGAAAGCTCAGCTTGTTGTTCTAAACTTGTCAGGCTTTTCATTTTCAAGCTGCTGGGATTTGGGTTCCCTTTGTGTATTGACTTGTGTCTATTTCTGCCTCTTCTAATGGGGCCCCATTGCTAGCGATCTATGTTTTCTGAAAACAGAATATCAGAAAAGATTCTCCTTTTGACTGGAAGAGCTATCTGCAGTTGTGGCCAGTTTGCTAGAATGCTTTGAAAGAATTGGATTTTCGCCTATTATGGAAGAAGCTCATTGTAACTTTCATCATATTTTAGCTACAAATACATTTTATACTTTGATTCTCAAACAGAGAGAAAGACCCCCTGTTATAGTAGCTACAGGAAGAGATTGCACTTCACCAACAAGAAGTAGCTGCCTCTGGTTCCTATCAAGCCTGCTCAGATTGTGAATTTGGCCATTGGAGGGAGGAAAAAAGACTTCTCATTCAAGACTTTCCCGTGCCACCATGGGTAAGGAGGAGTGAGTTCTGGAGTAGCTGGCTGAGTGTATGGTGGGGTAGTAAGCTGCTTCACCAAAGGAGTGTGTAATGGAGGTGGCCCAGTCTAACTCTAAGTAACCTCAGGACTGCGACCCCACTCATGGTTTGCCACAAGTCTTCACAGCTGCCTTTGGCTGTTATTCTTGGACTAGAGAAATACCCTTTCTCGTCACTTGTCTCACTATGAGGAATAGTTTGTTCTCATCTGGAGGCCTCTATGGGCCTCTACCCAGGAGCAGGGTTACCATAACTCCCCTTTAAAAGAGAATGCTTATGACAAATACATGTTGCAGGGCTTCACTGGAACGAATGCAGCCCTGCACTGGAAAGAATGTAGCCCTACACAATGTATTTTTCATAAGCAGAAGGTATAGTAACCCTACCCAGGAGTGATAATCCATTGACCTCATTAGAGAGAGATTATCCTGGACTGGCCCCAAGTCATTAACCTCTTCTATGGATGTGCCTGAGTGTCTGTCAGTCCCTGGTCTTCTCCTGGCAACACCTGCTGTGTTACTGGTACTCCACATCCCTCTTTAGGGTCCCTACCCCCTGTCTTTGGTACCTCCCAGCTAGCAACACCCCCTTCCCCCCAAGGCTCTGCTTGTTACGCATTTCTCCCAGACTACCTGCTCCAAGGAGAGAGTAATGGGACTCAAAGTCCAATTTACTCCTTTGCACCAAAATCCTTGGTTCACGAAGTCCATAGAGTAAAGATGCTCCTCGGTCTTGCTCCGCTGCACAAGGTTATCATCCAAGGCACAGTATTTATTTATTTATTTATTGTATTTTTACCCTACCACTCTTGCCTAAGTGACTCAGAGCGGCTTACAAAATTTTTTAAAAAGCATAAAAACAATCACAATATAAACAACATAAATAAATCACATTACAAATTTATTTTAAAAATATATAAACCCCACTAATACATAAAAACAAAAACAAAAAAGAACAAAGAATATTCCCACCCCGTCAACCCATTTAACACAAAGATTTTATCTGATAAATAGTGATTTTGTGTCAATGCGGGTGCCCCGTAGAAGCACAAGGCTAAAATGTAACTTGGACTATGTGCTTGCACTGGGGGCTAAAAGGAAGTGTGAAGTCACACAGATGTAGGGCACAACTCCTCCACCATTAAAGTCAACAGGAGGTGAGCTAATGACTTCAATGGATGGAGAGCTATGCCTATAATAGTGCATTTCACAACTAGGCCAATCTGAACATCCCAAGGCACTTTCAAGCACTTATTTAGGGACAGATTCTAATCTTCACTCTGAATAGTAAATTACTCCTTGAGTAATCACATTGATTGCAATGGGATTATTTTCAGGGTAAGGTACTATTTGAACTGAGTTTACCAGTATCTTACACACTTTAAAAATAAGCAAGTTAAGGCCCAGAGAAGTTCAGAAATAACTTTCCTAAAGCAAGTTTTTCATAGGCACTATAGAGTTCTTTAGTTCCAGTTTTCTATTGTAAGTAACTGCTAGCCTATGGGAGCAGCAGAGTAACTTATTGTAACTTACAAGTATTACATGAAGAGCACTTAGTCATACTGATAATGGGAACTCCTACAATAGTGCCCTCTTTTATTAAGTGTGGCATATTGCACCAGACAACATTAAAAGATAATATTTTCTTGCTGCCTATTCTCACAGTTTGTTTTTACTTCTGAATTACTACTTCTTTGCTGTGACGCGAGCAGTGAAATATATCCATTATCTGTTGTCACTGGCCCAAAAAATCTAACTGTGAAAAGAGAAAGGCAATCTCGATGTTTTAGAGATAAGGTAGGCAGAATTCTTCTCTATGATATGAGCTGGGATCTACACAATACCATACATTTGCCAGAGAAAGGGTGTCTCTGAATGCAATGATTCGTTAATCAACTTTCTAGTTATGCTACAACACTGGAGGGAGGTGACCTCTGTTCTTGTTCCAGTCACAAAATGTTCCATGGAAATCCAAACAATAAAGATGGGGGGGAGGGGGGTGTTCTGCTGCTCTGTGCTTTAAATCACTCTATTACTGTCAGGCCCTGCAAGTCAAGGTGGCTCTGTCAGGTTTCATCTCTCAGTCTATTTGACTTCTGCTTTGATCCCACTTCCTATGCCTTCAACACTCAACTATGACTCCTCCCTAAAATAGCTGGCCCATTTCTACTCCTTGCTTCCCACATCCCTTCCAAATCACACTGCATTAGCTTGTTGGTTCTCAAACTTTTTTGAACTTCAGCCTCCTTCTGCTTGTCTATGGTAGTTGAGGCCACTGGTGGCAGAGCTTCAGGCAAGGGGGGCCAGGGCAATGGGGACGCCCATCGAGACCCGTGCATGCACACACACACACATCGCTGCCACAAAGCCCAGCCCAGGCAGCGTGCATGTCCCCAGAGTCTCAATGGATGGGAAGAGACAGTTGCCACCGCTACCACAACTGCTCAGCTCTTCCTGTGAGGAGGAAGGGACTTCCTCCAACGCAGTCTGTTACACTGGGGTGGGGTGCATGCACCTGCTCAGCTCCTCCTGTGGGAAGGGACTACTCCCTCCTTCTGTCCCGAGACAGGAAGAGCAAAGAGGGGCCGAAGCGCATGCACAAAGGGTTTAAACTTTACCAGCACAGCATGGCCAATGCAGAGGGGAGTCTCTCTGGCCGCTTTCCCACCAAGTGGCTCACGAGCTACTTCGCCACCGCAGCACCTTACGCTAGTCAAGTCTAGCACAGCTTCCTGCTCCCAGCTCGTGGGAAATGAGGAAGTACGGCGGTATTTATTTATTTGTTTTTACAAATTTCTAACACACCCATCCTGCCACAGGCAGCTCTGGGCGGTGCACAACATCAAATATAAAAAAACATTAAAACAACTTTAAAACAACAACAAAGGGAGGAGTAAAAATCCCTAACCACCCACCACCCTAACCCATTCCCTCCACCCTACCCATCCTCTCCCCCTCCCCCCACAAAAAAGCCAGGCGGAACAGTCATGTCATATGGTTGCGCTCGCACAAGGGACAGAGTAGGATTTTCTATCTTGCCTCTTGCGTGAGCCTGCTGACGTGAGAGTCGCCATACCGCCACCCTTCTTCATTTCCCACGAACTGGGAGATGCACTAGATTTGACTAGCACAAGCTGCCACCGCAGTGAAGCAGCTTGTGGGAAAGAGACCTCTGTCTAGGACTTAGGTCCTGGGAGGGACAAGAATGGGACTGACTAGGTCCTCCTCCAGGTTGGGATGGGACCTGGCTATGAAGCAGTAGTCTTGCGCGCTGCTCACTGCTGCCCTAACCCTGCCCACTCACCGCTCTGCCTCCCTCCTTCTGAGTCGTGTCACACTTCTCCTTCCAGGCAAGGTAGGGAGCAACAACACAAGGAGGGAAGGAATTGGGAATGGGGGGAGGGGCGGGCACAATGGCTCTGTGGGAGGGGAGGTGTCAGCCCATGGCCCCTGTGCCCCCCCTAGAAAAATACCGCTCTGCCACCTCTGGCTGAGGTCCCTTCTCTACCACACATACACATGCATTTATCTTGCCCCCTCTGTTCCTCTCCTCCTTCTCACCCTCCTGTTGCTTTCCCTCTTCCCCCATTTTCAATAATTAGATTACCAACACAAAGGGGTAATAGTTATTTTAACACATCAGTACAATGTACAAATAAAGGAACATTTGCACGGGCTTCATTGAAAGAAAAAACAACTACAATGATCAATTAAGACAATTAGCTTAATCCAAACCCCAACTTTGTAAAATCCCAAATACATCAAGATATGAATGACAAAATGTGCTTTTAAAAAATAAGCATATTTTTAAAATAATTAATTTAAGTAGAATGACTTGAGTATTTTATTTTTAAATTATAAAAGAGTGCTGCCTGGTATTAGAATGGAAATACAGTAAAAAAATAAATAATTTTAAAAAAAAGGACAACAAAAAACACCTGTATTGAAACACCTTGGAGAACATGCTTTTTTTGGTCTGGTTGAGAGAGTAGGGGCAGGGATTGTACTGTAACAGTAACAGTGTGTTTAGGAGTTGTGGGGACATAAGGCATGTCCAGAATAAGAAAAGATTGATATTAGAGAGTCTGGATAAGAAGCTTCTCCATGGTCAGCACACACACACGTAATCTCTCAGCCCTTTCCTCACTCTGGGAGCCAATGGTGATTTATCCTCCTGTTCCTATGGATGAGCTGCTAGGGCAGAGTTTCCCCATCTCTGCAGAGAGCAGGCACACTGCCACTGTCTGACAAAACTAATGGGCAGGATCGAAGCTAGCTTCATGTTGCTGTGAGCAAGCTCCATGCTGCGCCTGCTCAAAACTGCCTCAGCACAGGCTCCTGGGCGGTGGGTGGAGCCAGAGTGGGGCTTTGGTTTAAGATATAGGGTGCTTTTAGATGGACACAGAGGCTGCCTGTACCCCCTTTTGGGTCTGCTTTAGATGGACCTGGCAGGTTCCCCAGCCTGCAGTCTGCCTACTTGGCGTCCCTCCCATCCCGACACCATAGAGTTACAGGCTCACCCGCCGTTCTAGGTTGGCACCCAAAACTCTATGGTGTTGTCCAGGGCAATGGCCAGCCAGGAGCGAAGCTGCAGCATGGGTCCACCCAGACAGAGAAACAGCAGCTGCACTTTTGGCCGGTGCCCTGGGTTTGGCTGGCCCACTCTCCTGGAGGCGTTCCAGGATTTTTCAGAGTGCCGCCAGCGGTATTGCTCCACACATCTGGCAGGGTGCTTTCCAATGGACCAGCCAACCCAGCAGTGAAGCAGGCTGTTGCGGGCAGAACTGGAGCTGCCATCACTCTTCCTCCCTCCCCCTCCTCACTAGTCAGGCTCTCACTCTCCCAGCCTCACCAACGTTTTTAAGCACCAGTTGCCACTGAATACAGTACTAGAAACCAAAGGCCCCAGCTTAGTGCCAGGTCCTAGCCATCTCCAGCATGTGTGTAATAGGGTTGAGTTAGTGCCAGCATGAAAAGGGTAGGCGTTCAGAACAATAGTAACTTCATGCCTGAGGACAGTGCCTAGCCAATAGGAATGAGCTGAAAGGGCCTGGGTCCAGGCAGAGAAGTCATGGAGGAACAGCCAGGAGAGGACATGGATTCTCGCCAGGAAAGGACCATACATCTGGGAACTTCCAGGTGGGAGCTTTCCTTATGTACGCCCCAAAAGCTTCTTGAAACTTTGTAACAAAGAACTGAAAACCCTAAGCTGAGGAAAGCCTTGGAACACCTTGGTAGAGTAAAAACTGGCTATGAGGGGAGGCTGTAGGCCAGAACCTACTCAAGGGTACGTAGCTTATGTTGAGATACTTACCCCAGGATCCAGATCCTGAAAGTGGATCCCCAATCCTGAGTTATGCTCATATCTAGTTGGACTTGTACATACAGACACTTGTTAAAAGGACCAAGTCCGTTGCATGGTTCATCCCCCTCCAAGCTAATATCTCTACACTCAACAGTGCTCCTACAGGGGACATTCTGGAGATTTTGAGAGCTGATAGTAGTGTTTGGGGCAAAAGCACTTTGGAAATGGCTGCCTTAAATAGATCCGATAACCTTACCCCACATAGCATATGCAGAACATATGCTCTTACCATTTTTGTAAGAGCCCGAATACTGTATTGTTGGAGGAAAATGCATATTCTAATACTAATAATCCATCCTCCTGGTAAGCTTCTCACCTCTCCCAATATTAGGCAGCTACTAGTTTATCCCCAAAAATGTCAATGGCTTCAATGTCCCATCCATTAAGCATCCATTAAGCTGAGGCCGCTTTTAGACGTGTACTTGGATCAGGCGCGGGAGCGGCGAAACAGCCGCGGCGCTGTTTTAGACGAACCGAAAGCGGAAGTTGTGCGCATGATCCGGCACCACGCATTCTTTGCCGGCCGCGTATGTCACCCCAGAGGAATCAGGCCGGTTCACTCACGGTCGGCAAAAAATGCGCGGCGCCGGATCACGCGCACAACTTCCGCTTCCGGTTCGTCTAAAACAGCGCCGCGGCTGTTTCGTCGCTCCTGCGCCTGATCCCAGCTGCTCGTCTAAAAGCGGCCTAATCATTGGTTTTAATGAATGAAGGACTGTGCCCTCAGTAATCCCTAAGAGAAGAACTGAAAGTAACTAATTTAATTTGGAATCTCATTGTGAGGCTAGGACTATTATGTCTTTGGAAAGGCAGCAGCATCCCAGATTGTCCCAAACTCTTCTAGGCTTTGTGAGAGCCAAAATTTATTATCTCTAACTCCCTGTCTTAAGATAAAGGGTGAGAAACTTGACCCCCTGACAGTGGCAAATTCCCATTGTAATCACTAGGATAAGGAACGTGCCCAATCTTCTTCCTCATTACAACCCTTAGTCCCACACATTTGTAATGTCATGTGTTCAGAGCTTCATTCCTCAGCTATTATTCCTAATAAAAATTTTGTTCAGGAGTGTGCAAAGACAACAGAAATCAAGAGGTGAGTGTGCAAAGACAACAGAAATCAAGAGGTTAGATCATATATTTTTAGTACTGCAAACAGGATTTCATCTTAATTACCTTTTTTATTGAATACAATTGTCAAGTGAATTCCTCAGAAGAGCAGAAAAAACAAAATAACTTGCTTTCCTGCTCTCTTAAACATGGCTGGACTGCTTTCAGCTAAAGAGGGGAAGGGTTTGTGGAAGTTTTAAAGGATTCCACAGAACTTGCTTTTGGGGTTTTTGTGGTGCTATGATTTAAATAGACAAAGCTGTCAGAAGAATGCTTCTTATGCTATCTGGTATTTTCCTGAATCCAGTTTGCATACTCAGCCACTTTTGTGTAGACTCCTGGTTGCTCTGGGCGAGCACATCCTTCACCCCAACTGGTAACACCCACCAAATACCAAGTGTTCTCATACTTGCATGATAGCGGACCACCCGAGTCTCCATGGGTCAAAGGAAGAAAAAACAGAAGATTGGTCAGTACTTCCCATGTAAAGAGAGGACTGTTTCACTCCAGTGTTACTTTGTTTTTAAAATGCGGTATCTTGGGCTTGAGCCCTAGGTATCCCTGAGACACCCTCTTTCCTTATGTTCTGTCATGGCCTTGGAGGTCAGCCAGGAGTACCCTCTTGCAGGTAGTGGTACCATCTGCCGATGAAGTTTTCACAGTAAGGGCATGCAGAAAGGCATTCTCGGTGGCTGCCTCACAATTATGGACCCCCCCTCCTCAAGCCCAAACCTGCTAATCTTCTGGAAGAGATGCAAGACCTTTTTGTTTGGCCAGATGTTAAGTGGGCTGGGATAGGGCTGGGTGCAGTTGGGTGGAGGGGTTAGGGGAAAGGGATAGGGGATTTTTATGCTGTTTTATATGTTTTGTAAGCCACCCTGAGCCTCTCTTGGAAGGGTAGGATAAAAATGGAATATTTATTTTATTTATTCAATGTTCTTCTATCCCACCCCCTCCTGCTCACTGACTTAGGTGGAATAAAACTGAATTAATGGAGTGACGATTCAGACCCTGTGTGTCTCTGGCAAGTTAACCTCAAACGCTTTGAGTGCTTCTGTTGAATTTCTACTTAATTCAGCAGGGTTTCACACAAATTTCATAATTTGGGCAAAAGCCTACAAATGTCTGTTTGAACTGAGGGGAAATAAATAAAATTAAAACTGAGAGGCTAACCAGATTGCTTGAATTCTCCTTCAGGACTTTGCAATGCTAGTTTTTCACAAGTCTCCAAATAATCCTCTACGCAATGCTAAGAAGTAGAACCCAAGAAGACATTTCTTAGTAATTTCTTAACTACTGGAGGATTGTTTTGTGTGCATAGGGATAATGTTTGTTTCCTGGATTGACCAACAATTGCCAAACGTGTCTAATATCGGTATATTTTGTCAATGAATTTTTGTTCTTAGTTTTTTTACCTACAGAAATAGTATTTTGGACAAGAAAAAGTTAATGAGTGCAAAGTTGTGCCATGCAATGTACACCGAGTCAAAATGTAGCTGACCATTTCTGCAAGTGGCACATCTACATGGTCCTTTGATTATTAGGCTTTTAAGGATCTCAAGTTCATTGAAAAAAACCATTAAATTGAATTTACTGTTTACCTTAACAGAAAGAAAGCATTAGGTATTAAGAGGCTCTTTCATCTCCAAGAGTAAGGCATAACAAGAAGCAATGCCTGAAAGTTTATACTGGATAAACTCAAGTTAAAAATTAGATGTAGGTTGGAGGAGGAGGGGGTTCTACAAAGAAAATGTTTTGCCATTTGAACAGACTGCTAATGGAGGAAATGAATTTTCCATCGACTGCAGTCTTCAGATCAAAGCTGCCCTACTAGAAGATCTACTTTTCCCAAAATTAGTGGTCTTGATATTCTCAGGGTCTGTGCCATGCGGTAAGTCAGTTGCATTCACTCAGTGGTCTCCTTCTGGCCTTGAAAACTCAGAGTTTATTTAAAAGGAATATAGTCACTCCTCACTGTTTGCCTACACTCCACCAGCTTGCATGCCACTAATACTAAAGGCACAATCAACTCTCACTCCGGGAGAGCCGGGATAAGGTGTCACACACCATCTGGATAGTCATGGTGCTTAAACAGGAGACAAAGAGATTTGGATGCCGGGAGGGTGTGGAGGTGGGTGTTGATGGTGGTTGGAAGCTCAGGCACTTGGTGGATTCTTCATGAGGGCTGTATTGCAAAGTCTGCTGGCTCAAAAAAAATTATGCTTCTTTTGGCATCTAGTAAGAGGAACTGGGGGAGAGGGGTTTCAGGGCGTGGGTATTCCTACTCTGCTCCCGTGAGATACCTCAGTTAATGGAATACACCACCACTTACTCAAAATTGGATGAATTGTGTAGTGGTTAAGCTGTATGTCATGATTCTATGAATACATTACCTTACAAGCATCCTTTCCACCTTCTTTATAGCCAGCGCATACCATCTTGTTATCTATTCTGTACTGCTGATATTTTGCCTGACATTCTTTGCTTGATACTAGAGGGATCCTAGCCTTCTGGAGAACATCTTCTATCTGACCTGAAGTGACACATTACAAAATCAATATCATAAAAATGTCAGCAGTTATAATGTACATAAGAACATAAGTAGTGCCATACTGGGTCAGAGACCAACAGTCCATCAAGGCCACCATCCTGTCTCTGACAGTGGCTGATCTCTGTCTCTTGGGAGAAGTACCCAATAAGTCACAACTGGCAATCCATTCACTATTGTTCCAGTGAGCAGTAAAACCTACTTTGCTAATAACCATTAATGGGCCTACCCCCCAAAACTAAAGTTTAATAAAACTAAAGTGAGAAAAAACAGTAGAGAGATGGGAACTCCTAATAAGTTCCCATGTCCAGATAATAGGCCATTTCACAAATAATATCTATGTTGCACTGGACAAGAGTGTGCATCTGGGGGTGTGTCCTATGTGCCTTCTGTCACCTATGGTCTCTGGGTGTGATCCACCAGCCAATAGTGGCACGGCTAATATAGGTGTGTGCTGTCCTGCTAGCTCTGGTACTGCTCAGCTTATTTGTATACATAGATCTCTCACTGTATCATCTACCTCTGTGTGTGTAAAGTTACTCACATGCTTAAGAGTGTGGAAGCTTTCCCTAAATATTTCACATGTGTGCAAGTAGTTCACTATAGATCAGCTTTATTATAGGTCTTCAAATTATTGTCATTGTCACATTTCCATCTGGTTAAACATATTTGCTCAGAATGCACTGAATTTATGATGTGATTTGACAAAACAAGATTAGGAAAGTATACTTATAGTAGTAATCACAGTAAGTCATCTATAAACCTATAGAGTGAAATATAGATTAATACATTTTTTTTATTGATTACCCTACACACTCATTTATATACTGTATAATGTATGCTAATATACCATATTTACATTCACATCATATGTATTTGTACTCATATAGTAGTACTCATATAGTCTCATGAGAGTCAAGTGGAGGAATGTTTTGGCAATAGCACAGATTATAGTCAGTCAGATGCCATGGTTCATGTTAACAACATATATTTCTACATCATGTGATCTGTGGATCTTTGCATATATTGCTATTTGTATGTTAAAATGTCTTCCCATACCTTTCTCTTTTGTGTAACCCCAGCCAATCACCCAGCAATCAGTATGCGTTATATTTGTTTCTTCTTTGGATGGCAGGCAAATGGGCTGTTGAAAACCTAATTTTTAATGACAAGGAGATAGTTTCGTCAGACAATTTTTTATTTTTTTTTAGCTCTATGACCTTCTGTCCCTGCTGGTCCCCTGATGATATTCCCCTCCTTATTCTTTTCCACTTAAAAAGTCCAGTTCTCCAAAATAAGTAAACCCACGTTGTTTTTACCTCCATGGAGGACTGAATGAGACTCGCTTGAGAGGTGGTTAGTGGTAGAGACAGAGATAAAGTAATCTAACTCTGGTTTTGCACACAACAACGCTGAGCACTAACATCATGTCACCCCACCGCTCCTCTTGATCGGTAAGGAATCATTTTATTACAATAGATATTGCTACGTACCTGTGTAGTTCATGGGTTTATCAAGTTTGATTAAGGCGATATCATATCCAGACTCCGCAATCTCATATTGAGGATGGGGAATAATCTCTTGGACGTTGAAGAAAGGTGCACCTTTAGTTATTTGTGACTGATTTAAAATGCCAGTATAAACACGCCAAAGACTGGGTATCTGGAGACTGGGGGAAAAGAGAAACAATCTCAAGGATAAACGTATCAGCACAGCTGTGTGGTTGGTAGTACATGTAAATAGAATGTTTTAAATAGCCCTTGAGTGCAAGGTGGAGAGCACTGATGCCATTCTTTCCAGACTTTGTTTTCTTACACTCCAACTGAAAGTCCAGCTGCTGCCTCTTCACAAGTATATAATTTTTTGGGTATTCTTCTCTCATTTACGTGCCCATCTTCATATCAGGATTCCTTTTCCTTCATGTTCCTATTCTCATTACTTCTGATCTCTCCCGCCCTAGCCGCCTTCTTTTTCCCCCTTTTGTTTTCTTCTTTTCTACGTACTAATCTCCATTTCTTACTCCTGTCTCTAAGGGCCTGATCCAAACTCCACTGAAGACAACAGTCTTTCCCTTGCCTTCCAAGGTCTTTTGAGTCATACGCTAATTTATTTATCAACCAAAATCAAATTTGAAATGTGAATTCACGCAGAGTTTAATCAAACACTCACCTAATAAAATCTTGAACTCAACCATTAAGAAGAGAGAAGAAGACATAATTACATAGATAGACTTTTTCATAGCTCTTCCATCTCTCTAGATTCACATTTCCTGGGACTGCTTGTACTAGTAACTGTGTGTGTTAGAATATTTGCTATAAATCCATTATGACAGGGGCCAGTGGCAGGAGCCAGATGGGATGGCTGGCATTGCAGGCACCACAGGGTATTAGAGGCAGGCAGCAGGGGCCAAAAGGCTGGAAGTGGTGCACATGGAGGCCAGAGGCAGGAATGGCAGCAAGGATCAGTGGCAGGGGCAGAAGGATACCAATGGCAAGCTATCAGCAGGAGGGGCCAGAGACAGTGATTGCAGGGATGACGGCAGGGACCAGCTGCAGTGGGAGCAAGTACTGGCATCAGGGTCCAGCAGCAGGGATCATTTTTTCTCCCCCTTTTCCATAAGTGCCCTTTAAATGATTGATAACACTCTCCTAGAAACTTTGGGGAACTTGCATGTATTGCTAGTCTTTTTGCCAGTGTCTTCATGGGCCAGACTCTGGTCTTCAAACTTCTTATTGCTTTTGACTGAGAATCCATTTTTAATCAGGTACGTGAACTTCTGAAGTTAAGCACAATTGCCCCCTTTGTCATGCAGTCTGCCCTCACCCCATTCCGCCCCATGCCAGTGTCCTAGCTAAAAGCCTGGCTACGGATAGAAAGGCACTTTCAATATAAATCCCTGTCTTTGGGCATTTTTAAAGAGAATGGTTCAGAAGCTCTGACCTGCTCCAGCCCCTATGCACTGCTCCAGGCAGAAGCAATGGAAACGGAACAGATTTTGACAGCAGAGAATTCCCTTGACATGGGAGAGTCCTCAAATGACACTGAGTCAGAATTGGCTCATGGAAAAGTTTGTGAGAAGAAGAGGGCACGACTGAGTGCAGCTATACTCCACCTATTTCCAGCTGGCAGCTAGCCCCAGGGAGCCAATACTATATGCGATAGATTAGAAGAGAGTAGAGCAACCCCAGAGACTAGTATATTGTCCATCTTCAGCATTGCATCATCCCACCATTTCTTTTATCTGGAAGCAAGCTTTCTATAAGCATGTAAAAGGTACAAGTCTTCAGACAAGATGAGAATCTTAGATGAAGGGCATCAGAGTGCAGATACACCCGGGGGGGGGGGGGGGAAGGAAATATCAAAACGGTTAAGAATTTATTTTTAACCCTCCCTGTAACTGAAACCATACAGAACTTCATGACACCACAGAATTTTAAGTGTAGATCAGTGGTTCCCAAAACGTTGCTTGTGTGACCCTGTCGTGAGACTTAAATATAATCTGGCAGCTCCCGACAGCAACAAAGACATGCAAAGTCTATTGAGTATCAAGCCAGTCATGGCCCCATTCACAGAAAGCGTGACCCTATTTGAAGCCCAGACCCACAGTGTGGGATCCTCTGGTCTAGAAGGTAACTTTACTTATTTGTTTAGTCTAGTCCATCTCCCTGTCCTTAAGCAGGACCAATTACACTGTAAATCACCCCTGACAGATGGGTAACATGTATTTTATGCCAACACTCATCCATCATTCCTGCCCTCCTGCAGCTACTATCTGGTCTGCTTCCTTGTACCTCTCATCCCTTCTCCTGGACTCCAAAACTCCTCCCGTGGAGCAACATTCCTCCCCTCTACCATTCTACACCTCTGCCTCCCCATATCCCTGCCCCCCACAATACTCCCCCCCCTCGCTCCCACCACTGCCCTCTCTCCCCATCCTTGTCCCCCCCCCCCAATCTCAACTGCCTCTCTCTTGTGCCCTGTGGAACTGCCACACTTCCATCCATAAAGCACCTTTCATCCATGACCTCTTCCTCTCCTGATCTCTCCATCTCCTTGCTCTTACTGAGACCTGGATTCTCCCCTGTAACATTGCCACTCCTGCTACCCTCACTGTTGGTGATCTCATCTTAACCCACACCCCACACTCTGAAAGTCGTGGTGGTGGTGTGGCCTTCTCTCCAAATCTTGCTGTCCCTCCCTCTCCCTCCTTCTCTTCCTTTGAAGCCCATTGCATTCAGCTCTACTCGCCCCTCCAGCTCCATGTGGCTGTCATCTACCACCCCCCAGGCTCTCATACTTCTTTTCACTCTGACTTTGATGCATGGCTTACGACTTTCTTTCCAATTATAATATTCCCACCCTCATTCTTGGAGACTTCAATATCCACATGGACACCCCCTCTGTCAGTGCTGCTTCCCGCTTCCTCTCTGACCTCTTCATTTGACCTTCGCCTCTGGACGGACGCCCCGATGCATCATGACGGTCACTCCCTTGACCTAATCTTATCTAAAAACTGCTCTCTCTTGGATCTCTCCTTTGATGCCCTTCCTGTCTCTAACCATCACCTCACTTCGTTCCATCATTCCCACTCGCCCCCACCTGCCTCCTCAACCTCTCGCTCTTTCCATGACCTTCAATCAATTTACCGTCATGAGTCTTGACTTTGCTTCCTCCCTCTCCCTCAATTTCTCATCTGTTGCCTCTACCACCTGCCTAGACTCTGCTGTCTCCATCTTCAACTCATCTCTTTCTTCCACCCTTGACTCCCATGCTCCCCTCTCCTGCCATTCTATCCATCACATAAACCCATGCTCCTGGCTCACCCCTACCATCCGCCACCTCAGATCCTGCTCTCTAGCCACCAAACACCTCTGGCGGAAGTCTCATGAATTTTCTGACTTTCTCCACTTCAAGTTTGCGCTCTCTGCATTTAGCGATGCCCTTTCCCTTGCCAAAGACTGCTATTACACCACGTTAATTGAATCCCACTCCCACAACCCATGCCATCTCTTCTCCACATTTGCATCCCTCCTGAAGCCTCCCTGTCCTCCTTCCCCACCCCACACACACACACAGACTTCCTCACTCCCCACACAGGATCTTCTCCACTTCAACAAAATTGATAAACTCCACCTTGCAATCACTTTTCAACCGTCTCCCTTCTCTACCTCATTCCCTGATGTTCCCCCTCCTGCCTCTCTTCTCTTCTCCTTCTCCCCAGCTTCTCTTGAGTAGGGATGTGCAAACGCGGTTCAGAAGTTCAGGGTTCGGCCCAAACATGGGGTGTTCGGTCCGTTCACGAATCACGAACACCCCGAATCCAAACCTACCCCCGCCCAATCTGACAGAACAAAGTTCAGGTTCTGAACGCATTTGGGAGGGGGGCGGGGGGCAGGGAGGAAATGGTTTACCCTCCCCCCTCCAGACTGCGCAGGTGGAAGGGGCACCAGGGAGCACCTCCCCCCCCCCCGCCCAGCCTGGGGATTTTTTTTTAACCCACCCACCCCAGGGATCGCCCTACCTGGTGGTGCCAGAGCTCTGGCCTTGGGTCCAGCAGCAGCAGTGGGTCCAGCAGCAGCAGCACTCTGGAGTGCTTCAGGCCACTACTAGGCCTTCTGGGTCAAACCGGAAGACCTAGTAGCAGCCTGAAGCACTCCAGAGCATCGCCGGACCCACCGTCACTGCCAGACCCAGACCTACCTGGTGGTGCCGGGGCTCTGGCCCTAGGTCCTGCAGCAGCAGCAGCGGGTCTGGTGCTCTGGAGCACTTCAGGCTGCTACTAGGCCTTTCAGTTTGACCCAGAAGGCCTAATAGTGGCCTGAAGCGCTCCAGAGCACTGCCGCCGCTGGACCCACCACCGCGGCCACCACCATACCCAAGGTCAGAGCCCCGGCACCACCAGGTAGGGCGATCCCTGGGAGGAAGGGTTAAAAAAAATAATTCCCAGGCTCGGCAGGGTGGGGGGGTGGAGGTGCTCCCCGGTGCCCCTTCCACCCACGCAGCCTGGAGGAGGGAGGGAAAACTGCCCCCCTGCCTGAATGGGTCCAGTCCCCCGAATGGGTTTGGCCCAAACAGGCCAAATCGAACAGCTTCGGGTTCGGACATCCCTACTCTTGAGGAGGTCTCACCTCCCTCCTCTCTTCATCCAACCCCTCCACTTGCCCCCTTGCCCCCATTCCCCTCTTGCCTCCTAATGTCGATTGCCCCCACTGCTGCACCTTTTCTGCAGCACACCATCAATCTCTCCCTCTCTACTAGGTCATTTCCATTGGCCTTCAGACACAGTACCATTTATTTATTTATTTATTTCAAGATATTTTTACCCCACTCCCTCCTGCCCACACGGCAGCTTGGGGTGGCTCACAGTCAAAATGAAACAATATAAAACTCTATCTCCACTATCCTTATGAAGACTACTCTTGACTCCTATGACCCTTCCAGATCGCCCCATTTCACTCCTACCCTTCACTTCCAAGCTCCTGGAGCGAGCTGTCTACATGTGCTGTCTGGACTTCCTTGCTGACATTTCTGCCTGGATATCTCATCACCAACTCAAGCTTAATATGGCCAAGACTGAACTCTTCATCTTTCCCCCAAAACGGTCCCCTCCTACTTCCCTCTCAATTTCCATTGAAGGAGTCACCATCCAGCTGGTCCCTCAGGCCCGTAGCCTGGAATTCGTCTTCGACTTCTCCTTCTCCTTTAAGCCTCAGATCCAAGCAGTTGCTAAATCCTGTTGCTTTGCTCTGTACAATATTGCTAAAATCCGCCCTTGCCTTGCTGTTGCCGCTGCAGAAACGCTAATCCATGCTCTAGTCATCATCACTCACCTGGTCTACTGCAGCTTCCTCCTTACTTGCCTCCCTTGCTCTGATCTTGTCCCCCTTCAACACTCTGCAGTCAAAATCATCCACCTTGCCCATTGCTTTGACCATGTACAACCCCTCCTCTCCGCCCTGCACTGACTCCCTCTCCGGGAACGCATTCAGCACAAGCTCCTCATCTTCATGTTCAAGGCTCTTCATGGCCTTGTTCCCCCATATCTCTCCTTTCTTGTATCCCACCATGCTCCTGCCCGGGAGCTTCACTCCTCCCCTGCCCCCACCCTTGCCCGCTCATGAACCCCTTGATCCTCTAAATGTCTTCACCCCTTCTGCCTTGCTGTTCCTCATGCCTGGAACTCCCTCCCTGGATACATTTGCTCCACTCCCTCCCTCCCAACTTTCAAATCCCTCCTGAAACCCACCTCTTCCATCAGGCCTTCCCTAGCTCACTCAGAAACTAATTCCCTGTAACTAAGCGAAGCACGTCAGCTTGCAACTTCTCAACCTCATGAATGTACTCTTGTCTTTCCTGATGTTTACCTCTCCCTCGTATCCCCCTCCCTTGTCTCTCAGATTGTAAGCCCCTTAGGGGTAGGAACCCATCTCTGACTATGGATTGTACAGAGCCAGGTACATTGCTGGCACTATATAAATAATTTTTAAAATTACTATTATTATTAATAATACTTTTAAAGCTCCCCTTAATACAGATTCCACAGCATCCCTTGTTATGGTGTCAAATGCACTTTTGATCCAAGAACAACTCTAAGAAGTTCTAGTCTACAGGATCATTTCAAAACACATTATATGTGCCTGAAAATAAGGTAATGAAAGTGTCTTCTCATGGCATCTGTGGACGCCGGAATCAGGAGCCAATGAATACTTGATATACTTTGCATGAATGTTGTTGTTGTCTGGGGACACAGGATTATAGGTAGTCTCCAAATGAGGTGTCACAGGGAAAAAAGGTTGGGAACCACATCACTAGAGTAACACAACTGTTGGGAAGCTGTTTTTGCAGCCAAACAAAATGCTCTATACAATATTCTGCCCAGTAGTGCTGGGTTCTGATTATGGTAGGCACCATAAAAATTGTTTTTATTCATTTATAACCTCCCATCATAGCCCTCCACCCTACATTGTACACCCCACAGGGTAGGAGTCCATCTCCAATCCTGACTGTTCAGCAACAGGCATATTGTTGGTGCATTAAATAATAGTCACTAATAACAATAACTAATAACAAGTCACTAATAACAATCTCACCTTGAAGTTATATTAAAATAGTTTCTCCTAGGGATGTGCGAACAGAACTCGGTTCAGATGTTCGGCCATTCGGTTCGAAAACCGAGTTCGGGTTCAGTTGTTCAGTTCGGCGGAGTTCGGTTTGGCCAAACATTCAAAATAGCACTATCGGTACCGATATCGATACCGAATTTGAAGATTTTTTTCCCCGGTATCAGTATCCCTTGGCCCTGAGACCACCCCTGGTCTCCACCCTTGATGCCAGGAAGTCTGCTCCTCAGCTGCCTTCCCCTTCCAGTCACATTTTTCCTACCCAAATGGGCCTTCCAGTCACAATTTTCCTGCCCCGAACTCATCTGAACTCACCCGAACATGACCGAACTGTTCGGTTGTTTTCGAGTTCGGTTCGGACGTTCGGTTCGGTTTTCTGAACAGACCGAGTTCGGTCCAAACTCTGAACCGCGTTCACACATCTCTACTCATACATTAAAAGATCTTTGATGAGCCTTGTGCATGGACTCTAATTCACATATTTTCCAGGCCATAGACTCACCCCTCAGTGCAGTGGGCAGCAGTCAGTATCAACTGATTACTGATGATCGAACCTCCACATATATGTTTCCAAGAATGTATCCTGACTTGCAAGCTGACTTGCCATGGCCATTCCTCTGGAGAAGAAGCTGTTCCTCCAACGACTCTCGTTGCTAGCTTAGCCGTCTGCATGCATGCTGCAGCAACAGTTACAAAGGCTGTAAGTCTGGATTTGTAAGACTTGTAAGGCTGTATCTGTAAGACTTGTAAGGCTGTAGCTGTAAGTCTGGATTTGTCATTCTGGAGTTGTCATTCAGGGATAACTGTTTACACAATCATTAATATTCTGGAATAAGCACTAATCTAGAATAAGCACTAAGCAGTTCTCTATGATGGGGGTCGGCTCCAGTCTGGGATAAGTGTTTACACATTCACTGCATTACACATTCATCATCAAAAATGAGGATGTATAACTGGATTCAAACCAGAATCCAGATTTATTTACTTGGGAATAATTCCGGATTTAGAGGCATTTACTATGGACTTATGCTCGTGTAAAAACAACCACATAATCAACTTTTAGTTGGCATTTTAGATCCTGAATGATCACAAAGAACTGAAAACCATTATATAAATTACATGCAGGGATCACTCAAACCTCATTGACTCTTCAGCTGCTCCTGGGACATTGGAACAATGCTAAAAGAGAAGAGAGGTCCCTATTGAATTCTAATTCCCTTGTGTATAAAATTAAACTATAAATATGGGTGACACAATAAGACCCTTGAAAGTAGTGGTGTGGGGAGGCAAGCGGGGGTCTGTGGGAGCATCTTGTTGATAGTAAACCCTCAGCTTCCCCAAATCGTGCTGCTCGAAGGCACTGTCAGCCCTGGAGTTCAGGCTACCCAGGCTCAGGGCTCCCATGAGCCCTGTTTTTTGCTTCATGTTCATGAATGGGTCCTACCCAGGCAGACGCCTGTAACCCAAACTGGCTGAATATGGAGATGTGATTATTAATTATTATGATGATTTGTATCCTTCCCCGTCCCCAAAAGCTCAGGGTGGCTCACAACATGTTAAACACATAATAAAAATAAGTGACATATAAAAACAACATACTCCCCTCATATCCCCCACACCTGCCTCAGCATCCCCTAACTCCATCCCCTCTGACAACTCCAAGCCTCCCCCATCCCCTTCATACTCTCATATACCCCATGGCCTTCCCTGTGCCCTACCTACCCTTAGTGCAAGTGGGAACGGGGGATTCTTGTTCCGCGGTTTGATAGCTGCAACTCCTAGATATTTTCGGAGAAGGTGAGAGTTGCCTTCCATGTATAAAAAGGAATCCCAATAATTTTATTTTATTTATTTATTTATTTATGAAAATATATACTCTGCCCTTCCCCAAAGGCTCAGGGCAGCTTACAATAATAAAAACACACAAAACACCAAAATCCCTTTAAAAAATCCCCACCCATCCCAACGTCTATCCCCGCCTGCTAAATGCCTTGCCAAAAGGAAAGGTTTTACATTGTCTTCTGAATATCCTCAGGTCCGGGTTCTGAGGGACCTCCAGGAGAAAGGAGTACCATATTACTGGGGCAGCAACTGAGAGTGCCTCTCTACAGGTCCCTGTCATATGGACAAGATTGGCAGATGGTAGTTCATTTCAAGTTCAGTTCAGTTCAAATGTATTTGTTTCAACCATGGGTCATAACAATGATAACATAGCCAAAGGCCTTTACAACACAAAGAAAAGACAAAACAATAGAATTAAAATAGCAAAAACAACTAAAAGATTAAAATTGAGATTCATCCCCAAAAAACCTTTCAGAAGACCCATAGTAAACTCAAATGTAGCCATGAATGGATATTCGATAGGGGTGGGAATATTGGTTCTCCTGAGATCCGATATTACCGGTATTTGGGTATATCAGCTTAATCCGATAAATCCGATATTTACCTGTACCGGCATACCGGATTGTTAACATTGGCCATGGTACCGGATTTTGTTACATTGCGGCCATTGAAGTCAATAACTGCAATGTAAAAAATCCGGTACCGCGGCCAACGTTAAAAATCCGGTATGCTGATACCGGTAAATCCAGTACCTGGGAGATCTGATACCGGTACCCGGTATTCTCCCCGGTGTCCCACCCCTAAATCAATAATCCACTTGCCCCAAAATTATTTATTCAAACAAGCTGACCTTCCTTTGAAAACTGCTGCCAGAAACCTGGCAACAGAGGCAGTGATAAATGGAACATTATCCATCAGCAACAGATACAGACATAATTCACTAGACCAACCAGGATAAATGTTCAGGATGCGGATGATTAAATTGGCCTAACGTTCACTATATAGCTTACAATTAAGGAGCATTTGAGGATCGTACTTGCTCGTGTGGGTCAGGGGAAGTAGAAACAATGGCAACTTTTACATGAGGTTCTTAGAAGCACCTCCAGAGCCCCGTATTCGAAAGGAAAGTCACACTGAGAGTGTTTACACGCTTCCCATGCTACTGGAAGTGACGTGCCATCCGTTCTCTTCAGCAACAGCAGCTACAGACCTGATTGAGGTCTATAGAACGCACCTCTTTGAAAGCCCCGCATCTGCAACTGCTGAAGAAAACAGGTGGCACATCACTTTCCTTTCAAATATGGGGTTCTGTAGGTGCTTTTAAGTGCCTTGTGTAAAAGTGGCCATTGTTTCTACTTCCCCTGACCCACACGAGCAAGTACGATCCTCAAATGGAATCACCTTATAGCATCCCTCAGACTGCTGAAGGGAAAGCATTGAAGCAAGCCCAAGAAAATGGTTTCCAATACTTGGGATACAGAAGATTAGACATATATGGCATACAGGCAGGTATCAGATTCATAATGGCACAATAGAAGGCAGAAGAGACAGTAGAGCTTACAATGGTAAAATCAGCCTGGCGACCTACATCCCACAATCGCCGCCAAACTTCACTTTTAGCCCCAGAGAAACCCAAAGAGAGCAGATAGGGAGTAGAAAAACCTAAAGAATAGACCTTGACCTAGACTTGTTTGAACCAACGGTTAGAACTAGTATCAGATAACACAAGTGAAAGATGACCTGGTGTATCCAGAAATATCATCCGCATCCAGTAATTTAGAATCAGGATCCAGGCCCTAGTGGTGACTGCAGGAGAACCACACTCCAGACACAGCATTGTGTCTATATTAGACACACATCGAGGAGTGGAGAGAGGAGCTCTGAGGAATCTTGATTGCATGACTTCAAGCTCAAATAATCTTTCAAGTGCCCATAATTGGGTCCCATACAATAATTGGAACAGAGATTTAGCCTCAAACACTTTATACGCTGAAGTAATCAAATTGCCACCTTTTGATCTAAAAAAACACAAGATACCTGCTGCACTTTATTCGCACGTTCTATGGCAGACTTCAACTGCACTGCTCCCTGATGACTGCAGAATCATCCCTAGGTATCGGAAAGAGCCAACCTGCTCTATAGCATGTCCGTCTATAAACCATCTATGCCTAGGTCTCTTCTTGAGGAAGATCATAACTTTTGTCTTTTCACAGATTACCGTCAGGCCATTTCCCCAACAATAGTCTGCAAAAGATCCCATAAGTCTTCTTAGGCCCACTGAAGTTTGGGATAATAATACTGTATTATCAGTGTATAGTAGGCATGCAATGGGTTTATCTCCTAGCATAGGGCGATGATTCAGCAGAGAAGATAAGTAGTCCACCAAATCTTTTAAATATAAATTAAAGAGTGAAGGAGACAAAATGCAGCCCTGCCATATGCCGACAGAAACCTCAACCAGATCCAATAAGTGACCCCTATTATCAAGTCTGACCCTAAGGGAGGTGTCATCATACAAGGACCCAATAAGGAACAGGAGTCACTTATTGATAGAGGAACCTGCCAATTTCTGCCATATCCGTCCATGAGGGACAAGATCAAAAGCGAGCTTCTAATCAATAAAAGATGCATAAAGTGTTCCATATTTAACGATTATTTTTTTTCCATAAGATGTGAAATAACGAAATAATGATCTATCGTTGAGCGTCCCATCCTGAAACCTGCCTGTTCATGACATAGGACTTTTTAATGAACTAACCAGTCCTCAAGCTTCAGGAATAAATGCTTGGCATATAGTTTGCTTACAATACTAAGGAGGCTAATGGACCTATAATTAATTTCCCAAAGAAGATCTTGACCCTTTTTTTTATAAGTAGGAATAACAATTACCAGCCTCCAGCCCACATGAAATCTGCCTGTGCTGTTTATAAATGTAAATAAGGTGGCCAGGGCCCACCATTTTAAAAAAAGATCTCAACAATTCCGGGGGAGTAGGTCCCGGAGCCTTATTATTCTTTAGCTGATTTATCAGAGTAGTAACTGTGGACCAAACCGGCAGCGCTTAATCCCTAGGAATTGGGCAAGAATCAGTATAATTTCCGTCAAACAAAGACACAAAGTATTGCTCCCACTGAGATTTAGAAATACAACTAGCTGAACCAATATAGGAATCTGTAACTTCTCCGTTAATCAGTCTCCAAAAAGCAGTACTGTTCTTGTCATGTGCTGCCAAGGCCACTGTAGACCACAAAGCCCTATAGTTTGCCAATTTTATATCCCTCCACAAACATTTATAATTGTCTTGAGCTAGAATAGTTTTGCCTGTCACGCATCAAACCATTTAGGCAGATGGTACCTGCAAGAGAGCACTCCCAGCCAGTTTCATGTGTTGCAGTGGAGCAGGGAAAGAAAAGCTGTCTCTCAGATATGTGGAACCCAGGCCATTTCAGACTTTAAAGGTGAAAAACAGCACCTTGAATTGTATCTGGAAAGTTATAGAAAGTCAGTGCAGATTTTAAACCACAAGTTTAAAAGGGGTGACCCACCCCTGAAAAGAGCTGGGTCACCACTTTTAGGGCTGAGATGAGATCAAGGTTTCCATTCTGAAAGGAAATACTAATCTTTGGAGAGTGCTTGCAAGTATCTGTTAGAACTTCCATCATTTTCTAGGGATGTGCGAACACGGTTCGGATATTCGGAGTCCGGACCAAACTCAGTCTGTTCGGACAGCCAACAGAACGTCTGAACCGAACTCGAAAACAGCCGAACAGTTCAGTCGTGTTCAGGTGAGTTCAGATGAGTTTGGGGGTGGGAAAAACGTGATTTCAGGTGGGAAAAACGTGACTGGAATGGGGGGGCAGTGTGGGGAGTAGACTTCCTGGCACCAGGGGTGGAGACCAGGGGTTGTTTCAGGGCCAAATGATACTGATACCAAAAAAATCTTCAAATTCGGCATCGGTATCAATAGCGCTATTTTTGAATGTTCGGTCAAATTCAGCCGAACCAAACTCCGCTGAACCGACCAACTGAACCCGAACTCGGGTTTCAAATTGAACAACCGAACGTCCGAACATCCGAATTCCTATCATTTTCTGGTGATTCCAAACTTCTGACAATTTTCCCCTCCATTTTCATTACTTTACGGGACTTCATCACTTTTGTCAGTTTCTGGGACTTTTTTGGTCATTTCTGTCACTTTCTGGGACTTTTAATCACTATGTGGGACTTTTTCATCACTTTCTGGGACATTTGCGACAGTCTTGGGGCAGTTTTACAGCACTTTTATGGCAATTTCCAGCACTTCCCTGGTGCTTAACCATCAGGTTTTCATCTCCACAGCCCCGGGGATGCACGCGGAGCACACATGGGGCTTGGGACCGGCCTGTGGCAGCCTCATTCAACCTGCAAAAAGTAACGTAAACCAAAGCAGGAAAGCAGTAAGTTTCCGCATCACAGAGATCTCAGCGAATGCCCTGTTTCTGACAGTAACAGCACTCGCCAAGATTTTTCTTTTCAGATCATTCTGCACCAGCTGCAGCCTCTGAACAGTCACCAAGGGCAACCTCCCGTAGAGCGCATTACAGTAATCTAGCCTTGAGGTGATGAATGTATGGATGATAGTGGCAAGATCTGAGAGCCAGTGTGGTGCAATGGATAAAGTGCTGGACTTGGCCCTGGGAAGCCATGGTTCAAATCCCACCCTAGCCATGAACTCAGTGGTTGGCCTTGAGCAAGTCACAACCTCTCAGCCTCCATTCCCTATCTGTAAAATGGGAATATATGTGTGTCTGTCTTTCCCTGTGTTCCCATCACCCTTGTCCATCCTAGATTTAAACCCACCTGATAGGGCCCTGTCTCTGAAAATCTATGACTGAAGTGCTGCCTACGCCTAATAGCACTAAAGAAATTATTATTAGTAGTAGTAATCCAAGTCAGAAAGAAAGGCTGCAACCTCCTCACCAGATGAAGCTGGTGAAAAGCACTCCTGGTCACTACCACATCCTGAAAATCCATGCACAGTAAGAGGTCTGGAAGCACTCCAAGGCTGCGAACCTGAATAACTAAAGGGGGACAGACCCCCCTCGATGATAGGGATCCTAATACCCTCCAAGTCACAGGGTTAGCCAATCATCATCACTTCAGTCTTATCTGGATTCCATTTCAATCAGCTCACCCCCATCCAGTCCCCAACAGCAGCCAGGCATTGGGTAAGCACCGAGACTGCAGGACCTGGGTCGGATGAAAAAGAGAGCTAGAACTGGGTGTCATTTCAGAATACTGATGGCACATCACCCCAAACCTCTGAATGATCTCACCCAGCAACCTCAGATACACATTGAACAAGAGGAGAAACAGGATGGAACCTTGCAGGTCACCACAGGGGAGATGCCAAGGGGATGACGAGCAATCTCCCATCACCACCCACTGGGACCTTCCCAGCAGGAAGGAGAAGAATCACTGAAGAGCAGTCCTGTGCACCTCTGCCAAGTCCTGCAGTCATGTCAACAACACCTCATGATCATCTGGATCAAAGGCTTCTGAAAGATCTATCAAGATGAACAAGGCAAAGTTTCCTTTGATCTCCAGTCATAGATCATCAACCAAGGCCACGAGCGCAGTCTCTGTGCTATTCCCCGGAAGAAAACCTGACTGGAATGGGTACAGGAATCAAATAGCACTTAGATGAGCCTGAAGCTGCTGGGCAACGACATGTAGGGATGGGCAAACACGGTCTGGTTGTTCGGAGTTCAGACCGAACTCGACCAGTTCAGTCGACCAAACCGAACTTCCGAACTGAACTCAATTTTCGAATCGAACCGAATTTCCTAACTCAGTTCTGTGTCCCATCCCTATAAGATAATATTCCATTTAGTTCAATGGGGTTTGAATTTCCGAACTTTGTTCGAAAGTTCGGACCGAACTCAAATAGTTGGGTCAACCAAACCAAACTTCTGAACCGAACTCTATTTTCTAACCGAACCGAATTTCTGAACTCAGTTCTGTTCGCCCATCCCTAACGACATGTTCAATAACCCTTCCCTAAAAAGGGAAGTTTAGAGATAGGGCGATAGCTGGCCAGGGTAGAGGTGTGCACCAGGGGCCCATGTCATTTTCATTTTTGTTATTTAAATCTGTCATTTTTGTTTTCATAAATATCAAATTTTCGTTTTTGCATTTGTTTTCATTTTCATTTTGGTTTCAATGGAAAACACGTTTTTGGCTGTATCTTTTTTGTTTGTCATTGTATTTGGCTGAATCCTGTAAGGAGTGTACCTCCAATGGAAGGCATTAAGTGTACCAAATTTCAAAAACATTGGATAAAGGAATTCAATTTTATAAGCAATTGAATTATATTATTTTGCAAAACTCTTCATATACATTCTTAGCTGTAACATCTTTGCCTCACATTTAACATAGATGAAACTTGGCAAGTTTATACCCCTTCTCATATTTACTCTCTCTGCCAACTTTCAGAAGGATTGGATAAGGGGTCCTGGTGGTATAAGAAATAAACTTGTAAATGTATGTCTGACTTTAACATCTTTGTAGTCCAACCAGTGTACAGGAAATTTGGCAGGACTGTATATCACACTTTCGCTATAATCTCTGCCAAATATCAAAAAGACGTGATAAAGGGTCCCAATTTTATAAGCTAGGGATTCTCTTATGTGTCACTGTGGTATAAGATCGGTTTGTGATGCCAATTAGCCAGCAGAAATGTCAACCAAAAAATATCCTCATTCTGTGCTGTGTGACCATCCCAACAACTCTCCCCCACTTGTTACTGGGAAGTCAGAAGCATCCGTTTAGGAAAGAGCCAATAGAGATTCTCTTATGTCCTCTGTCACAGTGCTGCAGGATGTGATTGTGATGATAATTGGCCAGCCTGGATGTGTAAACTATGTCTGATTGCTGGGATGCTATCCCCAAAGTCCCAGCTATGTCCCTTATATACCCGCATGAGGGCCACCCCCTATGCCCACCTCAAAGCCACTACCGATTGGTTCTGTAAAGCTGGAAGTATGCAGTAATTGGCCAGTGAATGTGTCTGTCAGTCTTTTGGGTTGCTCCACATCCTCCCTCCTAAAGCCTTCCTCCCCCTGCCATGCCAGGTGCCTGTCTCTGACTGGCACTGCATGTGCTTCTATTTATCTGAATAATCGTCTTCAAGGGGACAAATTCAATTGCTTATAAAATTTGGGCCCTTTATCAAATTTTTCTGTAGTTTAGCAGAGATGACAGGGGAGGTATTAAATACATTCCTGCCAACTGACTTATAAACGGAATGGAATATAAAAATGTTACAGCTGGAAATGTATTGTCAAGTTAATTTCTTATAACAACAGAACCCTTTATCCAATCTTTCTGAAAATTGGCAGGAGTATTAAGCTTGTGGAGTGACATAATATTCACAGGTTTCATGCAAATAAGATGGAAGATAAAGAAGTTGTAGCCATGAATGTGTATGAAGCTTTTCTTAAAATCACAATATTCAAGTATCATCAGAATTAAATAAGAAACAAAAATATTATAGCCAGGAATATGTTTTTCAGTATTTTCCCTTTATTTAAAAAAACAAAAGGTTGTTTTCATTTCAATTTTCATTATTTTTATTAGTCATTTTCGTTATTGTAGTTCATCACCCAGAACAACTCTGCAGAACAAGACTTTGCAGACACTATGAGGCCAGTCCCAAGCCCTGCAGATTCTATGCGCAGATGCACGCACCACCATTGCCGGCACATAGTGCTGCATGGAATCCGTTGAGCTTGGGGTCAGCCCTTTTGATAACGGAGAAGAAATTTTTATCATAGTCCTTCCAAAATGATCTATTCCATAATAGGTTGGCTTCAACATGAGTTGAGCACCTCCTGTGCTCTTACCACCTCCCCTCTCACTTCAACCACCTCAGGTCCCCTGTATACCAGAGGACCTATGCTGTCGCAGTGGTGAGAGTGGATGCCTTGGTTCAACTGTGTCAATGGCCATGTTCAAGAAGATGTCATTCCACAAGGCGACCAAGTCATCAATAGAGTAGCCGTCAAGGTCAGTGGGTAATTCCCTCTGAGACTTCTGGAAACCAATTGAATCCATTAGTCTCCATGGGCAGACCAACCTAACTGGTTCATCTCCCATCGGGGGCAGGGCAGGGATCTGGGCATTCAGAAGGTAATAGTCCAACCATGACAACAGGCACCATTTATCAAAGGCACCAGTTAGTTCTTTATCATTCATTCCAATGTGTTACGAGACCCTTAATTCTCACTGAATTTGTATAACATCTCATTTGACAGATGCCTCGTCCTGGCCCCGCCACTCCCAGTATGGCAAGGTGCCATTGGCACAAAGTAAACCCCAGCTCTGGGAAAGAATTGGAACACAAAAGCACATTACACTTATGTTTTGCAGTCCGCACTGGCTTCCAATAGCTTTCTGGGCACAAATCAAGGTGCTGGTTTTTATTTTTAAAACACTAAATGACTTGGGACCCAAATATCTGAAAGATTGCCGCCTCCATGATCCCTGAAGTCAGTCAGGAGTAACCTCTTGCAGCTAACTTCTGCCCATCAGGTCCATACCCCAAGGGTACACAGAGAAGCATTCTCAGTGGCTGCTCCAGTATTGTGCAACTCCCTTCCTCTGGAGGTTCAACAAAGCCCATGTCTGAGCATTCTCAGGAGGAAACATAAGACTTTTCTGTTTCTCCAAGTATTTGGCTGGCAGAGATAGGGGTTGGGATTTTTGTGTGTGCTTTAATGTACTGCTATTCTTACATGATTTTGTTATGCTGTCACCCATCCTGAGTCTAAGAGGAAGGGCAGGATATACATTTAAATAAATGAATAATATGCTACCTAACTCAATTATATTGACACTTGACTGGTTCATGTTTAAAGGTAGAGGCATGGTAGTGATTTGTTACTTGGCATGATGGACATATTTTTATTTATTTATATAAAAAATTTATCCCACCCCTCCTGCCCTTTCAGGGCAGCCCAGGGTGGCAAACAATATAAAAACAATTTAAAACAGTTAAAAATTCATAAAATGCAGGGGGGGGGGACCCTCAAAGTCTCTGGTTAACCTAGTCTTTAGATCATAGCCCAAATTCCATCAGCTGGTAGAACTCCGAAACAGCCAGGAGTTAAGCTGTAAACAGAAGCACCATGTTCCCTCCCAAATTACATATGCATGGTATTCCAAGAGGCTACAGAGGATTATTGAGTAGAAAGGCACCAGTAGGCATGGGCGAACAGATCACGGTTCGTGTTCGGCCGTTCGGTTCGGCCGCGATCGGTTCGTGTGTTCGTGTTCGGCCGTTCGGTTCGGCCGCGTTCGGT
>QEPC01001717.1:3566688-3589983 GCA_003113815.1 Sphenodon punctatus | reverse complement strand
CCACCCCTGGTGCCTGGAAGTCTGCTCCTAGCTGAGTCAAATGACTTCCCCCTCCCTGCTACATTTGGCCTTCCAGTGACCTGACAGAAGACCATGTTTTAGCCACCCGAACACGATTCAAATTGAACGAACTGTTCGGCCATTTCGTAGTTCGGTGTTCGGTTCCATTCGGTGTGTTCGCCATTTTCGTCGTTCGGTGTTCGGTTCGGTTCGGTGTGTTCGCCATTTCGGTGTTCGGTGTTCGGTCTGTTCGGTGCGTTCGTGTTCGTGTTCGGTTGTCCGAACAGGCCGAGTTCGGGCCGAACACCAAACTACCGAACCGCGTTCGCCCATCCCTAGGCACCAGCTATTTCGGAATATATCCCAAGCAAAGACAATGTGGCCAGTTCACTCCTCTTCTGCAGGGTGCAGTAAAGGTGCAGACAGGATGTGGTTAGGATCTGGTCTATTTAGGATTACTAGAAATGCTAAAATGTAGTTGGACTGTTATAGAAAAATACTGTAAGAAACCAAGCCACCTGAAAGTTTTGGACTTACAAACCACAGAGTCCTGCATACTCTTCCCATGTTAAAATAAAAATAGGTTTTATATTTTGTATCACAATCAATGGGAACTTATTTTTCCCAATTTTAAACTTCACTCTGAATACACAGAGGCAAGGTTTAGTTTTCCTGGATGCACAGAGAATAGCACTTGTGCCTCCTGGAACTAGAAGGTGGAACTCGTGAATATATAGGAAATACCAAGAAGCTTTCCCCCATGTAATCTTTTCCAACAACAAAAGATAAACAGGCACCCAACAAGCAGCAGCTTTAAAATGACCATTGATGATGTGGAGGAGGGGAATCTTTGTATCGGACTCTGTCAGAAAGTTCATAGACATGAGTGAAAATTGAATAATTCCAGCTGCTGGTTTGTAAGCATGGGGTGAACCAGTTCACAAAAGCTTCAAGCTACTCACTCACAATCAGCATGCAAGGTATCTATTGATTCGTTTGCTGCTGAATTTTTGGCGATATGTTGCATTTGGTTTTTGCTTGGGGTCACACAAACTACATACATTTCAAAAGCAAGACAATCTATAGTGCATAGAATACTTTAGATAACTTGAATGGGCCATAAAGGGCAAAGTGTTCCAACACTGAAGTGAACTAGAGTTACACCCATTACAATAGGCATGGAATATACCTCATGAACCCTACATGAGCAATAATGTACGTTATTGCTACATAGAGTGATTTCAGATGTGACGGGGCGCCTATTGGCCCTGTCACGGAATCACCTTTTGATTCCCTGCCGGAATCAAAAAGTCATGTCCAACAGACGTGCCGGCTGATTCGGTGAGGAATCTTGGGGGGGTGGCTGCGGAACGCAATGTGCGGCCGTACAGCCCCGCCCTCCTGGAGATGGGTGGGCGCAGCAGCCAATCCGGCCACTGTGTCCGATTCCGACCCGGGGTCTGGGCCACAGCCCAGTGGTAATCGACGTTATCATCCGCCAATTCCAGGCCATGGTTCAATTAACCACACTTTCGGAGATTGTGCCCGGACCATCCTCGAAAGCATGGTTATTTTGCTCACCGCCAGTGGTTCACCGTGGTGAACATCTGGCGGCAAGTAACCAGACGTTACGAGACCATCTACCACCACGGGGGTTTCACCGTGGTTGAGTGTGGTATCATAACATCTGAAAATACCCATAGTCTTAAGCGTAACTCTTATATTACTCACGGTGAATAGTTTTTGTTTTACATAACCTTAAAGAATAGCCAGAGATCTTTCCAGTCTGATACACTATTCCAGTTGGGTTCCCATCTGAGGACATTCTTAAATGACATGTGCATTTCCTGTAGATAAAACAAACAGGAGACTTAGGTTGAAAGATCTGCCTAGCGTACATGCTGTGCAATTTATACAGCAAATTTTAAAGCATGAGAATCATTCTCCTCACCCTTCTTGATTGCACGATTGTGGCAGTGGGAAGTAAGTGAAAAACTGACAGCGGACTGTGTTCGTACAAAGCTGCTGGCAAGCTTTATTTCCACCAACATAGGCAACGTTCAATTCATCTCCCAAAAAATTTACATCCCGGTGAATGCGGGAATGGCAGGCTATAATGTATAGATACCACAAAGATTAGTAAATCAACATATTGCAGCTACAAGAGTTTATTTTATTTTATTTTTTATTTATTTAGGATTGATACTCTGCCCTTTCCCCCACAGACTCAGGGTGGCTTATAACATATAAAAATCAATTAAAATGAACCATATAAAATCCCAATTAAAACCACTCCCATCCCACCCACCCCAAACCCTATCCCTGCTCATCAAAATCCCAGCCAAACAATTATGTCTTACATTGCCTTCTGAAGATGCTCAGGCTCGGGCTTTGGCAAACCTCCAGAGGAAGGAAGTTCCAAAGCTGTGGAGCAGCCACCA
The DNA here is from genome assembly GCA_003113815.1 of Sphenodon punctatus. Classification (NCBI taxonomy): domain Eukaryota; kingdom Metazoa; phylum Chordata; class Lepidosauria; order Sphenodontia; family Sphenodontidae; genus Sphenodon; species Sphenodon punctatus. The sequence continues at coordinate 3,587,542 of QEPC01001717.1, read as the reverse complement.
AGGCCACTTTCAGACATGACCCACTCGCGCATATTTGGGCTGCGTGGGGGAACGCGCAGCCTGAATATGCGCGGGTATCGGCTGGTGCGAAAGCCCCCCCCCCATGGCTTTGCCAGCAATGTATGTTGGGCTAGATATTATCTGGGATAGACCCATGGTTGTCATAGAGGCCATGAAGTCGGCGTGCATGTTGAAGTCAACCAAAGCAGGAAGTCCAGGTAACCTCAACACCACCTCTGAGACCAACTCAGCAAGGTTGATCAAGGAGTCTGTTGGGCTGTGGATGGCCAGTACACCAACAGAATCCCCAGTCTATCCTGGTCCCCAAACACAAGGTCGACACACTATATTGAACAAGTTAGGTACCAGATACCTTCAATAGGCCAGATTTTCCCTACAGATCATAGCCAATCCACCCCCAAGGTTGATGCTTCACAGAATATCCAGCTGGAACTATCTGGGCCAATATAGGCCCAGAGGTTTCATCCAGTCAGGTTTCTGTATACATACGACGCTGGTGTCTTCATTCTGAACAACATCAAAGATGGTTGATGTTTTATTTACCACCAACCTGACATTAACCAACAACAGTGACAGACCAGGGTGCCCACTAGACTCAACCCCTGTACCTCCAGAAACAGGAGCAGAATGGGACAGGGGAATGGGAACAAAGTGCCATCCCCAGTACCCCCAATAACCTTTCTTCTTCCCCCTGCCATACCTCCTAATTCTCACCACAACTCCCACAGGTGCAGGCTGCCCCCAATTCCTCTCCTCTGAGCACCCTCATATCCAGGCCACCAGTAATTGCCCATGAACCACAAGGAATGAGAAAAAAATTCTGGGGGAGGGGGTATGGGCAGCCGCAGTTCCCAAGCCTGGCATCTCTGAAGGCAAAGTGGCCGGGCAGAAAGGCAGAAAAAACACCTCATCCCAGCTATTTTCACACATGGAAATCCCGACCCCCTCATTTCTCACCCAGGAGAGTCCTACATTTACATCCTACCCCTCCCATCTTAGCCTGTACCACCATCTCAGCAGGAGGTTGTGGCAACATCCCAAATTCTCCTGCCCACTGGATTTCGCACCCCCCCCCCAAAAAAAGAACACTTTCCCTCCACTATAGAATTCCTATTAAAATAACCCCCAATGACCCCACTGCTGATGCCTTCATCCCTGCTGAAGGGCAATGCCAGGGCACCCCAAGGTGTCACCCTTCAATGGCAACCCCCTACCCTGTGGTGGGCCAATTCTTTTAAAGGCTGCTGCAGATGACAAACAGGCTTCTGAGATGCTGGGGTGGCCAGTCCGCTGCTTGCCCTAGGCTCCCTCCCTGGCCCCTGCTCTCTCCTGGAATCAACTCCCAGAGAGGACCTGATGATAAATGCAGTCCATGGGGGTCGAGGAGGCCTGGATCCCAGGAACAGACTGATTGCAGCTCTGTTATTAGACTATTTAATGACTATTCAATTTGTCATTAGAATTTGGGACTTTTTCTTTCTTTAAATGTAACTCATGCTTTACCAGGAAAAAATTTTCTGCAGTTTCGAAGACTGAAACCAGACATAGCATTTCCACTTAATACAAATGTAGTTGGCATTTCACTTTCTAATGTCTTCAGGAAACAAAGATTTCTAAAAGGAAAAAAAAAAATGTATTAACATTTACATTTAGAGGGAATTAATTAAGTTACCTCAATGCAGGTCAGATGGGTACACATTCTGAACAAAGCAGTTTGCAGGTAATATATTCAGATCTTTGGTTGGTGTAAATTGGCATAGCTTCAGGTAAATAAATGGAGCTTCAAGGAAGTTCACAGAGGATCAAAATTGTTACTACCAATTTTATTAGGCAAGACACCAAAACTTCCAGGTCATAGAGAAGGAAACTCATTCAAGTGATTTTCTATGTCAAGATTTATTTCTATTTAAAAAAGCCTCATATAAAAATGGTTCTAGGATAAAATATCTAAAGTTAAAGAAGAGAGAGTGTATATGGATTTTTAATGAAATATCACATAACTATATAGTTAAAGGCAGCATAGTAATGCATAAGCTGAAAAGACTGAATTTAGGATGATCATGTGATCTTCAGCATTACCAGAGATTTTAGCTAACTATGTAATCCTAGCATTTTTTGTACACAGTGTTGACTTAAAAACAGAAACGGGGCAACTTTTCCTTCTCAGTTTTATATGTACATTTCTCGATGAATATTTATGGTACATTCTTTCAGATATGAGACTTCAATGAGAATCCAAATATTGGAGAAAAGGACATGGTCCGTTGTATGCTAAAATAGCCCCTATGAAAATATAAAAGTATAAATAAAACAGACAACACTATTTCCTCCTTCTGATCATTTTCATAGTATTTTAATGTAATAATAATAATAATAATATAATATTTTATTAAGTCGTGACCATAGATCGAGACCAAGGACATACAAAACATACAAAAGGAGCTTAGGAACTCTCAAGAGATCCATAATAAAAACTATAAAGAAAATCACAAACCATTAAATTGTTAAATCAATAGCCATTGAATCAATCAGTAAATAAATCAATAAATAATATACATAAAACAATAGAGAGATAGTGGGGAATCTCCAGCAACAAAGTCCACCCCTAGCCCTGCAGGGAATTTTGATTTTAATTTTGATTCCTTTTAATCAAAGCTAATGCCATTGTGGCAAGATTATGTATAGAGTTGGAATCGTTGGCCAAAGTCAAAAAGATTAATAACTGTTGAGGCGACCAATTAATTTTATTTTTAAGCACAGAAGGCAAGAATTTCTGTTGGTACACATCCGTATATGGACAGGAAAATAATAGATGAAGCAGATCTTCAGTTTGAACCATCGAACAGCTGCACAGTCTGAGGGTATATGGAGTCCCATTCCATCTCCCTTGAAGGAACAAGATCGAATCTAAGGAGAGTTAATGCTCTTCTCAGAGCCAAATTGTCCAAAACCATCAAGTAAAGCTCCCTCCCAGGAGCCTTTTTAAAAAGCTGATAGAATGGAGCAGATTTCAAACTGGCTATCTTTCTCATATCTTCTGCAGTTGCCAAGTCTGCCAATTGCCCAGAAACCAGGAATTTGATCTTAAAATTAGAGAAAGGTAACAATGCTTCCATGAATTGCCCCACCGTTTGTAAAAAAAAAAAAAAATCAATTTCTTATACCACTGGGACATGAGCGTTGGAGAATTGAATTCCATGAAGCAAAGATAGGGTAACCTATCTTCTGACATGCCTCGCACCCTCAGCCAGTATGAAACCTAGGCAAAATATCATTTTGCCACTATCAGCAAGGCACCAGTTTCCAATCTCATGAGACAGGCTGGGGTACTCTTTGGTACAGAGAGAATTGCCCTAAGAAAGCGATCTTGGAAAAACTCCAAATTATTCCTGAGAAAAGGGCCCAAAATTTCAGCGCCATATAGAGCTTGTGGACTAGCCTTCAAGTCTAGCAGTTTCAAGGTAGGAGCAATTAATTTCCCACTATCCATTCTCCAGAATTTAAGAAGCCCCCCAATAGATTAATCCACCTTAATTTTAATGAACTCTGCATGCTTCGCCCAAGAACCAGTGGCAGAAAAAGTCAGCCCTAAATAGTAGTATGATTTAACTTGTTCAAGGCTAACATTATCGAGCACCCAATTAAATTTGCAGAAACGCTTGGCCACTACAAGTACTTTGGTTTTCTGATAGTTTATTTTAAGGTGATTGATCTTCCAAAAAGACCCTAAAGCTCCAAGGAGTCTCTTTAGACCCAATCTGGCGTTAGACATGAGAGCCATATCGTCTGCATAAAGCAGGATTGAAAGGCATCTGTTTTGTATTGTAACGGGGTAAAATGAGTCACTGGCAAGCTCCGTAACAATTACGTTGATAAAAAAATTGAAAAGGAATGGAGCCAGGACACAATCCTGCTTCACCCCATTTGTAACAGGTATGGAATCTGATAAATGCCCTCTCAGGGTAAGATGGATTCTCAATAAGGTGTTGGAATAGAGACAGTGTACAAGAGAGTTCAATCTCCTGTCCATATTGGTAACAAGGAGTTTTGCCCATAAAACCTTTCTGTCTATAAGATCAAAAGCCGCCCTAAAGTCTATGAAAGACAGAAATAGTGCCCCTCTTCTGATCCTAACAGATTTGTCAATCAAGTGGGACAAGGTAAAACAATGATCCAGAGTGGAATGCCCGGTACGAAAATTTTATGCATTATAAAAAACATTATAAATCGGGTAGTTAACAATCATACTCACCTTTCTTTTACTACCTTCCATTCATTGGTTAAGAAGGTAAAAAATAAGCAGTTTTGATGGTAAGTACAAATTATTCGACATATTTGGGCATCAGGAGCTAACACACTTGTAATATTATCTCCTGCAAATACCGTGCGTTGAAAAATATCCATACGACAATCTGCATAAAACATGAAAAAAAATATCTGAAATTGCATGACGTAATGTTATTAGAATACGGAGTAGTGCACATGCAGCCTTGATCACAGTTTTTCTCCAATGTGTTCTGCATATACGTGGGCAGGTCTAACTGAATTTAGACTGTGATCAAAACAACTACTTTGGCTCAGTCTCCATTAACTTCAGTGACATGGCTCTAGAATAAATGGTTTGAGGTCTGCAGCCTTCATCTTTTGACTTCAATGGTGCTTGATTTCACTTTTTTTCTAGCTTTTATACAAAAGACCAAACTTAATAGAGAATTTTTATACCTTCAAAAATACTTTTTTTATTGCATAGTGACAAGATAGACACGTTTACACCTGTAGGTTTATTACTTTCCACTACAGATGTAATAGAATGGATGAGTTTGTAGTGCTCTTCTTTTACAGAATACACAACACACGTTTCATTGAGGCAGCAATGGTGACAATGCAGAATACAGAGAGTCCTGAATTAATACTAAAATAAGGCTACAGTATACTTTCACATTTCTTGCTCCCTAAAACCCAAATTAATAGAAATCTAAATCATTACCTTTTTCTGAAAGCTGGCAGGGCTTTAACGAGAATCCAGACACAACATTATTCAGCTTCCTTATTCTAGTGGGGGTTCCCATCATGCTATATTTCAAAAAGCACTTGTTACTGCATGAGAGGAGGGGGAAAAAAGAATATTCACTTCTTTTAACTGAAACAATATTTAGTTGGCCCAATTCTTACCTATAAATGCTGTCTGTCCCCTGGCAGAGGAGCCAACTCCTGCAACAGGATCCAGACTAACCCTTACGCTAATAGCGACAGGGCAGCTAAAAGGTAATGAGCATTCAAGAATGCTTGGCTTGACACCCAATCAATTTCAGTGGGACTACATGTGTGTTTAAAATGAAGCCTGATTTTAAGTACTGGATCAGGTTAGAATGGTCAACATCTTGCAGGATCAAGTCCTAACTGAGACAGGTAGCAACTCGTGGGGATTTGAGAGTGTAGAATTCTGCCTGATTCCCTAATGGTGAGGAATGTTATGCTTATAATGTAAATTAGAGATACTCCTCATCAGTTCTGCAGCTCTTTGTATCTACACAACACACAAATCAGTACCATATTTTATAACCAGCACAAATCAGAATCTACCTTAGCATTGGGGGAGGGGGGATTTCTCCAGTCTCTGAAAGTGATCCCCATTCTCCACAATCATTCCACCATGAAAAGGACTAAGGCTTTTGAGGAGAGCTAGCAAAAGAATTCACCAGAGTGCACTCAAATGCAACTAACTCATTTTATATTGCAAGAGGGAGGAGGAGGAAGGATCTTCAACCTAATTCTGGAGAAGCAATGCCCAAATATCTGTACATCATCATTTCAAAGTAAAAATTAGATTGCAAAGGAGCAGTGGCAGCTGGCAGACTCTTGTGGGGGGGGCAGCATTAGCATTTCACACTTATGTGACTAATAGAATAGAACACACAGTGAATGGGGGGGAACAGCGTGTGCAGAACAAAAAACTACACATTAGGTGTTTTCATATATATAACCGTTTTCACACGTAGCCCCCTTGCTCAACCTTGAAGCAATCCTGGGGGTGCACTCCTGTGTCTGCCTGCTTGCAGCCCCAGCTGACAGTGGAAGTCCATGGTCCACCCACGCAGCACCCCTCCTCCACACCATAGAGTTGCAAGCGGATCACCCAAAGCTCTGGGCTGCTGCTTGCAGCTCCATGGTATTGCCCGGGGCAACTCCAAAAGCAGGGCTGCAGTGGCCGTCCACTGAGCAGACAGACAGCAGCTCCAACTCCGACTGGTGCTCCAGGTTTGGGCAGCCTGCTCTGCTGGCAGTGCTGCTGGGTGTTCCAGAGCACCCCTGGTGGGGCTGTCCCAGAACAAGGACAGCCTGCCCTGCCTCTGCTCTGCCTGCACATCTGGCAGGCTGCCTTTAAACAGGCAGCCAGCCCAGGATGAGGCGGGCAGAGGTGTGGGTGCTGTTCGTCTGAAGACAGCCGATGTTGGTGGCATGCATAGTGAGCAACCTCAGGGGCCAACCTCAAGCCCGCAACTAGTTTTTATTTGGCCCTATGAAGTTCCTGTATTTGGTCTCTAGATCCAGGTCCTACCCCCAAGTACTGAAAGGCTGCATTCAGGGGAAAGGAGAAGAGATGCAGGCATGTACACAAGGGTAGGGGACAGATCCATGAGCTGGACTCTCCTCTTCCCAAGTGCACTCCAAAGGCACCTCCACCTCTGTGACTCTCAGAGCTTGTACTAATTTTTCAATTGATTCCTAGGAGGGAAACGTTTCCCCACCTCTGATATACCACTTTCAGTGTCCATCCTACAAGCTCCCTAATCATTGAACAAGAAGAAAAAATAAATGGAAAAACCCTTAAGATCCCAAATTCCCAGTAGCATCAGATTGCTTGTAGAGAAGGGGACAAAATTCCAAGGGGCTAACACTATTTTTTCCTTTCAAAAACACTAAAACTACACAAGGCTGCATGCAAACTGAAAAGTATTTTTGAAGTGTTCATGTTGCAACAGAAAGATTGAATATAACAAAGTCACCAAATAAATCCTTACGAAAAGCTTCTATTTTCTATCTGTATATTTTTTCCACTGTAAGAGCCCACCAAAATATCCCAGCCAATTAAAACACTCAACGTTCAACAAGCTGTTTCTCAAGTGTCAGATCACTCAGGAAGAGTAACAAAATTCAAAGGGGCTATCACAAGAAAGCATCACTATTTTCTCCTTTCAGAAACACTATAAGTTAATATACGGTTATGTGAAAAGAAAGTATTTTTGAAGTGTTCACACTACTGCAAAAACATTAAATATAAGAAGTCTACAAGTAAAGCATTTGGGAAAACATTCTGTTTGCATTTTTCCCTGCTGCACTCAGTCAACATAAAAAATATCTAAGCCAAATATCCAATCTAAGTACAAATGATTTATAAGAAAAATATCAAAAAGAAAAATATATAAATGTCAAAAAAATATTCAGTCCATACACAAAATATACAAACCAAAAATAAATAAAAAATAAAAATAAATTTAATTAAATGACTCACCAAAATAGAGCACACTCTGGTGCAGTAGCCTCCAAACTGGCCCAGACAGGTTCCAGGCTGCTGCTGTGTTTTCTACCGACTCCCTCTCCCCTCTCCTAAAGAGGGGCCAGGGTGGGAAGAGAACTCCAAACTTGATTGGCTGGGTTCCTTCACAGAAACCCAGGCCTTTGTGTCCTGACCCCTCCTCCAGCCCCATCCCTTTTAGCATGCCAGCACAGCGAGGGCAACCATCCAAGCCACTCCCAGGACATCAGTCCATCAAAAGCAAGGGGAGGGGTCCTCCTGCTGCTGCCATCCTGGCCCCTCCCTGCTTCTCCTTCCATCTCCCCTCCCCTCTGCTCAACAGGAGCTGGCTGCTCATGTCCCACGACCAGCCCCCTCCCACATACACCCACCTCACTCTTCCTCCCTTCACTCACTCTCACGCCTGACTCTTAGCTGACTGGCACATGCACAAAAGTGCACAGAACTGAAAGGCACTGTGAGCTTCTGCGTATGTGCTTCAGATCTGGTGCACCTTGGCTGTCTTTGGTCTCGACACACCCGATCTGAGGAGCATGTGCAGAAGCTCACAATGCATTTCAGCTCTGTGTGCTTTTTTGCATGTGCCATCAAGCCCCTTCTTTCCACTACTAGCATGCCGAACAGCTGAGAGGCAGTTGGCAGGAGAGAGGAAGAGTGTGCAGAGGCAGGCTGGCTGGCTGTTCTGCTGCAGAGATGGGAAGGCAGGAGGATCAGGGTCTTTCCCCTTGCCTTTTCATGCACTGAGTGGCACAGCTGGGAACCGGCTTGGGCCAGCAGACTGGGCTGGCTGCAGGGAATTCGGGGGACGTAAGAGCAAGGAGGGGGTGTAGGAAATGGGTGATGTCCCCCCACCATTGCCTGCCAGCCACCCCTGCAAAGGAGAATGATCCAGATAAACTGGGAAGTTGAGGTCTACCACAGATCCATAACAATCACAGGATTCAGCACACATTCTGCTGAACCTTTACACTTATTCCAACAGCCTCTTTTGCAAGTATTGACTAATTAATAATCACACAAGCATATGAAGTAGATGCATATTACTGTCTCTATGGAGTTAATTGCAATAATATTGCTATAAAATATTATGACATGCAAACCCACTGATGATGTATAAATATATATTATATCTGAAAAAATAATTCAATAAAATGTTATATTAAAAAGGACCAGCTTTCGTGCACATTTCCCAAATAATACACAATGAATGAGAACAGCACATTAAATATTTGTTAATAAATGGAACGGTTGTAAAAGTTTTCAATGAAACATCAGTGATTCTTTATTATTGCTTAATCTTAACAGCACAAAACCCCAACATTGCCATTTTTCTAGTAGTAGCAAAAAAAAAAAAAAAAACTAATCAGTTTCTGATACTACCATCAGCTTGGTGCAGGTGGACTCCTGGGTTGACAGCAAATGCAACTAAATTGAGGGGGATAGTGCACAGGGAGGGATTAAGATTACTCAAGCCCATTATTTTATTAAATAAAGCAAAATAATACATTAATAAGATTAGAACAAAGCCTCAATCCATTACAAACAATATGACAGCTTGGGTGATGACCCTTTAAGAAGGGCTGCTCATTAACCTAGCCCCACCCTCTTCTGGGATTATAAAAACAGCAAGCCCCGACAATCAGGCAGTCTGCTTCTGGCAGGGAAAGCAGAAGAACCTGGTCTTAGAGCTCTGGTGGGGTCCTGAAACTTCAGAGTGCTGAGAGTTCTCGTGTGGGCTAACAGCTCATTAGGGATGGGCGAATAGAACCAAGTTCGAAAATTCGGTTCGGTTCAGAAATTCAGTTCGGTCGACCAAATTGATCGAGTTCGGTCCGAACTCCGAACATCCGACCAAAGTTCGGAAATTCAAACTCCATTGAACTAAATGAAATATTATCTTAATTAGGGATGGGCGAACAGAGCCAAGTTCAGAAAATCAGTTCGGTTTGAAAATCGAGTTCAGTTCGGAAGTTCGGTTCTGTCGACCAAACTGGTCGAGTTCGGTCCGAACTCCGAACTGCATTTGCCCATCCCTACAGCTCATTGCTGTGAGCTGGAAAAGTCTGAGATGAGGCCAGGGAGCAGGTGGAAGGCTTAGGGAGAGTGAGTTGGAGAAATGTATTTACTCTTTGGTTGATGCCGAGACTGCAAATATTGATGAAGGGAATTTGTAGCTTGGGGACTGTCTGAACCAGTCCTGCCAAGACTTTTCAGGTGGGGGGCTAGCTGACTTGCCACAAACATTATTTTATATTTAACTCCTGAAAAGTGTGATATTATTAGTTCTTCTTAGAGCTGCACCATATTTTAGACTAGCCAATACCACAGAGTCAAAATTTGTTTTTTCTAAAAAAAAACAGGTAACTCCAACCTAAACTACTACAATGTACAATCTATTTCCTGCCAATAATTGTATATCTGATTTTAGTAGAATTAGAACATTTTTTCTGATTAAAATCTACAGTAAAAGAAGAACATGAAAAATGAAAAAATATGTCCATGAATAACCTCCCTTTGCTTAAACTTTACTTTATGATTAACTGTACTAAGTCAGACTGCTGCCCGATAAAAGGTACACAAAACTTATTTACCGAAAATCTGCACTGTGAAACAATTCAGTGGCATATGTAAAAAACTGACAGCGATCATTACTGGTGCATCGTTTTTGACACTGCTGATAGCTGTCAGTGAATGTTAAATTATAATTTGTTCCTTGCATATCCAGTCCGGGATGCACTTCCTTGCTGCAAGCTGGAAAAAAAGGATATTACTTTTAAGTCAGTGCTGTTAGGAAGAACAGTGATTCATGTAAAGCAACCTGATCACCAATATCCACTGTCCTTAATGCATGTTGGATAGCACCTTACTTTACAAATATTTATTTATTTATTTAAATTTCTTTCCCTGCTCTTCCCACCAAAGGTGGCTCAGGGCAGCTTACAATGATAAATTAGACACACTGATGGCAGAATAAGATGTTACTTAATACAAGTATCATCAGACTCTAGGCCTAAATATGCAGTACCACACAGTGCAGAATGCATTGTTTTATGAACAAACAAAATGGAAACACAAGATTAGATTACACTGATAGTAGGGCTGGATCAAGAGCTGCTCCCAGTTCTCACAAGATTCTCATGAGAATCGAGAAATGTTACTGAGATCTCAACAAGATTTCAGCAATATTCCACAATCTGTCGAGAAAATTCAAAAAACAGTCTGCATATGCACAAAATGGTCATCGTAGCCATCCAGTGCATGTGCGGTCCTTTTCCAGTGCCATTTTGGAAAAGGGCAGGCACCCGGTCATGCATGTGCAGACCAGTTGCTATTTTCAAAAATGGTGCCAACACTCCCAGTACCATTTGGGGCAAAGGCTGCGCATGTGCAGAATGGCTCTGGTAGACCTTTTGCACATGCATAGTGAGTTTTTTTATTTTATTTTATTTTTTGTTCACTGTGAGGTGACTGCCTCCTCAGTGAACTTACCTCCACGCCTGCCCCTGCAGAGAGGGTGGCAAGGAGTCCTGGAGCAGCCCTGGAGAGAGGCAGCCAAGTGAGGGTTTTTTTTTTTTTTTTTAACAAGTACGGTGGGGGGGAGCGCAAGATTCTGTCTTTTCTCAGCAAGAGTCAGGGAAATTCTCGGCTCATTCTCATTTGAAAGAATGAGCCAAAAACCCTGATTTTCATCAGGAAAAGCAAGAATCCAAGAAGTGAGTATCAGCCCTAACTTATTTCTATGGGTGAAAATACATGGGACGATAGCCTGCACTAGCCCCCACCCCCATCTATTAGATGATCACCGGATGTTGGTCCACACCTCACCATGCATCCCCACTCACCACCACCCCACTCACAACATTGTCCAGGGATGTTGTGGGCTAAAATGCGCACCCACACATTTGCCTCCTGTCTATTAGGTTGCGTGAAACCACCTTGCTTCGAAGTTCGCCAGTACCATAGAATCACGGGACAAAAGCCAGAGCTTGTCTCCAAGCAGTGACCACTTCCTGTCCCTCTCTCCACTTTCATTCTCAATGGTGCCTTAAAAGCCCAGTGTACACCAAATTCAAATATGCATTGTCCCAGCTCGTCCAGATTTTCAGCACATTCCAAAGTTCACTGTTCCCAAACGGTTACCTTCTGCAGAGCAACTTCCACAGTTAATGGTAACTTAATGCACCAGGGGGGCTGCATTATTGGTGTGTTCATTCCTATCTAATTATGTGGGGTTTTGTTTTACTGGGATTATTTACATGTGGCCAGGAGATAAGGAAGAGCAACAGGCTATTCCCCAGGACATAGTAGGAGGAGGGAGGAAAAGAAACCATAGTGGGCTGGTGACAGAGGGAGGTGAAGGTACTGGAGATGACCGAGGGTGGGTGATGCAGCCTGGTCTAGGGCTGAAATGCTGTACCACTGCGGCAGCATTTACCGGCAGAAAGTGCTCTTCTGCACCAAGCAGCACAGTTAGGAAGGGAGCGATTTTCACGCCTTGCACTCGCGGCTTTCCGTGGTTGCTGCCGTGGTATTTTCGCCACTGTAGATTTCACACAGAAGAGGCAGGTTTGTCACAGTTTCCCCTTTCCCTTAAGCATGGCAGCTTTGTGATTCTCGCAGCAGTCAGGGGCATAGCCTCCATGGCGCGGGGGAAGTTGCTGCCTTGTAAACAAAGTTCTACTTTGAGAGACTCCTTCCATTCTCACTTGCGTGCCCTTCTCTTACAGGCATATACCAAACTCACTAGCTTAAAAAAACCACATGACCTTCACACGCCCCCACCCTGTATAAGGTACCTAAACCGAGCTGCCTTTGGGCAGGAGGGGTGGGATACAAGTTTTAAATAAATAAATAAATAAATAAATAAATAAACAAACAAACAAACCCAACACAGTTCCTTCCAACCCTAAGCAATTAGGAAGAAAATTCCATGCAGGGGCGGAAGGGTGGGTGCTTGTGAGAATGTTTGGCGCCATCTTGAAGAACCTTGTTTACAAGGCAGCAACCTTCTGTTCTCTGAGTGGCTCCTCCCATTCTCACAAATGGGAGAGTACCAAGCCTAGAACGAGGCAGTGGGGGAATTTTTTAACAAAATTACATTCCATGAAGGTTGGATCTACAGCCTGGGAGGGGGGCAGCAGGCAGGGGGCAGCCTGCTCTGGGCGGGTCCATTCAGCTGGGGGAGGGTTGGTTGTTCAGTGCTGTCTCTGTTAGAAGGATGGACAGATCCTCCCTCTTCCCTTTGTGATCGCACCATAGAGAGAAATGGAGGTGCAGAGCAGCTACAATGAGGCAGAGAGCCATCCTGTCAGGGGAGGAGGGGAGAAGGAACCTACACTAGCAGGAGAAGGAGGATAAGGGAACCTATACCTGGAGGGGGGTAACCTGTAGGAAGGGCCCAGGGAACCCAGATAGGAGAGATATCAGGAAGGAAAAACCTCTCAGTCTGTCTCTTGAGTGTTTCGAGACAGCTCTCGTCTTACCAGCCGGGGAACCCGGGCTCAGAGTGCACGGCTCATCATTGAGGTTACAGAAAGGAAAGAGAAAAGGGTCCCAGAGGGGAAGGGACAGAGAGGTTCCAAGATCAACAGAGAGGATACAGGCCAGGGAGTCGCGAGTTAAAGACAGCATGAGGGAAAAGCAAGGAAAGGAGGGAACACCCACTATAGAGAGATGAGGCAAAGCAAGACACAGCTAAGGGAGAGCAAGACCCAACAAAACTAAGAGGAACACACGCTAAGGGAAACACAAGGCCACGAGGAACGCAAACGGGGCAGGGATATGGGGGAGCACAAGGCAGTGGGGAACAGAGCTCTGGAGGAGCACAGAGCAATGGGGAACCGAGCTCCAGGGGAGCACAGAGCAATGGGGGCGGGGAACACAGAGCAACGGGGAACCAAGCTCCGGGAAAGCACAGAGCAACGGGGAACCGAGCTCCGGGAAAGCACAGAGCAACGGGGAACCGAGCTCCGGGGAAGCACAGAGCAACGGGGAACCGAGCTCCAGGGAAGCACAGAGCAACGGGGAACCGAGCTCCAGGGAAGCACAGAGCAACGGGGAACCGAGCTACGGGAAAGCACAGAGCAACAGGGAACAGAGCTACGGGAAAGCACAGAGCAACAGGGAACAGAGCTACGGGAAAGCACAGAGCAATGGGGAACAGACCTCCGGGGAAGCACAGAGCAATGGGGAGAACGCAGAGCACAACAGGGAGGGCAAGACTAACCAGACACCCAAACAGCCAACACAAAAGGAAAAAAGGTGCAGGTCCAAGGCTCACACATATACACAGGAACTCACAAGCACACTGGGAAAGGGAGACCCACTGACACAAACAGGAAAAGGTAGGGTGCACAAGACACACAGGGACTTTCACACAAGGGGTAAGAGCAGTTGCTCCCACAGCTTCCTGTGGCCACTCCATGGCATAAATGCTCCTTGTGGCCAATCAGGAAGCTGGGAGGCAGGACTAGGGAAACAGGGCACAGCTGGAGATGGGTGTGGCCACACAGGGGGCAGAGCCACAGGGGAGGACACAGGAAAAGAGGACTAAGCCACTACCAGCAACTAAGATAGCATCAGCCCTTAAGGTGGTGCTTCCCAACCCTCCAGGGCTGAGGGTTCAAGACCCAGCCCTGACACATCCCAGCAAAGGGAAATAATTTGTCCTTGGCACCCTAACGCACAAGAGACTTCCCAGAAGAGCAGGGACTCTTCCCCCCCCATCCCCTGGATCAGCATCAGGAGCCAGGCGCTCGACTCACTGCTGCTGGGGAATTCCTGCACTCTAAGCAGGACAGAGACAGCAACTAGTGTGCAAAGAGGTATAACAAAGATCAACTCTGGGTGCTGCCCTGTTTGTTGTCCCTCCTTGTGCACTAGTCTCTGTCCTGCTTAGAGTGCAGGGATCCCCAGCCCCAGCAGCAGCAAGAAAGCACCTGGCTCCTGATGCCGAGCGGGGAGTCCCTGCTCTTCTGTGAATTCTCTTGTGCATTAGGGTGCCAAGGACAAATTCTTCCCCTTTGCTGGGATGTATCTCTGCTTCATTGTAGCTGCTCTGCACCCCCATTTCTCTCTATGCGGCGATCACAAAGGGAAGAGGGAGGATCTGTCCATCCTTCTAACAGAGACAGCACTGAACAACCAACCCTCCCCTAGCTGAATGGACCCCCCAGGGCAGACTGCCGCCCTCCCAGGCTGTGGCTTAGAGTTGGCAGGAACTGTGTTGGGTTTAGGTACCTTATATAGGGTGGGGGGGGTGGACGGCACGTGGGGTTTTTTTAAGCTAGTGAGCTTGGTATATGCCGGAAAGAGAAGGGCGCGCAAGTGAGAATGGAAGGAGCCCCTCGAAGAACTTTGTTTGCAAGGCAGCAACTTTATCTGCAAAGGAGGGGACGGGGGGGGACTCTTCCCCCACCTGTGTAGCAGCACTGCGGGGCTACAACTGAGCTGTTTAAAAAGGCAGTGCCGGTGGTGCAAGAGAGACTCCTCCAGGACTCGGGAGCGGGGCTCCCAGCTCCCGCAGATGCCGCACATGCCTGGGGCCAGCCCTGATCACGGTCAGTCCCTTCCCAGGGCAGGGCATGGGCATGGGCACAAATGCGCCCCCCGCCCCGGTGGCTATGCCTCTGCAGCGGACTCTGAAGCAGGTAGTCAGAGTCACCCTAAGTTCATTCATTCAATGATCTAATATTCAGCATCAAGGTGAGTAAGGGACTCAAACTCAGTGGCGGAAGGCGGCATAAAACTGCTTGTGTTCACAAACTGCAGACATGTGACATCTGCAGATACTGGCAGCAGGTAATGCAGAATCGTGGAAATATCAGGGGGAAGTCGGGGGCAAGACACATTAAGTGCCGAGTTCTCGGAATGGAATGGCGGCACTGTAACAGCTGCTGCCGCTTCAGCCCTAACGTGGTCTGCTGAGTTCCCTTCTCCCAAATATTGAGGGGGTGGGAAAACAGGGAGGGAGGTCTCTATGCTTGTCACGGGGGCTCCATCTGCCTCTGCAGATTCTTCAGGTGCAGCCCGACCCAAGCAGGAACCTCAAGCACTGGGCACTGGGATTTAAAGTTTATATTGGTAAATAAACAATGGTTTCCATGTTTATTCTGGGGTTTGGGAGAGTGGTATGGCATAGTGATAGGCTGCTTTGGGTGCTGCAGGTTGGAAAGGAAAGAGGGTAGCATTTGCCCTGAAAACGGGTTGGGAAAGCGCCTCACTGTGCAGCTGATTTTCCTCAATAAAACATGCACTGACTCTTTCCCACCCACGTTTTAGCTTGACCTAGTTGTACCGAGCCCTCCTTCCCTAAAATAGAGCCCTCAGCTCATACAAGCCAGAGAACCAAATATGCTTTAAAAAGAAAGCAAAATGAAGGCAGGCAGTTGGCTTTAGTTACTGCTAATGAGCATGCTCAGACCAACTGAGCATGCTCAGTACTAGCAAGATAGAAAAATGTCACCCACAGCAGATTTTCTCACACATCACAGCCTTCACAAAGCTTCCTGCTGTGCAGCTGATTTTACTCAATAATTTTTCCTGCAATCTTCTCCCCCTCTGCACCATCTGTAGCATGAAACCTGCACTCTTCCCAGTGCAAATGTATCCCGTGCAATCTTCCCTGCTTTCCATCGTCTTCCATGCAGCCTGAAATCTTCCCTCCCTTGGTGTTTATAAAGTCACCCTCTTAGGCTCTTCCCCCTTTGCACTGGCAGCAACCTGCTCTCTCTGTATGGGATTTCCTTCCCATGCAATCTGCCCTCCCCAGGGCAACTCTGCCCATTTTTCACCATTCCCATTGCATACCTCTCCCCTTTGCTCTCCCCAGTGAAGCCTCTAATCTCCCCACTCCGACCCTGATCCCAGGTGGCTAGTAGACTGTTCTGGGAATCCATCCAGTGGGGAGGCTTCTGTACGAACCTCCTTCCCCCTGACTGACCTGTGTTCTTGTCCAGTGATGTCTTTGGTCAAGAGAGGGATGGGAGTCCTCCTAACAGCTCTCCCTGGCTTGGGAACAGGCTCACCAGTTTTATGGGGCAGAAACAACAAGGAGGGGTGGGGAGAATGAGAGTCCCAGGACAGGATGGAGCCCCTGATTCTGATCCCACCTGCACTGTTTTGTTCTTTTCTGTTTCTCTACAGTGTGTGACTGCACCTTGTACACAATAAGACCCTGATCCATGACTTCCATACACTGTTATAATAAATGTAAGCCACGCACCAAATGTTTTGAAAAGTGCTGGGAGGCTGCCTAGCTAGGATTGGCTGCAGGCATCAAGTGACCAATTACCATTATAATAGCCCGGAAGAAAGAAGCAGTTGATGCAATTTTCTTCCCATGGTTCACCATGGCTGTGAATCATGAGATGGGGGGTGGAAGGGTGGAGCACGGTACTTGCCCATCTATTAGGATACAAGGGCTAAACCTGTGAGTGATGTCTGGGTGGAGGATGCCAACACGCACATGACTACAAGCAGCGGGCTTCCTGTTTATTGGGATCTACACACTAAACATGTGAGTGGCGACTGCATGGACCGAACATGACTCTAGCAGGCTATTATCTCATTTATAAACAGCCTCTATTTATTTCTCTGCTCTTTCTCTGAAGTATTTGCAGTGTGCTACACAACATAAAATGATATATGGAGGCAAAGTAGTTTGGATGAAATTTATTGGACCATCTTCTGGCTAGTAGGAAAAAAGAGCAGCCTGAAGGAAGGCCCAGTATGGCTTGAAAGCTTCAACAATCTCACCAACAGAAGTTGGTCCAATAAGAGATTATTTGAACTACTTTGTCTCCATCTATTACTTTTTGAGACCAATATGGAAACCACACTCCCTCTCAGGCCCTTTTCAAACGGGCCACGGAGGGTGGGGGGGATGGGTGTGCGCCCATTCCCATGGGCACACACTCATCTCCACCCACGGAGCAACCGGCATTGGAGCTCATTGCTCTGTGCGTGAGTGATGGGTGGAGGTGGCTGGAGATGGATGGAGCGCGGGAGCGTGCATGCACCCCCACTCATCGCAGGCACCGTTCCTATGGGCACCCACTCATTCCCGCACACACCTGCCACAGCATTTGTACGGGTGTTCCCCCCCCCCCCCACATGTGTATGAGGCTGGGCACTCGTGTGAAAAGGGCCTTAGTTTCTAGACAACGTATGATATATTGTGTACAGTACAACACAGTGTAAAGTTTGAATTAAAATAGCTTACCTTACCATTGATTAGAGTGTAACATTGTTTTAAGGAATGTCCAGAGATTGCACCTTCCATGGCCAACTTTGGCAATATTTCAGTATAACTGTCTTTCAATAGGCAGGTAAACCTGGGTAGTTGTTTTTTTTAAAAAAAATACAAAGAAAACAACATTATTCCAGTAAAAGTATCACCAACAGCTCAAGTTCATGAAAAAGAGAAGATATGTGCAATGATCAAAACAAGGTGTTGGGGCTTAGGCTGTGTTCCCACCTGCGGTGGTGGTGGCAGCAGTGGGAGGGGCGAGGGAAGACGCAGCAGCGCAGAGGAGCCAGCTGACGGGAAAAGTGCCGGTGCGAATGGGGATCTGCCACGGCTTCTCTTGCGCGTGTCAGGGCAGAATTTTGCACCCTGACATGCGCAAGAGAAGCCACGGCAGATCCCTGTTTTCACTGGCTCTTTTCCCGTCGGCCGGTCCCTCCGCACTGCTGCGTCTTCCCTCGCCCCTCCCTCTGCCGCAGGTGAGAACACAGCCTTAGACAGCTTTTTATAAGGCTCTTTTACACTCAGTCATGGAATGAAAATTATTATTGCACCCATTCCTTATCTCTTGTCTTATACATAGCCCTTTGTGGAGGGACAGGTTTTTTATTATGTGTTTGTATAATGTCTAGCACAGTAGAGACTGATCAGTGAGCTCTCCTGTATTGATTACAGTCAGAGCTAAAGCGAATAGCACATTTTGTATCTGTGGGTAATACCCGACATTTCAGACAACCTATTCGGTACCTGATTAGTACCCAAATACCAAGACAGGTACCCGAGTAACAAAATATGGATGAATCAATCCTGGATCAAT
The DNA here is from genome assembly GCA_003113815.1 of Sphenodon punctatus. Classification (NCBI taxonomy): domain Eukaryota; kingdom Metazoa; phylum Chordata; class Lepidosauria; order Sphenodontia; family Sphenodontidae; genus Sphenodon; species Sphenodon punctatus. The sequence goes on along the minus strand of QEPC01001717.1, from coordinate 3,568,921 downwards.
CAGCTGACCTCATGTATATTACAGAGACCTGGCTGGACACTGAGTTGGGGCCAATTTTGGCTGACCTTGTTTCAGCTGGGTACTCTGTACAGCACCACCCTAGACCAGAGGGGCAGGAAGGCTGTGTAGTTGTTATTTTTAAGGACACCTGGTCTGTGAGGAGGTATCCAGTGCAGACTATTTGGCGCATGGAGGGGATCCATCTGATGATCAATTTGGCTGGAGACAGATTGGGGCTGCTGCTTGTATACTGTGCACCTACCTGTATTAATTATTTATTAATTATTATTATTATTATTAACAAACATTTATATAGTGCCAGCAGTGTACCTGGCAATTTACAAGGTAATAAAATAGACACGGCCCCTGCCCCGAGGGCTTACAATCTGAGAGACAGGAGCTGGGGGAGAGACATAGGAAGGCGAACAGAGGGAGAGACAAGGGGTCTAACATTCATGAAGATGCAAGGTCTCAAGTGCACGTACTTGACTTGGTTACATTGAGAATAACAGCAGGCAGATCCATGTGGAAAGGATAAGGGTACACAGACCATAGATATAGGAAATAGTGGATAAAAGGGTCAGGCAGAGCAGAGCGAAAGAGGTGAGTTTTAAGGAGAGATTTGAAGGTATGAAGGGAGGGGGTAAGGTGGATGGGGACAGGGAGGGAGTTCCAGGCATGGGGGGCAGCATCCCTACACGTCCTACATGAGTTGGTGTCAGAGATGGTCTTTCAGGCTCCAAGGACCTTAGTCCTGGGGGATTTCAACATCCACGCTGACATCAACCTTGAGGGAGCGGAGCGTGAGTTCATGGCCGCCATGACAACCATGGGACTGTCTCAGAGGGTTGTGGACCCAACGCATGATGGAGGACATACCCTTGACCTAATATTCTGCACTGGTCTTGAGGTGGGGGATCCGGTGGTGGAGGATGTATCAACTACACCCTTGTCACGGACAGATCATTATCTCCTCCAGACTGATCTCCTGGCACATGTCTGCCCCCAGAGAGGTGTAGGACCAGTTCGGTTGGTCCACCCCCAGAGACTTATGGAACCAGAGAGGTTCTGGAATGCCTTAGAGGAATTGTCTCCTGATCTCGAGGACCGCTTGCTCGATGACCTCGTTGTCTTCTGGAACAACTTGTTGACTGAGGCCATTGTCTGAAAAGCTCCCAGACGTCCACTTCCAGAATGCCAATGACACGGGTCCCCTTGGTTTACAGAGCACCTGCACCAGATGAAGCAGGAAGGATGGTGGTTGGAGCGCCGATAGGGCCAGAGTCGTGCTGAAGCCGACCGATTGTGACATAAAGCTAGTTTAAAAGCTTATGCTGTGGCGGTGCGGACAGCAAAGAAAGACCTTTTCTGCCCTCATAGCATCCGCAAAATCACGTCCAGTGGAGCTTTCCCAGGTGGCGCAGGAGCTGGTCAGTCCAGCCTCTCTCCGCCTGAAACTGGAATCTTCCAGTGCCCGCTGTGACATGTTTGTTGACTTTTTTGTGGATAAATTCACTCAGATTCACCACGACTTCGATGCTGCACTTATAACAGTAGGTGAACCTGAGGGGGTGGAGCACCCACCTTGTCCTATTTCATGGGATCAATTTCAGTGGGTGTCACCACTGATGCAGTGGATATCCTTGGGGCTATAAGGGCCACCTGCTGTGAATTAGATCCGTGCCCGTCCTGGCTGGTCAAGGCCTGCTGGGAGACATTAGGGCCATTGCTGGCGGGGGTTGTCAATGCATCCCTTAGGAAGGACTTCTTCACTCGAAGAAGAACAGAAGGTTGCTACCTTGTAAATAAGGTTCCTTGAGATGACTCCGAACATTCTCACAAATACCCACCCTTTTGGCCTCGCATAGAATTTTTTCCTTCTATTTCTAGAAAGGGTTGGAAGGAACTGTCATTCTGAGAGGGAGCACACTTTTTATACTACAGGAGCTTGAGACCATCATGTGGCTATTATTTGAATAGGGTGAGCATGCACAACCCAGTTGTGAGAATGTTAGGTGCCATCTCGAAAAACCTTCTTTACAAGGCTACAACCTTCTGATCGGCACATGGGGAGGAGCTGTTTGTAAACAAACAGCTTTATCTCCCAGTCTGATCGCTGCAGCCCTCGGAGGGGAGGAGGGGGCATGTGTCAGCTGGCAGGGGGAGCAGGGCAGGGGGGGAACCAAGCCAGGACAAGTGGCTGCCTGGGCTTTGCTACCAATGGGGGTGGGGG
>QEPC01001717.1:3532708-3552635 GCA_003113815.1 Sphenodon punctatus | reverse complement strand
GGGAGGGGGAGGAATTTATTCCATTGGTTTCAATGGGGACACAGCGCCCCATTGAAACCAATGGAATAAATCCGGTACCGGTATACCGGATTTAATCCGGGAATCCGGTTTTCGTGGAACCGGTAACCGGTAAATCCGGTAGCCGGTAATGGGCCCGGGGTCCCACCCCTACTGTTTAGTACCTGACCCATTTTGACAGTTATGCCCATATTTGTGGGTCCCCATTTCAGCTCCAATTAGAATACAAATAATAGTAATAAAAATGGCAGCTACAGAGTGTCTTGCATAGACTTTCTGCTCCCTCCCAACACAGGTAGTGTTCTGAGATGGGGAAATGTAGGCATTCAAAAACTCCCAAGCACTGTAATACACAGTGCACGTTGTAGATAGACACTGCCCCATTCTGGAGCAGTGAAGAGCACAACCACCCATCCAGGCAGGAGGTTCAAAAGCCTCCTGACTACGGGGGCAAAATACAACACTGGCCAGGCAGTCCTTGCCATGATAGGAGCCAAAAAATTGCGATTGTGCCTCATCGCAAGAGGGAAGAACCTCCTTGGTGAGCCCACCCAAACCCAGTGGATTTAGAGGAAAATCCACGACAGAAGAACCTCCTTGTTGCCTTCCCTCACCCCACATGTACAAAGACAGAAACCAAAACATGCTCCAGCCCATAATAATCCACCAGTAGAGGGCTCTGTTTTCCAACTCTTCTCAATTCAGCCAGGTACTGTGTTGTATAAGTAGAATTGTTCTCTTCGCTGTCAATAGGAAACATTACTTGCTACTTAGTTGTTCCACCTCTGCTAATTGGGGAATATTTGCACACAAAAGGTTTTGCTTCATGTTCCTTTCCAAACAAGGTTATCAAATATTTATAAATCATACTTTCTCCAAATTTCCTTTTGTCAGAATCAATAACTAATAATTCCTTATTGAGGGAAAAACTCATTTAAATCAGTGCAATTTACTTTAAATATAAAAAAAGCTGGAGCACTACCTTTCTGAATGTTGATATACTACTAGGCCAGAAATAAAGATGTATGAGTTATGCAGAATTAAATTGGGGACAAGCCAAGAAGTTTTATAAGCCAAGAAGAGTAGGCTTGGAACTACCAATGGCAAATCTGGAAAGGGGGCACCATTGGATTCATTTCCAAGAAAGAGAGAGGGGCTCCGTTTCAAAGGTTTGTTAAATGCAATTTTAGATTGAATGGCATTTAGATTTAGAAAAGAAATGTGTAATTGCACTTATCAGACAAACTTGTTCCTCGGCTACAAGATTCACCATTATGCTCTTGGGTTTGAGTTCAATAATTACTTCATTTTCTTGGTTAACATTATAAACTGACAGACAGCATGGTGACAAGAGCTGGAAAAAATTATACATAAGAAACAAATAAAAAATTGCTACATAGAGACATGGACATGATACCTTCTTGCAGCATCTTGTTTCCAATTTGCTGGCAGATAGGTGAACAACAAACACCTTGGGTGGTAAGTGCACACTATTCGACAGTGTTCGACACTTGGTGTAAAAACTGTCAACAGATCTCCTCCTTGGAAATATGTGTTTTCGTAGATCTGAGTCATACATTCTGATATTGAAAAGTAAGATGCATTAGTCAGTGTTAATTCAGATGCTGTTGTCACACAGTGAGGTGACCAAAAGAGAGTGGAGTTACTCTGTTCACCAGGATGCCTTCTGCTACTGCAGGAATCTCAGACTATTTTTTGAAACATCCAGTGCTGGGAACAGTTGGATACTGGACTAGATAGAGTTGAAACAAATAGGTTGTTTTGCATTCACAAAAATTATTCACATTTTAAGACAACCCTCTGGATATCCAAATAATTACACCAAAATGGATATTCAGATACCTGCATACTCAGACATTCTGGTTCAGTAATGTTGATGTTTCAGCGCTATTGCACATCCAAAAGCAAAGTAACAGAAATACCAAAATATTAATAACCAAACCAAAGCTCGAAATAACCTAGATATTGGATTTACGAAATGGAGAGTGGCTCATATCTGCTCTGAGGGATCTGAATTGAAACAGGTGAATTTGTCAGATAGATACAGAATTCACCACCGATATTTGGTTTTGGTTCTAGTCTGATCCAGTGCAGAAGCTCCTATGTCCCACAGTTTTGTGGATGCTACCGTAGGAGGAACATGTATTGCACAATTGCAGTCAGGGCTCATCTCCAAGCTCACCAGTTCTGCCAAGGGCAAAGAGCGACTTCCCCAAATAGTTTCTGTGTTTGCTCTGCTTTTCTGACATTACAAAGTGCTTGTTAATTTGTGAAGCTGATTTCTATTGAAAACACCAGTTAAGTAACTACTACTCTCTTTTGAGCAGCTCTATCTGCATGAACCCACACTTCAAATACTAAAGTCCTCCAGTAGCTTCACTCCAAATACAGCACACTTTATACATAATAAAGATCACATTTGTCTGTTAGACTGCCACTGTATCCAATCAAGTCCCATCCTGCTTGAAGATTGTGTATAAATTAGAGATTATAAAACTATTATGCATTCATCTTAATTTACTGGTAGAATAATCATTACAAAAAACAAGGTGGACTGTATTTTGTAATGGAGTTTTGCCAGCCAAAGAAAGTAAATCATTAACACATGCTGGTCTTTCCCATGATCATTGTTTTTCAACTATTTCAACAAACTTCTACAGAACCGCAATGCACAGTATGAGCAAATGGCTTTAAAGAGATTGATGCTTCTCACAGTGAGTCCTTCAATTTAATAATATGTAAATGTTACAGAGGGATGCTACTGGTGGTCTGAAGGATTTTTCTCACCTATTACGTAAAAGCATAACAGTTGTGCATAAAATGGAACGTGTAAATAAGGCCACAGCTTCTAATTCAAGGTTAGTTTCGGGAACCTAGGCCAAAATTCTACACACACACCCTTCCTCCAGCGTGCTAGCAAGGGATGGGACAAGGGAAAAGAAGCCACAGGCATCTTCAGCTGCTACACTGGTTCCTTGGCAGCCTTTATCAAAGTCGTAACAAGGATTCCAATCAGTGAGGCCCACCTACCTTCTTCTCTCACCCACCAACCTAAGACTCTCCCTCCCACTCCCACTCCACCTGACTGTAGCTTGACTGGGGATTTCCTCCCTTTCTCTGGTGCTAGCTAGGTCTTCTCCCTTACCTTGCTTCCACACCCCCACCATCCCCTTAGCTCTGCACTGCTCTAGGTCCACCTGAATCCTAACTTATATGTAGGAATTAGACCAGCACCAAGCCAGAAGCCCAGGATCTTAGGAGATTCAGGAGTTGGGCTGTGTACGCCTCACCTGTGATAGGTAAGGATTTAGATGCTTGTTTTCTAAATTACTAGAGGCCTGAGTCCGATATCACTTACACAAATTCCATACAACTATTCTATTACAGTCACTTACTTCTGATTTAAAACCTTGTCACAGAGCAGAGCTTGACCCACTGAAAGGGCTCAGATTATACAAGTGAGATTTGAAATCATGATTCAATGGACTACTCCTAAAGGAAGGTATCAGAATCTGGGTCCACCAGATTCAGTTTCCCTTACAAATACTCACTGCTATCATAAAGGTTAATTCTTCTAGTCTTATCTTTTAAAACAGGAAAATGGAGCCTCAGGATCAGGTGACAAATACAGTCAACAGCTAGTTTTTATGTGGCTGTTTTCGTTCCTGGATCTGGCCCCTGGATCCTGCCCACCAGAACTGAAAAACTGGACTCCGGGTAAGGAAGTGGGAATAAGAGTAAGCATACAAACATAGGGGGCAGATCCCTGGCACAGATCCATGATGCAGTCCCTCATCTTTCTGCACACACCCCTCCCTCGCAACTTCTATGCAGGCCTTGGAGTTTGTACTAATTTTGAAAGTGGCCCCATAGAAGGAAAAGGTTCCACACCCTTGTTTTAACATTTTCATTGTTATTACAATTATGTTACATTCGATATTTTGTCCTTTTAAAATGTCTACTCACCACTATAAACTGATGCAAATAAGAAAACAAAATAGAATGTTTGATAAATCCAATCCATCCTAAAAAAAAAAATATATGTAAAAAACCGTTAATAAATACACTTAATTTATTTTTAATTTATTTTCTTATACTTTTACCCCGCCCCTCTCACTCAAGCTGACTCGGGGTGGCTCACATATAAAAGAAACAAAAATACATTATAAGTACAAAAATACAAATATAAATATAAAATACAACTGTGATACATAAAATTCACCATGATCTGCGTAAAAAACCTTATCCAACTCTGCACAAACCCATCCCACTCTCACTCTCCCCCTCCCACCCCCCGCCAAACACCTGATGGAAGAGCCAGGTTTTACAGCTTCATCGGAAAGCAAGGAGATCTGGGTTGAGGTGAATCTCAGCCAGAAGAGCATTCCACAGCGACAGTGCAGCCGCCAAGAACACCCGCCTGTCTGTTCGGACCTGTCGATAGGTGGCCCTCAGCTGGATTGTTTTATAGGGGGAGGAGGGAGTATTTCAGGAAGAAGTTTGAAGTAAACCCGGGTGAGGAGGAAAGGGCCAATTGCCAGCAAGAACTGTATAACAATTTGGAAATGTTCCTGGTTAAGAACAATTAGTGATATACATCTCAAAGCTAAAAAGGAACAAAGCACCTGGGTCAGATTTTTTACCCACAGAAATTTTTAAGAATTATGCAGCTTGGTGGAACCTGGTGTTCAGATCCCTATTTTACAACATTATGATAAGGGACTTTTGGCTTATGAACTAGAAGCAAACAAAAGTGGTCCCAATATTTAAGAAGGTGGATAGGTCTAACGTTGGGTAATTTTAGACGTGATGGGCACGGAGGCCCGCCACGCTCCATCATGGACCAGGATCTGTTTCGGATCCCGGTCAAGAATCAGGCCGGCCGGCCTTTAGACATGCCGGCCTGATTCCAGAGGGGGATCAGGGAGGGGGCGGGGCTGTGCGATGCTACATGTGGCCGCACAGCCCCGCTCCCCCGCGCTCCACCGGCTGTCCACCCTCCGGGAGACAGGTGGGCACAGCGGCCAATCCAGTCGCTGCACCCGATCCCATCCCATGGTCAGGACCACAATCCGGCCGGGCTGAAGGTAACGGACATTATCTTCAGCCCATTCCGAATTGTGACCAATCCAACCACGGTTGGGGTCTGATCCCACCACAATTCTGGACATCCGGCCACCCGGAGGTCCAAAAACATGGTCAATTTGATTCCCGTCAGAGATTCACCTAAGATTCACCATGGTGAACATCTGGCAGAAATCAAATAGATGTTACGGGACAAACGGCCACCACAGGGGAGTCACTGTGGTTGACCGTGGTCTCGTAACGTCTAAAAATACCCGTTGAGTGCTATAGGCCAATTGCCCTGATAAATATTCCAGTTAAACTTTAACGGAAAACACCTCTTTTTCCATCTGCAAACCTGGATTCTAAATGATAATATACTTGGAGAAGAACAGGCAGGTTTTCGATCAGACTATTCTACTATAGACCACTGCTTTACCTTTACTTACCTGATAGCCAAATACTCAGGTGAAGGGAAACGTCTGTATGTGGCCTTTATGGATTTAAGAAGAGAATTTGACTCGGTAAAAAGACGGCGTTTGTGGAAGAAACTACAATAATTAAGGATAGATGAAACTTCTGCAATTAATAATAAAATATCATCTAGATCTAACAGCAAAAATGCATTATAGAACAAGAGGGGAATTGTCGGACCCCTTTAAGGTGGAAAGGGGTGTCCGTCAAGGATGTCCACTGGTACCAGCACTGTTCATGCTCTTTTTATATGATTTTAAAAGTTATTTGACCGATTAGAAATTATATGCCCCAAAATTATTAGCTCAAAATGTTCCCTGTCTGTTATACGCCGGTGATACGGCCCTGGTAGCCTTTTCCAAAGTGGGCCTACAGAGAATATTGGATAAATTCCAGCTATACTGTGAAGAGAGTAGTTTGGATATTTAATGTAGGAAAATCTAAAGTAGCGGTTCTGGGGGGCAAGAAGCGGCACAAATTACTAATAAAAGACAGGGTACTAGAAGTAGTGAATAACTTCCCTTATCTGGGAGTGACATTTTCCTTTAATGCTTCCTAGAATTAGCAAATTAAGAAAGTCAGACTTAAATTGCAACAAACAAGTGCCAGAATCTTCAACTTTTATTCTAGATTTGCGAAAAAGTCACGGGCAGAAGCCCTGAAGGTGGGCAATCTAAGAATTTCTTCTTCAGTTTTAAATAGGGCTGAACTGTTTGGGATTAATGGGAAATACACAGAGTGTGTGGAATCTATCCAGAATACCTTTATAAAAAGACTGTTAGAAGTCTCTCAAGGTACGTCAGGAGCACTGGTCCGTTTAGAGCTGGATTCAGCAAGCATGAAGGTCAAAGGCATATCAAGAGACAAATCCATTATTGGCTCAGAATCAGACAGTTGCCACCTTCTAGGTATTCAAAACTTTGCTTGATGGACTACTGGAATTCCTCGAATGTCAGATTCCAATGGATGATGGAAATTAAAAAGACCGTATACATTAATAGTCTAGCGGACTGCTGGAATACACCAGACAGGATCTCACTCCCTCAGGAAAAAGAAATAATTGATAGATGTCTAGAGAACATAGAGCTGCAAAATGATATCGCAACCATGAGACAGGCTAAGTGTGTCCCTCTTTTTGGTCTTTAAAAACAACATGGGTATGTCCTCCTATCTGTTTTTCCTAACCAATTATTGACTTAGGAAAGTAATAATAAAACTACGTTTCAATCAGATCAAATCTGCTGCGATTACAGGTAGATGGAACAAGGTTAATTATGACCAGCTTCTGTGTTCTTGTTCTCAAAAAACAAGAAAGATGCTGATCATCTTCTTTGGCACTGGCCCTTTTATAAGGATGAAAAGGGACGAGTACTTGATCCCTTGGTAGTGCAGTTGAAGGGTTTTACAACACAGCTTAAAACCTTGTGGTTACTCCAAAGCGATACAATGGAAACCCTGAAAGCATTGGGGAATTTTTTATTGTTAATGGAGAAAGAAAAGAAAGCTAGAAGCCTAGACTTTTAAAGGTTTTAATATTTGGTCTAGATCTGTTCTGTTTTATGGTTTCTTTTTTCTGTCGTAATATGATCTGCCAGTCTGATTTTTTTTGTTTTTTTCTATTGATTTATGGCACAATGAGGCATTTTTCTTGGCTGTTATTTCAGTTGTTTGGCATATGCCATAAATACAAAATTGAACTGAATTGGCCCGTCGATAAGACGGGACCTGCAGGAGGGCACTCCTAGATGACTGCAGGGGCCACCAAAGGCCCAAAGGGTGAGGTGATCTTTCAGGTAAGCAGGGCCCAGGCTGTGTAGGGCTTTAAAGGTCAAAAGCAGCACCTTCTTGAATCGATCCAGGAAGACAATAAGCGGACCGTGCAATGCTCGGACCACTGATTGGATGTGTTCCCTGCAGCCCATCCCAGTAAGCAGACGAGTCGACACATTTTGCACCAACTGCAGCTTCCGAACCATCACCATGGGCAGCCCCACATAGAGCACATTGAAATAGTCCAGTCTCGAGATGACGAATGCATAGATGATGGTGGCGAGATCGGAGTCTGAGACACATGGGCAGAGTCTCCTTACCAGACGTAGTTGGCGAAAGGCGTCCCTAACCATAGTTGACACCTGGGAATCCAAGCACAGCTGCGAATCCAGGGGCAACCCCAGGCTCTGCACAGATGAAACCAATGGAGGGCAAACACCCCCGATAATGGGAGTGTTCCCCTCCCCCAGATCACTGACACATGCACGCATCCCAACATCACTTCTGTCTTGTCAGGACTGAGCTTCAATCGGCTCGACCTCATCCAATCCCCCACATTAATGAATGTGACATAAATAATCCTAAACAGCAGTACACGTGGACCTTATTTTATATTATTAAAAATAAATGCAGTGTCACCACAGACAGATAGAATGCCATGTCCGGTATCTTTACACAGAATAGTGTGCATCAGCAGCAGTTCTTTTCATTAGTTCTGACTACAAGAGCGATTTAAATTTTACAGTACCATGCAGTTAATTCTGGATTTATACTGGCATCAACTTTGCTGGATTTCAAGCCCTGACATACAGAGGGGGAAAAAGCCACTGATGACACTTTCAGCCCCGCGCTGACATGCGGAGCTTGGCATAAGTTTCCTGGCGGGGAATTCACTGGCCCCGGTAATATGGGCAGGTGGCCTTGGAGACTCAAATTTGTCCCTCTAATTTGTAAATTCCAGAATTGTCAAGTGTCAATGACACTAAGAATGAATTTCTGTATGTTTTATTATGTGAGCAGACCCTATCTATATTGTACACATATCAAATCCTGCTTATTACATCTGAAAATTCATACACGGTATAAATCTTTATGTCTTCATGTCTAAGAAAAATCGTACAGCTAATTAAAAAAAATATCAAATGGTCATTTTATTTATTTTTTATTTTATTTTATTTTTTATTTTACAAATGTATATCCCGCCCCCTCCTGCAATGCAGCTCGGGGCGGCTGACAACAGTAATAAAAACAATTAAAATTACTTAAAATATAAATATAAAATACATCAATAAAACAGGGCTAGAAAACAATAATGAATAAATAAATGGGCGGGGGATTAAAATCACCCCCTCACCCTCCCTCCCAAAGGCCTGGGCAAACAGCCAGGTCTTACAGTTCCGCCGAAATGTCATACATTAGGTATGTAAAACAACCCATAAACAAGTCAATACATTCTGAGCAATGCTTTAATCCTAATATAGCAGTTAAAATGTTGAAGTTATTTACCTGAAAACACAGGTTTTCTAGCTGTACTTCTTTTAGTTGCAGCTGAGGAGAAAATGTGTGTACTCTACAAAATGAAACAAAAAAAGAGGAATCATTCGAATTGTGTTAAATATTACTGCACATGCAATGTTTGTCTATCTTTAATATTTACTTTAAATGGGAGCCCACACTGTCAATATTGTTTCTGTCTTTGGAACTAGATGTCCGGCTGGCTTAAATCAGCCCCACTCTACTGAAGTCCATGTGGCTACACAGATTTACACTTCTTGGGGGTGCAGCCTTTTGCTTTTAATACATGTCTCTGTGATTTGCATTAGTGCAGTCCCCTGCTACTTACTAAGGAAATGCATACATTAGGAAAGGGAGAACCAACATTTAAGCTTACAGAAACCTTCATAACATTAAACATTCTTCCTCCTCATTCCCTGACAGACACAGACAGAAGAAATTGGTCCCTTCCTTTTCCCACATCAATATAAACCCCCTGATTCTCAAAAAAAAATAAATTTCGCAAAATGTATTCAGCCCTAGCTTTCACCAAGGCTGGTTACAGTTTAAATGATAAGTGAAATAAAAATGATCACAAAATAAATAAAATATAAACATCATCCTATATACATATTAGCTTCTCCTAAAAAGTATTACAGGCATATCAGATGGTATTTCTGTTTGCGCTGTTCAGCCAAATAAGCAAAGTTTGCCACTTTACCAACAGGAAGAGTCATCCTTTTGTTGAAGCAGCCAAATAAGCTGTTCACCACTAGAAAAATAGACAAGTTTTCTTAGCAGCGGTCTAAGCCAGGCATCTCTTAAGTCTTTGTAAAATGAGCACTCTAGGACATAATGCACAGCACCTTCAATGACACCTGCCCAGCAAGAGCAAAGTCTCAAGTGCCTGGGTATCTGGCATCTTCTACATGCAAGCCTTGTTGTGGACATTTGTTCGAGGCGGAGTCTGCAGTCCTTTAACCTTTCCCTCTAAAATTCATTGACCAATAATGTTTCATAAAACCAACAACCTTCCATACAGTGGAGCAATGTGACAAGCACAAATGGTAGCAAAATCATTTTGGCAAGCAATATCCTCACGCTCTGTGAAAATAAAAACATATCCTTGGTTGAAAATCTATTATCCATAAAAAGTTAACCCAGCCCACAAGAAGTAAGAGTTTGTATATAACAAACTTTATCCAGAAGGATTACTCGGATCGTAGCCTCTCGTAATCGTCTCACACACCCATCTTTGGGAATCCGATAGGGGAAAGGGCAGAGATTTTAAACCCAAATCCTAACAGCCTCTTTTTAACAGCAGTCTAAAGCGCCTCAGCATCAGTCTCCAAAAGAAGAAAGGAGGCAGAAGTGGAAGGAGGAAGGCCAAGTAAATTGCACAAAAAATTATTCTATAAAATATCAATATCTCCATCAACTGCATAACCCCAACTGCATAACCCCTGCATAAGCCCCAGATAAAACCAACCTGTGAAGAAACTTTAGAGGTAAAAGCTGTCAGGGCAGCAGGAGTAGAACACCTTGCAAATATATCACTTAGCCACTTGATGGCCAGCGCTGACTGAGATCCCCTTTGGTTAAGCAATTTAATGTGGGTTGACCAGGAAAGAGAGGAGGCTAAAGTAATTCCCAAATACTTAAAACGATTTACCTCTTCCAATCTATTAGCACCAACATGCCAGAGGTATTTCTTTTTGCAATTTCCTCACGTAAGCACTTTGGTTTTAGAAAAATTAACATTCAAGTTGTTAAAAGTACACAGCTGGACAAACTCTGTAAGAGCTCTCTGCAAATTTATTGGTGTCCTAGATAAAACAACAGCATTGTTTGCTTACATTAGGAAGGGGGGAGGGGGGGGAGTATATAAAAGATAAGGGGATGAAAATCTGAATCAGACAAGTCACAAACAACATCATTCACATATAAATTGAAAAGTCATGGTGCCAAAATACACCCCTGACAAACTCCTTTCTTCAGTTAATTTTTTTCCATCAGCTCACCCTGAAGTCCATATTTAACCTGGGCCAAGGTACCCTCCTAATATGTTACAGTCAAACTCAGTAGAGGGGGATCTATGCCTAACCGTACTAGCTTACCCCATAGAATACTCCTATCCAAGGAATCAAAAGCAGCACAAAGGCCAATGCAAACAATGAAGCCCATATTTAACCTGAGCCCAGGTACCCTCCTAATATGCTGCAGTTAAACACAGTAGAGGGGGATCTATACCTAACCCGCCGATCCCATCGCCCCCCTTCCCCTCATCTTATCCCCATTTCCTGTCTCCCCCCTGATCAACTCCCATTCTCCTGTTCCCTCTGGAACGGTCGCTCCTCTGCTAATAAAGCTCCCTATATCCATGATCTTTTCTTCTCTCGCTCCCTTCACCTTCTCACCCTTACTGAAACCTGGATCTCCCTCACCAACTCTGTCACCCCTGCCACCCTCTCCTTTGGAGGTATCTCCTTCTCCCACCAGCCCCGCTCCGATGGCCAGGGTGCTGGCGTAGGCCTCCTCCTCACCTCTTCCTGCCAGTTTCAACCCCTCCCCCCTCTCTCTCCTTCGAGGCTCACTCCATATGCCTCTACTCCCCTCTCCACCTCTGTGTTGGTGTCATCTACCGTCCGCCCCCCCTCCCTGGCTCCCTCTCCTCCTTTCTCTCCGCATTCAAGTCCTGGCTCACCTTATTCCTCTCTGACGACATCCCCACACTCATCCTTGGAGACTTCAATATTCATGTTGATGCACCCTCTCAGCCATGCATCACTCGCTTCCTCTCCTTTAATCTCCACCTCTGGACTAGCTCCCCCACCCACACTGATGGTCACTCTCGGGATCTTGTGCTCTCTAGGAACTGTTCCATCTCTGATCTCTCCTTCAAGCCCCATCCCATATCTGACCATTTTCTTGCCTCCTTCAACCGCTCCCACTGCTCCCTCTCCTCTTCCCCATCCATTCCACAATCTGCAGGCCATTGTGCTCCAGGACTTTGCCTCCTCCCTCTCTCCTCTTCTCCCCTCAGTCTTCTCCTCCTCCTCTCCCGATTCTGCCATCTCCACCTTCAACTCCTCACTCGCCTCCACCCTCACCTCCCTTGCTCCCGTCTCCTCCCACCCAGCTCACTCCCGTAACCCTCGCCCTTGACTCACCCCCACCATTCGCCATCTCCGCTCCTTCACCCAGGCTGCTGAATGCCTCTGGCTCAAATCCCACTACCACGCTGACTTGTCCACTTCAAATTCTGGCTCTCATCGCTCAATTCTGTTATCTCCCTCGCTAAACAGCAGTACTACGCCTCCCACATTGAGTCCTGCTCCCAGGACCCTCGCTGCCTCTTTTCCACCTTTGACTCCCTTAAACCCCCCTGCCCTCCTCCTCCCTCTTCTCTCTCCGCTCAGGATCTTGCTCTCTTCTTCACCTCTAAGATCAACAAGATCCACCTTGAAATCGCTTCCAAGTCCTCTCCCCCTACTACCCCCCCCACCTCCCTTGAGGAAATCTCCTCCCTGATCTCCTCCTCCAACCCCTCCACTTGTCCCCTGGACTCCATTCCTTCCCATCTCCTGACCTCCATGGTTTCTACCATCACCCCTCCTACACATCATCAACCTCTCCCTCTCTACTGGCTCCTTCCCCTCTGCCTTTAAACACGCCACTGTCTCCCCAAACCTCAAAAAGTCCACTCTGGATCCCTCTGAACCCTCTAATTACCATCCTGTCTCCCTCTTCCTTTTTGCTTCCAAGATCCTTGAACGCATTGTCTTCTCCCGTTGCCTCAACCTCCTCTCCGCCAACTACTCCCTTGACCCCCTCCAGTCTGGCTTCCGTGCCCTTCACTCCACTGAAACCGCTCTTGCTAAGATCACCAATGATCTTCTTATGGCTAAATCCAACCGCCTTTACTCCATACTTGTCCTCCTTGATCTGTCTCTGCTGCCTTTGACACTGTTGACCACTCATTCCTGCTTGAATCGCTTCACTTACTTGGATTCCGGGACTCTGTCCTCGACTGGTTCTCCTCCTACCTTTCTGACTTCTTTTTCAATGTATCTCTTCCTAACTCCTCCCTCTCCTCCTCCCTACCCCTCTTGGTTGGGGTTCCCCAAGGCTCTTTCTTTGGCCCTCTCCTCTTCTCTATCTACACCCTATCCCTAGGCAAACTCATTGCCTCCCACGGGTTCCAATACCACCTATATGCTGACGACACTCAACTCTCTCTCTCCACTCCTTCCCTCTCCCCCCGTTCAAGCTCGTCGCACCAACTGTCTCTCTGATAGCTCCACCTGGATGTCTCAGCGCCAACTCAAACTGAACATGGGAAAAACTGAACTCCTTATCTTCCCTCCCAATCCTTCCTCTCCCTTTTCCCTGTCAATTGCCAGTGACAGGATCTCCATCCTCCCTGTCCCCCAAGCCTGTAGCTTGGGTTTCATCTTCGACTCGCACCTTACCTTCAAACCCCACATTGTCTCACTTGCCAAATCCTGCCACTTCTCCCTCCACAACATTGCTAAGATCCGCCCTTTTCTGTTTGTCTCCTCTGCCAAAACTCTCATTCATGCCCTAGTCATCTTATGCCTCGACTATTGTAACCTCCTCCTCGCTGGCCTTCACCGCTCTCACCTTTCTTCCTTCATTTCTATTCAAAATTCTGCTGCCAGGATCATCCACCTAGTCCGTCGCTTTGACCATGTGCAGCCTCTCCTCTCCTCTCTCCACTGACTCCCCCTTCCTGAGCGTATTCTGCACAAGCTCCTTGTCCGTTCACCTACAAAGCCCTTCACAACCTTGCTCCCCCCACCTCTCTGCCCTGATCTCCCTCCAAACCCCTCATCCTCCCACACCTCCCCTGCTCCCCCAACCACCTTTGTCTCTTCTCCCTTGCTGCCCTGCACGCCTGTAACTCCCTCCCTGCCCACATCTGCCTTGACCCCTCCCTTTGTACCTTCAAATCCCTCCTCAAAACCCACCTCTTCCGCTCTGCCCTTCCTAACTCCTACTAACCATCCCCACCCAGGATTATCCCTCCCCTGTTATCTGCAAACTCCCAATGTACTGCAACCAAGCCAAGCGAGTTCTCGCATCCTCATGATTGTTGCATCCCTTGTCTCTCCCTCTGTTCCCCCTTCCCTGTCTCCCCTCCTCCTGTCTTTAGATTGTAAGCTCTCGGGCTGGGACCGTGTCTATCTTATTCTCTGTAAAGCGCCAGGTACATCGCTGGCGCTATATAAATGCTAATAAAATAATAATAAATAATAATAATAATAGCTTACCCCATAGTATACTCCTGTCCAAGGTATCAAAAGCAGCAGAAAGGCCAGTGCAAACAACTGGGATTATTTCACCCGTACATTTTTATGAGCAAAAAATTGTACCATGTAAACATGGTCTAGGGTAGAGCAACCAGCTCTAAAACCAGACTGTTCTTCTCAAAGAAGATCCTGTTCCATCATCCAAGTATTTAGATGGCCGAGACGATACCTGCCTAACAACTTGGCTGAGATATTAATGAGGCTAATAGGAATCAGGTAAATCCTTCAGTCCCCTTTTATAAACTGGGACTATAATATTCCCTTTCCATGAACCAGGAATCTGAAGAGTAAGAATACTACTACTGAAACACAAGACCAAAACAGGTGCCCACCAAGTGACATCCCCACGATTATATGCCTTTTGTGTTAGCGAGTGATATAACCTAGCAGGAGACACAAGCCAAAACACGTTGCAGCGATGTAAAGCTGGTAAAGCTGCAGAGACTAGCAAATTCAAGATACGTTCTCCATCCATTAGTCATAGAGGGTATTTTTACACATGACAGTACTAGTCGCCACCACGCTTTGATCCTGCCCAGAGTGAGAGTCCTCATCTCTGAACAAATGTGCCAGCAGCTGGGGCTGGGCAAGCTGCTGAGCACGGCCCCGCCTCCTTCCTGACGGGCAGGTGCAGCAGCCTCTGAGGTCGCTTTGTCCATCCGGAAAAGCTCCAGCCACCGGCTGGAGTTCAGTAGACCGGGCCATCAGACATGACAGCCTGCTCTACCACAGTCCAGGGATGGCTTCCCCAGACCGTGGCAGGGCTAACTCCGGAATGTGCACTGGCAGGGAGCCCAGTGCGCAACATGGAGTTAACCCTGCCACAGTACGGGATCTATTTGTTCCCGCCCACAGTTAACATCTAGCGAGCGGGAACAAACATGACACCACCATGCCACAGGCTAAGTGTGGCCACTCATGGTAGCATCATATCTAAAAATACCCCAAGTCACAAAGCTGGAAGATATCTCAAGGGTCATCTAGTCCAGCCCCCTGCACTACTGCAGGGCCTACCACACCCCAACCATGCACACAGAGAAATTCTCCCACCAGTAGCTAAAACTAGAGACTGGGACCAACCAGAACACACTGATGCATGAAATAACAGGAAATAATTTTAGAAAATCAAGGATCCAAATGTCCCACCCAAACAGGTGAGCCACACCCATGCTGCAGGGGAAGGCAAAAACCCTGAGTTAACTGCCAAGTCAATAGGAGCTAAGTCATTGACTTCAATGAATGGAGAATCATGCCTAGTGTTTTTCCCCTTCTCATACATTGCTCTAATGCTTCACCAACCACTTGTTCTCTGAAACAAACTATCTCAGGGCATTTTTTCCTCTGCATCATAATCTGCCACTGCCTCCCTTTCACACCTCACTAATCACTTGGTCTCAAAAACAAGCTACCTCAGGTCATTTTATTTTGCACACTGTAATCTACCTCACTTTCACATTGCATTTTGGCTTCCCAAGCCAAATAGGCCTGAAAGAGTTTGCCTCTAGGGCAAACCTTACAGATTCTTCTTTACCTCTTTACATTGTTTTCCCCTCTCAGAAATGCTGGAATGTTGTGCAAATTCTCTAGAACAAATCGTACGGTAACAACTACTTTTTTGAGAAAATGGTCTGTCAGTGAAGAGCCTTACCCAACAAATTTCTAGATTGGTAGCTTTGTGCTTACCTGTTTTTCAGGTTTCTTATTTCCACCTTTAAAACTGCACAGAATTACCTCACCTACACTCATCTGTTTCCTACTCACCTCATGTGCCATGCTCCCTGAGGTTTTATTTCTAAACACACACACCTCTGCCATCATTTGTCTTTTTTTCCTTATGCTGCACTGGGATTTTATTTTTTCTTACCTCTGTATGGTTGGAAGTACCTTTTACAAACTTGTGATACTAACAGACATGATGCTGACCCACTGTAGTCTTATTTTCCACACATTGGCCCACGAGCCACGGCACATCTGTAAGGAACCACCAGATGTAGGTCCGGGATTGCCCCCAGGCATGTCAGCAGCTAGCCTGGGCTGTGACCCCATCTCCCTGGGTCACAGCCTGTGCTATGGTCCGCCCAATCAGGTGAGAGCAGACCACAGCAGGCTATTGAGCGTGTAACGTGGCCTATCATAGGACTGGCCATCATTGGCCACCATGGCTGCCCATCATGGTGGGGGGCAGAACACTGGGTGCAGCGCAGGGGCAGGAGGGCAACCAGCTGCATGTTTGTGCATCTCCTCGTCCCACCGGGCAGCCCGGCCACCGGCACATTTGTTCTGTGTCCCAACCAGTTTTCCTTCCCGTGCAGGGTCATAGAATCAGAGTTGGAAGAGACCTCAGAAGTTGTCTAGTGCAACCCCCTGCACAGTGCAGGAAATCTATCGCTACAGCATCCCCGACAGGTGGCTGTCTAGCCCTCTCAAAAGAGGGGGGTTGTTTACATTTCTCTCCGCTGAACTTCATTTTATTAGTTTCAGCCCAGTTTTCCAACTTATCAAGGTCATTTTGAATTTTACTTGTCTTCTAAGGTGTTAGCTATCCCGCCCAGTTTTGTATCATCTGCAAATTGAATAAGCATTCCCTCACTCCTTCATCCAAGTCATTTATAAAGATTTTGAACAGTACCAGACCCAGGACAGAGTCCTATGGCACCCCACTCGACACCTCCCTACGGGTTGATGAGGAGCCATTGAGGAGCACTCTTTTGAGTACAGCTCTTTAACCAGTTGTAAATCCACCTAATGGTATTTGTCATCTAACCTACATTTTGCCAGCTTGTCAACAAGAATATCATGGAGGACTTTGTAAAATGCCTTGCTGAAATCAAGACATATTATGTCCATGGTGTTCCCATGAGCCACTAAACTAGTAACTCAATCAAAAAAGGAGATAAATATTGGTCTGGCATGACTTATTGACAAATCCATGCTGACTTCTAGTAATCACTGCATTGTTTTCTAGATGCTTACAGATTGACTGCTTTATAATCTGTTCTAGTACTTTTCCAGGTATCAGTGTCAGGCTGACAGGTCTATAGTTTCCCAGATCATCCTTTTCTCCTCTTTGAAGATAGAGACAACATTTGCCCATCTTCAGGCTTCCGGCACCTCACCCATTCTCCAAGAGTTCTCAAAGATGATAGATGTTCTGAAAGTACATCAAAAAGTTCCTTCAGTGTAATTCATCCGGCCCCGAAGACTTGAACTCATTTAGAGTAGCTAGGTATTCTTCGACCAACACTTTATCTATCCTCAGCTGCAATTCTTTCCCCTTATCATTCATGCTACTTCTGCCAGCTTTGACACAGTTTCCCTTTTGGGAGAAGATGGAGGCAAAATAGGAGTTGTGTATTTCGGCCTTCTCTTTGTCACCTGTTAAAATTTCACAATCTTCACTGAGCAGCGAACCTACCACTTCCTTTTTCTTCCTCTTACTTCTAACAAACCTGAAAAAACCCTTTGTTGTTCTTTGCATCCCTTGCCAGCCTCCGCTCATTCCTTACACCATCCCTACAAGTCTGGGCTAGTTGTCTGTATACGTCCTTTGTGACTTCTTCCATTTCTTATAGTGTCCTTTTTAATTCTCAGCTCATCAAAAAGCTCTTTGTGCAGCCACATTGGTTTCTTTAGATGTCTCCCATTTTTCTCTCTCATTGGAATTGTTTGCGACTTTGCCTTCAGTATCTCATTTTTCATAAGCTCCCACCCACCTTCGACTTCTTTTTCCTTTAGTTGATGCTTCCATGTATTTCTCAGAGTAGGTGTGATAGTATGTGTTGGAAAAAAATTCATCCAGATTAGTCTGTATCTGCTGTGATTTCTGTGATGAGTGACAGGGCTGGCTGTTCAGCCATGTCGCTCATCACTGAAATCGCGGCAGATATGGGCTAATCACATCAAAAAACCCACGCACGCAAGTGGGACTTCACATGATCCCCCTGCTGTGATTTTAGCTCGCAGCACTTCCTGGCTCATGTGTAAGCGGCCTAAATGTCATCCTATGTATTATTTACCAGTTGTTCACTTCATCTATTTGCTATACTTTTCAGGTACTTATTGTTTGATTACTTGCGTTATATTATATTGTTTCTTCTTCCTGAATGGGTGACTAAAACTTGATAAGCAGAAAACAACCACTAATCTGAATAAACTATTTCTGGTATGACCTTTGGAAGGGAACCTTTTGGAAGAAATAATTTGTGCTAAAATCATTTAAACTTCAGATTTCCACAAATACATGTTTCACCAATATCTGCCACCTGTCTGAATAACAGCAAGCTGTATTTTCTATTTGTTCATGAAAACATTCACAATTTTTGTATTATTTGGCCAGCTCTTATAAGAGGTGGAGTGACATTTGAAAATTATATTTTCTTTTTAAAAATTTGGTAACAACATAGAACAGTTGTTCCTGGCACATAACAAAAGGAAAATTGTATTTCTTTATTTCCCCTAGTAAAACTGGCATGGGGGAAAGGGGACTACCTTTTGTTTGTTTGTTTATCCTGTTAGCTGCCCTGAGCCTTCAGGGGTAGGGCAGGATAAAAATCTAAACAAATAATTTAGATTTAGCAACATTACTAAAATAAAAATGTATTTACAGGAAGCAATCATCAAGGTGCACAAGGGGCTACGTCCACATGCAAATTGCCTTCCAAAAGTGCCATGCTAGACTTAAGTGAGTTCCAAATCCTCTTTGGCAGCGAGAGGCATCATTATGCAGTATAACCACAAATCAGCAGGCTACTGCCTGCAGTGTGGGACCATGAAATGCATCGCTGTACCTAGAGCATGCTTACAAGTGGAGAGAGCACACTTAGTGCTGACCATTCAGAGAAGCTGTGCTGGGCTCTGGCCTGACACACTGCATACACAAATGAAAGTGGATGACGATCAATGACACGTCTTGCTGTGAATGAACTTTTGGTATCCACTGAAGTCTACCGTGGCACTTTGTCACATAGGGTTAAATCAAATGAGATGATAGCCCACTGCAGTTTTGGTTCATTTGGTGCAGCCCCCACCCACGTTTAGCATGCCCATCCTAATAAAGGGGCAGCCCCTAGTGTGTCTTTCATGCTCTTATGGGCAGTCCCCACTGGCAGAGCCAGTGAGAATAAGAGGGGCAGGAAGCGGTTGCTACTCCAACACACTAGGATTTCCACCCGCGACTCATGTTGCTGGCAGACCAGTATGTGTGAAGGTGCTGCCTGCAACTTAATTGACTGGACACAGAGGCGTACATTAGCCCGCATTCGCCTGCACAGCGGGTTCCACATTCTTCGAGATGATGCCATGAGTGGGGCCTGCAGGTTTGGTGGATAGCAATTCTGGGGACAAACACGTAACTATGTTAGGACACAGACCCACTCCCACGAGTGAATATTGGGAGACGGTACCCCACTATCCAAATGACTCTTGAACTTAGGGGGAATTCGGCAAATTGATTAAAAAGGGTCCGCACGTGTCCTCTGGGATCAGTCTGAGGACATGATGCACTGCCAGCTGGCTGGAATCTCCCTCCCACACCCTGACACAGAAAGGGGATACTCTGATACAAAGAGGGGAGGTATATTGACACAAAATTAGGTATTATATACAAATAAGTTCTATACCCTCCCACCCAAAAACAATTGACATAGGGTGAAAACAGACATGACGCTAACCACCCTTTAACCACCCTTGGTGGTTATTTATGCATGTTGCAGGGCTGTATTGGTGCCCTATGCAGCCCTGAAACATGCATAAAT